>CP137679.1:11178981-11382949 GCA_037976565.1 Mesocentrotus franciscanus
AAGATGCAATTGTTTATGCTCAAACATTTACATTTAAGATGGTGTTTGTTATATGTGAAAAGAAAATGATTGAATATTAAAGGTAATACAAAGTTTTGGTATGGGGTCATGAATTTGGTTCAAATGAACATATTGGAAGCACATGCGATCTTACAATATTCAGTGATCATTGTCGCGGTTGAAATCGAGTCTAAAGTGATGACATTGTAAATAATAAACTCTTTATGTTGTATAGCTCTTAAGACTGATATTACGTTAGCTTAAACAATGTTTCTTGACTACAATCAACCAATTTGCCATTCCCGTTTGAAATTATATATCAGAACTGCATATTCTGAGATTTTCATGGTCGCAGCTACATGTACCATGGAATGGCCTTAGGCGCTATTTGAAGAGCACCGGTAAATTTTGATATTCAATTTCTGGAAAGCAGAAGTGTTTTAGGGGCTAAATAGTGCTTATAATACCTCCACAGGGGCATCCAAAAACATTGTATATCAAAAATTTAAAGAATTACTATTCATCCAATTTTCAAAATTTCCCAAAACTTTGCATTACCTTTAAGTGACTCATACAGCATGTCTTAACTCTTCACGATTAGATGCATTGTTATAACATTTTAGTGGGACGCGGATAGGTAATACCTGACCAAATATATGCAGGCATACTTGGAAAAATGTTCAAAACCAATATTTTTTATCACAAAAAAATAGAAATTCAAAAGATCGTTAGGGAACAGTAAAAGAACTTAAAAACTTTGAAATTCCCATCGCATTCTATTTTATCTGTCTTAATATCCTCGTTGACTCTCTTTTATTCTTTTGAATAAAATATATTGAAAATAAAAGAGGGGAAATGGGGGCAATTTCTTCATGCTGAATATTGGCCTCTCACTTTATTTTACTCACCAACGATCAGAAGGTTCAGAAAGCAAAATTTGCACATTTCTCTTGAAAGCTAGGAGGGTGCTAAATTCTGTAAAAAAAGTATAGGACTTCATATCATTCTGGCACACAATGAACATTGTGTACTGTCAGTTATTAGTTATATTATTCAACATCATTGTATTGATATACCATCTTGGTCAACGACTTTGGAAGTTGTCAACCCAGTTCTTGATACTTGGTACCTTGCCAACTCTCTGGCGTACAGGAGCTACCAGAGTCAGCAGCGGTGTTTGTAAGGGGGTCAGCGATCACCCCATGCTGGAGATCTCTTTGCTACTCCGTCAGGAGTGTTAATTTGATTCAAGTAAGACCTCATAGGGTTCTGCTAGGAACACAATTCCATCAGGAACAATGGATCTTTCTTTTAAAGGTACAATTTAAAGTCTTTAGGGCATTCACATCGTATTCTCCAAAGTGTTTAAATAATAATAATAATAATAATAGTGGGTTTAATAGAGGTTGCAATATAATGAGGCAATTTCTTATAGTGAACTTCTATACAGATATATCATTGTATTATAGGCCTTCAAACATGTTGCACAATCTAGGTGGAGAGGGAGGGTGCAAGGGATTCTCCATTTCTCTAAATAACCTCACCTGAAGAGAGAACTCTTAGAGGGGCAGTCCACCCGATATTAAGTTGGTTTTAATAGAAGCAGAAGAATGAGAGAAACGGGTCAGTGAAAGTTTGAGCCAAATCCGATTCAAAATAAGAAAGTTATGAATTTTTCAAGTTGCGATCAATCAAATATAAATTGGCAACATTGTCCTCTCCAATTTGCTCTGTACATAAAATTCCATAAACTTTCATTTTCTTTGTTATTGATGACATAATAGTTTTTTTCTCCATACAGGGGTTGTATATAAATTGCTTCTATTAAAACCAACTTATTATCAGGGTGGACTTCCCTCTAACCACCTAATGACCTCAGAGTTATGGTAAAATTTTTATTTGTTTTGGTACTTATGGGTGAGTTAGACCCGTTCTCACTCACTTTGAAAGTGGTCTTAGTTAGACCGCTCCAGAGGAACGGGTCTTGAGGAACGGTTTGCGAGGTTCACACTCCGAGCTGTTTTTATGGCTCAAACCGCTCCACGAGTCAAAGTGGTCTTGTTGCTATGGCAGCTCAGGTCAGCGGGTAATTTTTTTCGCGTGGAATACTAAGCGTATATACCGTAATACATGTTTCGCGTGGACGTCACTAGCTCACTTCCGTTCAAAGTGCGCTTCCGTTCACACTTGCACGTTAGAGCGCTCCAAACCGCTCTTAATAAGACCCGTTCCTCAAGACCACCTCCCGAGGTGGTCTTCTGGAGCCGTCCAGAAGTCCACTTCCTGGACCACTTTGACCGTTCTCACTCACCTAAGAACCGCTCCTGAGGAACGGGTCTTAGTTAGACTGCTCCAACGAAGTGAATGAGAACGGGGTCTAAGTTTAATGCCTTGTTTTGGTGATGGGATTGTAGTTTCTAGTACTGTAGGCCTGCAAAAGGGAACCCCACTTGTGAGGGGGGGAGGCAGGCCCCAATTTCTCTGAAAAAAACACCATCTAGGGAGAAAACCCTTAACCAAATATGACCTCACAAAGGTTCTGTTAAAAATATTTGCATTTCCTTTTAGGTGAGTAGGCTACTGACTGTTATTGAGATTATATTAGATGGATGGATGTATTTTCATTTATGAAGTTATATAGGCTTACAAAAGGGATTAAGGGAGAGCAGGAGACTCATTTTCTCTGAAAATATTGTCACTTGGAGAGATAACCCTTAAACAGTTTATGACCTCCAAAAGTTTCTGTTCAAAATATTTGTATTTACTTTAAGGTGAGTACTAGGCTAATGACTCGTTGAGGTGATGGGGTCATGCCGTTATAGAGCGCAAAGATCACTTGCTTGTTTTCTTCCATGCAGTGTTGCCACTTAGAGGTGGGGAGGGGGGAGGGGTATGGAGTGTACTGGTGAGGTGTTTACATCCTAGCACAAACAGAGTCACTAATTCAATTTGGTGAGGTTAGGAATGAAGAATGATATAAGGTCATAGGCTTGTTGATTCTTAGTCAAGGATGATGACAAAAGAAAAGTTTGTTGATTTCGTCATAATTTCATGAGATCATAAGTACAGTTAAACAGTAGGTGGTTGATTGCTAATAATCACTATAAAGGGGCCCTGTATTTGTGCCCCTTCCTCTCAAGGAGGTGCTATGGCTCAGTGGTAGAGCAGTGGTCTTGTAACCGGGAGGTCCCTGGTTCAAAGCCGAGTCGATACTAGTGCCCTTTGGTATAAAGGTATTAATCCTCATTACCAAGTCCCTGGGAGAGAACTGTAAGCCCCCTGGTTGCTTACTTACAAGCATACACATTTTTTCATAGCAGTCAGGTAAAACAAACAAACAAACAAACAAATAAATGGATGCAATTGATTTGATATTTACATGTAGCATCGACAACTAAATTCATATTGAAAGGAAAGTGTGATAATAATGAGGAGAAGCAACAGGGTCTTTGATTTTTGGAGAGGAAGATTTTTTTTTTTTTTTAATAATAATAAAAAACCTTGTTTTTATCTGCTGGGCTCATTTGAAAAGAATCGTTGGAGTTTCCCTAAATTTGTAATTCTCGTCCAAGTTGATAGGTCAGCTGCACTTTTGATTTGGTTCTTGGAAGTGCTGTGATTGTGGTTTGTGATCTGGTATTGTTCAGGTTAAGCTAAAGACCTTGCTGGGTTTCCAGAGGAAGCTAAATGACTTTATCTGTAAGAGAATATCATGTTTCGATTGATTTGTCTTCCTTCTGCTTGTGTCTGGCCAGGAAGGCATCATTTTTAATTGATTTAAGTCGGAAACCCAGGGCACTTTAATACTTTGCACAGTCCTTGACTGTGGAGTACACAACTGACAAAATGTATAATTCAAAATGGCAGAAATAAAGAATAACATTTTCGATGTAGATAGGTTGTTTTAAGAGAATGCAAACCATTTTGATGTATGCTCCTTATACCAAAAATTGGATTTCAATGAACCAAAGGTTTGTCTGAGGCATGTCGGACATTGTAGCAACACCTGATGCTTGCAAGTTGGATTTCATCCATAGAAGTGCTATTGGATGATTAGTTACAGAGAGTTTGGAGAAGGAATATCTTCAAAATTAGTCATTACTTAAGGAAAGCTTCTTGCTTTTTTTTTCTTCACCCCCCCTCTCTCTCTCTCTCTGTCTTCCTTCTCTATAATGAAAATGGAAAATAATAATGATAATGGTGGCTTCTTGTATGGCACTCATGTCCTTCATGCAGTGATGTCTCAGGTGTTTCAACGTTATACCCCAGTCATAGCAAATATGTGGTGCTCTAGCAAATGAGGTACATATTAACTCCTGGGTGGAGAGTGGCAGTGTGGATTAAATGTCTTGCCAAAGGGACATGTTGGGCTGGGATTTGAACCCTCAACCCTTTGATTGAGAGTCGAGCTGATAATGAACCACTATACCACAATACCTCTCTCTCTCTCTCTCTCTCTCTCTCTTTCTCACTCTCTCTCTCTCTCTCTCTCTCTCTCTCTCTCTCTCTCTCTTTCTCTCTCTGTCTCTCTCTCTCTCTCTCTCTACCTCTTTATAACTATATTATTCATGTACTTTCATATTGTGAAGGTGGGAAAAACTCCACATGTGGTTTCCTGTCTGATTGTGTTTTAATAGAAAAACAAAATCATCATGTTAACCATATTTGGTAAATTCACAAATGTGAGGTCGTGTTCCTTTTGAGGTCGTGTTTCTCACCTTTCACCTTTAACCCATCGCACGATCTCAACATTCAAAATCGAACAATAGGAAACATACTATATGATCACATGATAATTGAAAACAGCTGATGGAAGCTTGCATGTTTTCCACATTTGTTCATGGTTTTAGAGGAGAAGTCCCACCGGATCTCAACTTATTTTAGATGAAAGTAGCAGATCAGGACATTATTTTTAATCTACTGACTAATATTGAGAAGTTATGGGCTTTGAAATCATGAATATATGATACAAGATACAATGATACAAATTGGCAACTCTGCAGTCTGTATGCATGTATGAATATCTTCTTTATTTTCCTTTTTTATTGTTACACAAAATTTTATGAGTTTCCATCCCCGCCCTACAAACAAAATATTTCTCATCTCACCCTGGTATAAGTCACCAAATGAGATCTGCAAGATAGCTTTGATGGTTCAGTTTAACTGTTTATTGCTTTAAATGTTGCCCAACGCTTCAGGATGTTGGTGACCTCAGAAGCAAACCCCAACATCCCCAAACATGCACTGTAGTGTTTGATTTAAACAATGGAATGGCCATCAACTTGGATACTCCCCCTCTCTCTCTCTCTCCCTATTTCTCTCTCCCTCCCCCTCTCTCTCTCTCCCTATTTCTCTCTCCCTCCCCTCTCTCTCTCTCCTATTTCTCTCTCTCCCCCCTCTCTCTCTCTCTCTTTCTCTTTTCTCTTTCCTCTCCCTTTCCTCTTCTCTCTCCCTCTCTCCCTCTCTTTTTTCTCTCTTGATCTTCCCTTCTCTCTCCCTCACTTGCCTTTTCTACCTGTCTGTCTGTCTATTTATCTATCTCTCTACCTCCATATCTATCTGTCTAGTTATCTATCTAGTTATCTATCTCTCTACCTCTATATCTATCTGTCTAGTTATCTATCTAGTTATCCATCTCTCTACCTCTATATCTATCTGTCTAGTTATCTATCTAGTTATCTATCTCTCTACCTCTATATCTATCCGTCTAGTTATCTATCTAGTTATCTATCTCTCTACCTCTATATATATCTGTCTAGTTATCTATCTAGTTATCCATCTCTCTACCTCTATATCTATCCGTCTAGTTATCTATCTAGTTATCTATCTCTCTACCTCTATATCTATCTGTCTAGTTATCTATCTAGTTATCCATCTCTCTACCTATATATCTATCCGTCTAGTTATCTATCTAGTTATCTATCTCTCTACCTCTATATATATCTGTCTAGTTATCTATCTAGTTATCTATCTGTCTAGTTATCTATCTATTTATCTATCTATCTATCTATATACAGTCATTTACCTCATTTACCTCATTACATCCTTTTTCTCTCTCGATCCCAGTCACTCTATTTGTTATTTGAAATCCAGCTACTACTGGATCTCTCTGGTTCTGTATTCCATAACGATCCGAAAATGACAAGAACTTTGATCTGTTTGTTGATCGTATTTGTAACGTTCCATAAGTCTATTGTTTTGTCATTTTTTCACTTTCCATACAAAGTATGAAAGAAACATGTAATACATATAGCCGTACCATAATGCTATGACTTTCTAATTCCTTAAAAAACAATCATCTCTGATTCTCTGTTCATATCCTTATCATTCAATGTGTTTACCGGTAATAGAATCCATTCAAATTTCTGTTTTAATGTGGAAACAGCTTTGAAAGGTGGCTGTTGAATTGACCATCAATGTATTTTGCTTCTTCAAATTTCATGCTACTCGCATTATTCCACGAAACAGTCATATAACTAAATACATTTGCTTTTTAAAGATAAAGACCAGTTCTGGTCATGCGATTGCATTGTGAAAGAAACGTTGTGGAATCGATCAGAAAAGGTTGATCATAGTATTGGTGTGTATTGCAAGGTTCTGGAATCATCAAAATGATAAGAAATTTGGCCCAGTCTTGGTAAAGTTGCAAGCACTGTAGACAGAAAGATGTATATGGGACTACGCGACCACGTGTGCGATATCTATTTGGTCCCAATAGATATAATAATTTACCAAATATATCGATTAGTAGGCGGTTTCCCGGCAAAATTTGTATCATCACGTATTAGTCAAAACATATTCTTTCACATGTTTGGTAATGAGAGCTTCCATTTCATTTTTTGAGAGGGGCGTTTCCAAAACTGGCCTTTACCTTTAACCACAAGAATGGATACTAGTGCATGTCTTTGTACACTTCTGCACAAGCAAATAACTTCTAGTTGATAAGTGATTAATGACAGAATATGTACATGTACCAGCAAAATAAGAAAGGGGTTATCTCTTGACTGAAACATTTGTATTTTTATTTTATTTTGTCTATTTTATATTGGATATGCTTAATTCAAACACTTTCATTTCATTTCTAATTGAAATCCTTAATAATACCTTCTAAGTCAGGTGTTGTCAGGGCTGTTACAGGAGAAGTCTACCCTGATATGTAGTCGATTTTAATAGAAGCAGAAAATGAAAAAAACAGATCAGTGAAAGTTTGAGTAAAATCTGATGAAGTCGCAATGAATCAGACAGAAATTGGCAACTCTGTGACGTATCTTGCGAGCTCTTCTCCAATTTGCTCTATACAGAAAATGTCATAAACTTTCATTTTCTTAGTTATTGATGATGGAATAGATTTGTTTCTTATCGTGTTTGAATAAAAACATATTTGCACTATAATTATATCTAGGGTGAATGTATGGTTGAAAATTTTCTTAGGGAGAATATACATTTTTGAAGTTTTTGAGTACAGGGCAAATGCGAGGGGAGCTTGCAAGATACGTGTGTTTGATTGATCGTACCTTCAAAAATTCATAACTTTCTTATTTTCAATCGGTTTTTGCTCAAATTTTCACTGACCCGTTTCTCACATTTTTCTGCTTCTATTAAAACCAACTTAATATCAGGGCAGACTTCCCCTTTAAGGCATATTGTAACCAGGCTTATTCATGCACAACTCTTCAGTATCCATTTTTGTTGTCATTAATTTTCAGCAAGAACATGTATGTACTTTGCACAGATTGCGTGACATATGCGACATGTCGGCACTCATCAAGATTTTTTGAAAGCAACCAGTCTGGCCGCCAGACGACATCATTCTATTAATGCATAATATCACATTGGTTTGTTCTCTTTCTTTTCTTCAGGTGGCTGTCTTTAAGAAGCGAGAGAGGCTACGGTCGGGGGAGAAAGCTATTGACATCGACCGCACCACCGAGGACGATCCCGAGCTTATTCAGCGAGAGCAAAGAGTCCTGGAGGACGAAGCCAACCACGAGGAGGTGATGGGTATCGACATCTCCATCATCGAATCGGACAATGATGAGGACATCATCGCTGAGATCTCCGACGAGGAGGTCCTACCGAAGGACGAGAACCCTCATTCGCCTCTAGAAAGAAAAGAAAGTACTGTATGATCATGGTTGATGATAGCGATGCTTCAGCAGGCTCCCGCAGTCTTTACTGTAGATGAACAATGAGAGATGTACCTGGTGATTGAAGGCATCGGAAAGTTCTTGCCCTGATTCTGTTTTAAGCGAGAGATCTCTGAATGAGAAGATATTTAGGATGCCATGTGGCACTGCTGAAAGACATCATGCATGGATTCGTAGATCAGATTTTTGTGACATCTTCTCAAATGAAATCATGCATGTTATTGTAGCCAAAGAGGTTTCCTAGAGGGCATCAGGACGTGACACCGCTGAAAAGATATCATTCAAAGATTCATTCGATCACAGAGAAGGTTTGACAACATTTTTTCAAGAAAAATTATGCATGCATTTGAGCCCACAACTATGGAGTTAACGACTAAGACTTCAAAGATGGAACCGTCGGGTGATGAAAGACACCGCTAGAGACAATTCCTCCTGGAGAAAGCGCCCTCTTTAGCCTCCAAACTTACAGCATCCATTGTGTTTCTGCTCGTTCTCTAAACGAGGGAGAAGGCAAAGTATGTCTGAATCCCTTTGGGTAGAGCTATTCTATCACGCCGAAATCTATGTGCGAATTACGCAAGGCTCTTTTGTGCCCTCTATGACCATGCATGTCACCTGCGGAGAGCTAGAAGGACACCAAGATGTGATTCAACGGCCCTTCTGGCTCTCAACAGAGGATGTGTAGTGACAAGTAGTCAATCCCATGGCTTTTATGCAGGGAATTCCTAATAGTTTAGTGTATTATGAATTCTGATAATGCTCTTATGCCAGGCACATACAAAAATTATATTTATAAAAATCATATAAAATTGATAATAAATGTGATTTAAAATGTATTGGATTTAATATGTATTAGGATTCATAAGGAGTAAGACTTATTTTACAATTTTTAAACAATATGATTTTTATTTTTAAACAAGTAGGAACAATTAGAGGTAGATGAAAATAACTGATTAATGTACATTACTTGTATTGGGTTAGACAGATAGAATGGGAAATAAAAGCCAAATTAAGCCTTAACAAAGACTATGCATGAATTAAAGATGTGTATATGACACTAAGTTATATTTCTTAAGGTGTTTATATGCACCAAGCACCATAGTTATCAGCACATTTGAGACTGTTTAAGTACATGGTGTACACTATACATTTTATAATCCAAGTGATGGGTTTATGCTCTGCATTAACTTCTGGGGGGTGTCTCACAAAGACTAAGATCGACTTTAAGTTGGACTTAAGTATAACAGGCCGTTCGTGCCATTGTTTGCTATCATTATTTACTGGCATTGGTCTCTCAAGGGATGTACAAATCATGGTAAAAAATCTACAAAACTTACATTTTTGATAATTCATTATTGAAGGAAAAAATATTATCTAAAGATTATAATTTAGAGACCAATTGGGATAGCAACCAATGGCATGAACGGCCTGTTATACTTAAGTCCAACTTAAAGTCGATCTTAGCCTTTGTGAAACACCCCCCTGGTGTAAACACTGAATTTTCATCATGGGCAGTACATATAACAGTGACAATGCACGTCGTGTCAGAAAACTGCATTTCAAACACAGCTGAATTAGGTATGGAGACAAACATGTATACATTGCCACAAACAGTTCCAGGATATATGCACTGAAAAGCAACATCATTTCCACCTTATATTTCAAATAGAACTTACATGTACAATGTATGTTCTATTGTTCTGATTATGTAAGAGGTTATTTAAACTTGAGAGGCTCTTTTTTTCAAATAGCGACGCCCTTGTGTGTTATTTTTCTACAAATATCGGTTGTCTGGAAATGCTTTAGCGCCGTTCAAAGCACAAATGTCCATTTTGGATTAAGCACATTTTGATCTCTTTAAGTGCAACAATGTAATATACATCGCCATGGGAATTCATTTACATATTTGTAGTAGCAGTAGTATTAGGATTGATATGTATTCTCATTAAACATGGGGTAACTGAAAATGGGCTTCTGCCTGTCTTCTTTCGATCGTGAGTCACTTGTTTTAGATTGATAGTACGAAAATATCCTAATGCACTTGCCAGAAAAATTTATTCCTAGATTTTGCTGAAACAGAAATTCAAATCCCGAATTAGATATTTGATGTTGCAACTGTTTGGTATTTCCCCTTGCATTCTTTGTTGTTTAGCATGTTGTTTTCATTTTGTTTTGACTATGTCACAGTGTTTTGTCTTTGAAAAGGTATCTATTAGAGCTGCATTGTGTCTTTCTTGAGGCTGTATTTTTGCATGTATGTCTGTGAAAAGAATGGTAAACTGAGTTTTTATGATATCAGTGGGAGGATATTTTTCAAACTCATGACTGTTTTACTAACATGTCTTCCTTGTTTCTTAATATGAAAATGATCTTAATTTTCCAAGACACCTTTGTATTTCATTTTTTAAAGGAGTTTATCTACTGATCAGGTAGAATTTTTTGTAAAGGTGAAATAGAATTTGTGACAAAATGAGAACTTGGATTGAAGTGAAATTTACCTTTATCATTTGTGATTTCTAATTAACCTGACTAACCGCCATCAATTCAAATTATTAAGGAAACATGAACATGAAGTAAAATTCAGCATATCTCCTTTTAAATAAATTAGGAATCATAGTTGGTAATGCATAACAGTAAGAAATATGTTTTCATTACTGTAGTCTTGCACTATTTAACCTGTCTTTAAAGGCCACTTATGGAATACATGCATAGATTGTCAACAGCTGATACAGTGTGTTTCAGACTCTGCTTCATGATACATACCATCATTAACTTGTTATTTGCCATGGATTGACACCGCCACACTAATACATTGTTAGGAGTCTATTATACATGTAAAATGTGTGTGTGAAAAAAGTCGAACGTGGCAGTCCCTTGTGGCAGTCATTGGTTGACGAAGGCAGGTGAAGGGTTAAAAATGGGTTAAATATGGACACTAACAAAAATAGGGAATACCTGTTTTTACACATGTAATTGTTACCCCAGGAATGTTGCCCATGATGAAGTAGTACATGATAAGGGTGTGCATCATTACTAGAGAAGTAAAACAGTCTCAAAACTCTTCCAATTTCTCCCTTTATCTATATTACTGTCTCTATTCACCCTGCTCTGTTGCAATTCAGAACACACTTGCACTTTGATTTTTTAAAATAAATTAAGTATGTTTTTCTGCTTTGTGTTGATCGATGAGCATTTTATCAGTAAGTTATATCATTAGTTGTTGTACAGAGGTGTGCTTTTATTTATTCATCGTTCAGTTTATCCTCTTTTGTTTTATGTGCTTAGTATGGCATTAATGTTTTTTTATGCAATTGCTGTATTAAAGAAATAATAAAGATCTTTACAGTTTTTATGTGAACTATGTCTATTGACAGACAGGGTTTATATTTTATATTCTCAGTGGACAATGTGCCAATGTGGTGTTTATTTTCTCTGTAAATACAACTGCATCCATCGGAATAAACATTTTATATAATGTATAGTGCCGCAGCTTGCATACTTGCAGTCTAATAGTTAAGTGAACTCCACTTTTCCTTTTATATTTTGATGATAGATTTTTAAAAGGAACTCATGTGATATTCTTTTAGTACTTTTAAAAATCTGACTATCATTCTCCAAGTAGTCGTTGTAGGGGAACACCACAAACTGACAAATTTTCTAGATTGAGAATGGATAATCCATGATTATAAATGAAATGTGAGAAATTGAAGATTTCATACCTCGATTTTTAAATAAGGAATAGATTATATGATATTTACTTCTTTTCCTTGTACTCTGTGTAGTGTCTCAAGAAAAAATATAAAATGTCATTTTAGAAACGTTTTTAAAGATGTGCAATTAAGAATGGAATTTGAGCTGGAGATCATAATATGCTGGTTTCTGTCGACTTGAGAGAAATAGCAAATACTATTATACAGAATATATTCCATGTGATGGTAGTGGTATATATTTTTAATGACAACGCACACTTGCCATATACCAAAATGTATGAGAGGTTTTGAAGCGAACCTTCAGAAGGAACCAAAAACATGTAAAAATTATTTGTATTTTTCTTTTTCACTGATGATGTATTTTTCTAATGTGTGAAGAAGCTTGTTCATGAAGGAATTATATTGAGAGAGGAGTAAGGTTATGGAAGGCATGATGTCGACTAAACGGGGGACCCCCTTCACACCAGAAGGAATAATAGTTTTATGTCTGTATAACAGGTAACCCCCTTCACACCAGAAGGAAGAATAGTTTTATGTCTGTATTTGTTGGATAAAACGGCAAATCCTTATTAGAAAAATACACGGTTTATATTAAACGATAAAATATCTAATTTCAAACACAGGCACAATTGGTCTGCGTTAAGTTTATAAGTTAACGCCCTTCTGGCTCCAAACAGATGAATCGTTATCCCACATTATAAAAATGGGTTCAAGAATGTAGCCAATGAGAAGCGTCGAAATGGATCACGTGTGCATGCATTAATTTTTAACATATAGTGATAGCAAACGTCAATTTTTTTACTTTATATTCATATTGTAGACCCATCTTATAAAACAAATAATACATGTTTTTAGCTCGTGCATTAGTGATATGCACTGCACTTGGTTAAAAGTCACAATGAGACGGACAATGAACTCGACAAGTCTCGTTCATTATCCTACTGTGACTTAACCTGCGTGCAGTGCATATACACTAATGCACTCGCAAACATTTATTATTTGTATACTCATGTTTTGATATAGGGCTTTAATATGACCAGGCAAACTACGTTTGTTTATATCATCTGTTTAGAGCCAGAAGACCATAAATATCTGGTAAATGATTTGAGTTTATGCTCTTATTGCTGTAAGCAGACAATATTATTTTGTGTTTGTCATGTACACCTAATGAAAGTCAGTTGACTTGAATGATGAGATATGCTAAACTTGATCTTGATGTTATATGAACACATGTTGACAAAAATATCATTTGGTGGAAGCTAGACAGCCAGAGGGCACTAACTCTTTAGAAGGTCATATGAGTTAATGCCCTTCTGTTTCAGAACAGACTGTATTTCAAATCCAGCTAAAGGGGTTTGTTTTCACTTGTTTATAAATACACGAATAGATCAGATATCGCTGGTTACAACCAGAAGGGTGTTAAAGGTATAGACCAGTTTTGGAAACCCCCTCTCAAAAAATGAAATGGAAGCTCTTATTACCAATCATGTGAAAGAATATGTTTTGACTAATACGTGATGATACAAATTTTGCCGGGAAACCGCCTACTAATTGATATATTTGGTAAATTATCATAACGATCCGGACTGGATAGATAGCGCGTAGTCCCATATACATTTTTCTGTGTACAGTGCTTGTTACTGTACCAAGACTGGGCCAAATTTCTTATCATTTTGATGACCCCAGAACCTTGCAGTGCACACCAATACTTATATGCTAGATGATCAACCTTTTCTGATCGATTCCACAACGTTTCTTTCACAATGCAATCGCATGACCAGAACTGGTCTTTACCTTTAACTCTGTGAAATCACGAGTTGATGCCCGTCTTGCTCTCAACTGATACAAAATCACTTTGGAAATACGAAGCCAGACTTGACTGTGGGAAAATCTTTCTGGTGTAAGGGAGGATTGGGGGGGGGGGTATATTTGGGAAAATCTACCTGCCCCTTTTTCTACGCTTGGGGGTATACAATGCAATGGTTAAACTGTGTTTGATAGCCTTATATTTTTTTGCTTCCTTAATCCTTACCTGTAAGAGAATTGGCTTAATTCATTTAAGTATCACCAACTTAATGCATTTAATTATTTAAGTGAATATATAGATAGAGATTGAGGAATTCCTCTTATTTTTCCTTTGTATTTAAAAATTAGGAAAATGAGTTAAGATATTTGACATGTGAGGCACTATTTTATTTGAATGCATATGTTGAAGTTATTGTCCCATTGTAAGCATATTAATGTATCATACACATGCCATGTACCCAATCATTTTATATTTTTCCATTTGGAAATACTTTTTGATGATTGTAACATACACTTTAGAGAGAAATACTAATAAATGCAAATGTTATATTTAAAATATAATGGTTTATGTTCATAGTTCATGTGTGTTTTTTCTTTCTAAGGTCTCTTTGGCTTATTATAATGGGGATATGAAAGGAAAATTATCACTTTGTAGAAAGTGGCTGGACCCATGCCTTACCACTGGTGGTCATAAGGAGGGAAGGAAGAGGAAGAGGAGGAGGAAGATGGGGTGGTGGTGGTGGTATTAATGATGATTGTGGTGATGATGATGATATAAGGAGAAGGAGGACGCATGGTATCGATGATGGTGGTGGTGGTGGTGATGTTGGTGATGATGATGATATCCGAGAAAATGCCAATACAATAGTAGGCACATATATTAAACAATTGCCAAGAGAGTGATCACATTACCAGTAAGTTTGGCTGACTTTACTTCCTGAGGTATAATGAGCTAAACAGAACGAGTGGGGGGGACTATAACAAAAGATATGAAAAGCAAAAAAACTCACACCAGCAAATATATTTGTTATAGCCTGCCAATATTGAACTCACTGAAAAACTGCCAGTTAATTTTGTTTTCAGAAATTGTTTTTTGTGCTATCTCAAAATAACACTTAATGTCGTGATTTCGTTACTTATCAAAATGCTAAAACCAGGTTATCCCAATACCTCTCATACGTGTAGACGCTATTAACAAAGTAGATGGTGACAGAAATCCCATTTGGCGGCCCCGCACGCTTTCTGTTTTGACGTGCAATATTTGTTACTGCGAATAATTTTGATAACCAAATGACTTACTGCTGATATCTTATTGACACTTCTGTCATGCGCTCCTTGCTTTATGACATAAATATTTGAAGAATATTTTACAACCAAGTAACAAACATCAGACAGACATTGGACCATGGTAATGACTTTGTATCTTCGTACAGCTCTAGCATCTACAGCGAGGCCGCGCCCATGACATGGAGAAATGTGATGATGGGCAGGTGGGTGGTGAGGAGGAGGGGTCTGCTCCGGGGTACTCCCCTAATACGGTATACGGGGATGTGCCGCTCTAATGGGTTACTTTTTTGCAAGAAATCCCTAAACATGGGGTATGATTTTGTGCTGCAATATCCCTAAAAATCCCCCACTTTTCAGATCTTGGCCTTAAACATGGGTTACTATTTTCTTCAGCATAATATCCCACCCATAATCTCGCTAAAGTAAAAATTACAGATGCAAAATCCCGCAAAAGTAATTGAAATCATTTCGCTTTTTCCCCCAAAGTCCTCGCCGAGGGTCGCACAGATTTATCAATATCATTAATTTGAGCTCCGCTTCTGACTTTTTAATTCATAAACGGGTAACCCCCTCCTCGAGCGTACGCAAAACAAAATTCTGTGTAAGCAATAAACGAAGGATCACAACTTAGCCTATGCCACTACAACTTCCGTGTACAACTTTCTGAAAGCAGCAGGAAACTTGCTCTAGGGCCCGCCTGATCTCCTTCCTAGAAATGTGAGTTAATCAATAGAATTAAAGGTAACAAGACAAGTAATCCCAGCAAGTTGGAATTGAACCGACTTGGAAAATATCCACTGCTTTCAATAGAATCGTCTCACCCGGTCGTCACATCCCAGTATCATACTAGAATATTCAAGAGTAAGTGAGCACTTTCGAGATGTGCAGCTGCTCCTGGGTGCTGTTCAGTCTGCTTTTAAGTGGATTTTCCCACAAATGCTTTTCCAATTTGCTACATTATTGTTACAAACTGATGGGTTTTAAATTTAAAAAAAGCTAAAGAGGCTGGAGTCCCTGGAGTACAATGGGAAGTACAAAAAAGCGTGCAACGTTTAAAAAAATTAGAGGGAAAACAAACAGCGAAACTGGGAAAGGTGTTACTAAGTAAATTAAGAGATTAAGGTATGTGAAAGTGTAAATCATTAATGCAGATGGAATACGGCAAAACCTTAAACATGGGTTGCGTTTCGAATGGAAGCCCCTAATAATGGGTACCATTTTCTGCCAAAATGACCCTTAAAAAAATGGGTATGGGTTTAGAGTTTCAGCTGCACACCCCTGTCTAAACCAAGCAGTCTTACCCTATGGTTTCACCTACTTGGTCGAGGAATATATTGTTTAAAAAAAAAGATAATGGCCATATTTAGTAAGGGGCGAAATGAAAAAGTAAAGAAGGGGGAGAATAAGATAAGGAGCTGAATAAAAGAGAAGAAGAAGAAGAAGAAGAAGAAGAAGAAGAAGAAGAAGAAGAAGAAGAAGAAGAAGAAGAAGAAGAAGAAGAAGAAGAAGAAGAAGAAGAAGAAGAAGAAGAAGAAGAAGAAGAGGAAGAAGAAGAAGAAGAAGAAGAAGAAGAAGAAGAAGAAGAAGAAGAAGAAGACGGAGGAGAAGAAAGAGAAGAAGAAGAAGAAAAAGAAGAAGATAAAGAGAAGAAGACAAGAGAAGAAGAAAAGGAGCTTAAATAAGATGAATGATGATGATGATGATGATGATGATGATCACTGGCGTACTGGTGCTTGGGGGGGCGCTAGCCCCCCCAAATAAAATCAAACCATGACTTATTTTCAATTCCACACAAGTGATTTATAAATGTTCGTGATATCACTTGATTTTCAACAAAATGCGCGTTACTCCATTTCTGTTTCAAACTGACACATTCCCAAATAGCCAGGAAGAGCATATGTTTTTACAGTCACTAATGGGCCTAAGTGGCCACTAACAGTAACACTAGTAGATAACCGTATATCCAGTTTAGCGAAAAGGATACCCGTATGTCCGGCCTAGAGAAGAGCTTAGAGAAGATCGCGGCAGTCTAGGCGGTACGCGGGGAATGCGCAGTCGTCTGCGCCCAAGGTTTGTTTTGATGTGGCGAGGAGTCATTTCCGGAGGGAATGTTCCACAGGCGCGGATCCAGGGGCCGAGTGGGCCTTGCCTCCCCGCAATGAAAAAGAAAAAAAAGAGAGAGAGAAGGAAAAGAAGGGAAAGGGAAAGAGGAGAGAAAGGGAAAGAAAGAAGAGGAAGAAGAAACAAAAATGGGGGAAATTTAAAGAGAAGGAGATCGGGGACAGGGGGGGGGGCCGAAATGGCCTTGCCATCCAGGCTGTTGCCCCCCATCAAAAAAAAATAAGAGAGAAGGAAGGAAAGGGAAAGAAAGAAGGAAAAGAGGAGATAAAGGGAAGGAAAAAAAGAGGAAGAAGAAAAGAAAAGAAGGGGCGGATATCAGTTGCAATTTTTCCGCCAACAAGTTGTGGATCGGGAGGGGGCAAGGCCCTTGCCTCTCCCCGGCCAAAAAAAAAGAGAGAAGGGAAATGGAAAGAGGATAGCTAAAAGGGAACAAAAAAAGAGGAAGAAGAAAAGAAAAGGGTGAAAAGAAGGGAGATCAGTTGCGATTAATATCGCCAACAACATGTGGATCGGGGCCGAAAGGCCTTAATTGCCTCCCTAGCAAACCTAAAAGAGAGAGAAGGAAGGGAAGGGAAAGGGAAGGGGGAGGGAAAGGTAAGGAAAGAAAGAGAGAAAGAAGATAGGTAAGGGAGATCAGTTGCGATTTTTCCCGCCAACGAGGTGTAGATCGGGGGCCACTGGCGTACTGATGGGGAGCCAATTAGTGTCCTGCCAGTGTCACAATAAAATTCAAACGTGGTTCATTTCTAATTCGATACCGGTGATTTACAAATGTTGCTGAAATGACATAATTTTCCGAGATTTTTCCTCACTTTTTAGTAAATTATACTTTTTATGCGTTTGTTGGAAAATTACAAATTCCTTAATTTACAGTCAGGCAAGAAATATGCTTATTTAGAGGCCTACATGGCAGGGCCCGCAGAACGACGGGGCCGGGGCCTCGAGCTCCGCCCCACTTTTTGGAAAAAGTATACTAAAGAGAATTAGAAAGAAAGAGAGAAAGAAAGAAAGAATAGTGACCTGCCAGTGTCACAAAATTATGAGGTATCAAAATATGCTCATCTGACCGTGATTAAATGCCTAAAACCCCTGAGCTTCCGGGGGCTCTGTCCCCTGGATTCCACCTACACCCTAACGCGGGCCCTGAATGCTTATCTAACGGTAATTTAATGCCTAAAACCCTGAGCTTCCGGGGCTACGCCCTGGACCCTACGCCAATTAGTGACCTGCCAGTGTCACAAATATAGGTTATCAAAATATGCTCATCTGACCGTGATTAAATGCCTAAAACCCTGAGCTACCAGGGGCTCTGCCCTCTGACCCCACCTAGGGCCCTAAAACGGGCCCCTAGATGCTCATCTGACGGTAATTTAATGCCTAAAACCCTGAACTTCCGGTGGCTCTGCCCCTTGACCCCACCAGCGGCCTAAGGCGGGCCCCTGAATGCTTATCTGACCGTTATAAAATGCCTAAAACCCTGATCTTCTGGGGCTCCGCCCCTGACCCCGCCCCTGGACCCCACGCCAATTAGTGTCGCCAGTGTCACAAATAAGGTATCAAAATATGCTCATCTGACCGTAATTAAACGCCTAAAACCCTGGACCCAACCAATGGCCCTAAGTCAGGCCCCTGGATACTCATCTGACAGTAATTTATTGCCTAAAACCCTGAGCTGGGGCTCCGCCCCTGGACCCCACGCCAATTAGTGACCTGCCAGTGTCACAAATAGGTATCAAAATATGCTCATCTGACCGTAATTAAATGCCTAAAACCCTGAGCTTCGGGGCTCCGCCCCCTCGACCCCACCAGGGGGCCTACGGCGGGCCCCTGAATGCTCAATGACCGTTATAAAATGCCTCAAATCCCTGAGTTTCAGGAGGCTCAGCCCCTGGACCCCACGCCAATTAGTGACCGACCAGTGTCAGGCGCGGATCTACGGGGTTAGGAGGTTTAAACCTCCCCTTGGGCCGCCAAAAAAATAAAAAAACGAAGAAAAAAACGCACACTGGAGAGAAACTTTTCAAGTGCAAATATTGTGAGAAGATATTCAACTCATCTGGGGTGTTTCATTGCTGTTCGTAAAGTTACGCATGACTTTACGAATGACTTAAATATGAAAAGCCAAATGGGATGCTCAATCATTTTTAACTCCATCAACTTAAGTTGAACTGTGCAGATGTAGATTAACATTCTTATTATAACAAACATTTTAATGCAAAGTATATTTTTTGCCATAATTTAATTGAGATTATTGGAAATATAGTCACACTTCGTTAAAACATCAGGAAAAACTTCGGGCATCCTTTCTGGCACTTCATATTCAAGTCGTTCGTAAAGTCATGCGTAACTTTACGAACAGCTTTATCAAAAACCCCCCTGGTAACTTAACCAAACACATTATAACTCTGGATATAACTGTGAATTAAACTGTTTCTTGATTTAAAAAGACGTTATTATGCACTGCTTTTTATGGCCTCCATTGTGTTAGTAGATGCCAGGAAAACATCACTTCGGGCCGGGGGTTCAAAATAGCAACAACAAAAATCGCCTCGCCGCTACGTGGCTCGTGGACGATGCTCTGCATCGTCATTGGGTCAAACAGATACTGTTGAAAAGTTACTTGATTTAAAAGACGTTATCATGCACTGCTTTTATGGTCTCCATTGTGTTAGTAGATGCCAGGAAAACATCACTTACGGGGTTCAAAATAGCCCCCAAAAATCGCCTCGCCGCTACGCGGCTCGTGGACGATGCTCTGCAACGTCATTGGGTCAAACTGTTTAAACTGTTACTTGATTTAAAAGACGTTATCATGCACTGCTTTCTATGGTCTCCATTGTGTTAGTAGATGCCAGGAAAACATCACTTACGGGCCGGGGGTTCAAAATAGCAACAACAAAATCGCTTCGCCGCTATGCGGCTCGTGGACGATGCTCCGCATCGTCATTGGGTCAAACTGTTTAAACTGTTACTTGATTTAAAAAGACGTTATCATGCACTGCTTTTTATGGTCTCCATTGTGTTAGTAGATGCCAGGAAAACATCACTTAATTACGGGGGTTCAAATAGCCACACACAAAAAAATCGCCTCGCCGCTTCGCGGCTCGTGGACGATGCTCCGCATCGTCATTTGGTCAACCCCTTGGCAAAAAGCTAGATCCGCCCCTGAGTGGCATGAATATGGTATCAAAATATGCTCATCTGACCGTAATTAAATGCCAATACCCCTGAGCTTCCGGGGACTCTGCCCTTGACCCTGCCGGGGCTTTGCCCCTAGACCCCGCGCCAATTTACACTATACGCTCTACCTGATCGTAAATACTTTAGCCTCCCCCACCCACTTTGAAAAACGTTCAGCGGGGCCTGCATGTAAGAGTGGGGTGATGCGGATTTTTTTGTCTGCCAGCCCCCCCAAACGTTTTTGCTCATTACGCCACTGATGATGATGATGATGATGATGATGGTGATGGTTAGGTCGAGGAGTTAGGAGGAATGTTGATGACGATGATATGATTATGATCATGGATGATAAATAAAAAGTACGTGGAAAATTAATATAATCTAAATACAAAGAGAAGATAGTAAAAAGGTAACCCGAAATAAATCTCAATGCCTGCGCCGTTCATATTAGGTCTCCTAAGAATTATGGTTCAAAATCCTTCGGTACAGCATTATAGAAAAAAAAATAAACAAGAGAGAAAGAAAAATAACCTTTGACAAAAACATAATCACGCCACATCGTTCCCCAAAACAGTCGATCGCACTTCTACAGTAGGCTACCAAACTTATTCACCACCGACACCCATTCTCTTCATCGAATCTCCTCTCTGATTGGTCAATTGATCCTTGACTCCACCCCGCCTACCAAGATCTAACCAATCAGAACGCCGCAGGTGCTGGAAACGCGACGATCGAACTTTGAGCAAATCGCACGGCACCTGGATGGGATCGAGCCCTGGCCGTCCCTTGCCATGTGCAATATTTTGCGAAAATAAAGATAGTCCCATGCCTATATAAACCCCACATCTTTCATTAAATTTTCATCTTGCGCTTCGGACAGGCTTTGGCAGTGTCTGATTTGAGCATTATTCGAGGACTTTGTTGCCGATTTTCATCAACTCAGCTCGGAGAAGTTGCCATCATGAGGGCTGCAATTCTCTTCTGCCTGGTGGCCAGTTCTATGGCCGTGCCAAGTGGCTCGTTGGGTCAGTTACATTTCATTTTTTGCTATTTTACATTATAACTTGAATGGTCGTTTGGTTGTCTATAGACTGTATTTAGTACTTATTTGCGTCATAATGTCTCTAAGAAACAGTGAATTTGTCATGTCATACCATAAGCGTTCAATTAATGAGGGGGATTATTTTCCTTCAGAATTCAGAACTAACAGTTTTAGTTGGATCTAAATTAATATCAATAATCAATTATATGATAGGGTCTATATTGCCTCCTCAGAAGAGAAAGATATGCAATATTTAGGGAATAGAGTTTTATGATTTTAATGTATTTGTGTGTTTATTTCCTCTCAATTCATTAAAAAATCAACCTTTAAAAAAAAGTCGTAGACTATCTAGGATATTTTGATAGGAAGTAGCGATCGAGTCTAACTTTTTAAAACAGACCGCGTGAGGGCAGCGAACCTCGCAATAATAGAGATCCTATATATAGAACAACTCTATGCTTGTAGGCTGCTGCGAGCTGCGGCTGCAATACACAGGTTAGATGTTCGATGTTCGTAACGTTTTTAGGTATTAATGATGTATAAAATGATCTTATAATTGATTTAGTGATGATGTGAATGACGGTGGAATGTCTATGGATGTGGGGATTTTATTGTTTTTGTCCATGCCATGACCTGACTGTGTATGAAACTGATTGATTGAAGCCCCACCCGTTAAAATTCGTGTCGGGTTTTGTATAAATTTATGTTTCTGTTTCGTTGTTGGCTTTTTAGCTTTTGTTGTTATTGTCATTTTTTTTCATGGACCATTTCTTTATTTAAACTTCGGTTTTTCCTATCATGATCAGTCTAGAATGCAGTTGTGATTGTACAAGTAGTCTACATGGCGTCTTAATTATTAGATTTTAAGGAAATTAAAATTGATGAAGTAGCTAGATCCTAAATTTAACTAGAAGATATAATGAGCAATCTATATAGAAACTATACTTTGAAAATATGAAATTTAGGCCACTTTTTATTGATTCATCTTTAGTGTAAAAACATTGAACATTCAAATAAGGAATGAACATAAATAATCCAGGACCAAACAAGTGGTTAAAAGCGTGACTCAGAAATATTGGACTTAGGGTCTACCCTGCATGGTAAGAAAGATAAAGAAAATAGTTGTAATAATTATGAAATTATATGGTAACTGGATGTAAAGATGAGTGAGTTTTGGAAGTTAAAAAACATAATGATAAGTCATCGATTATTTTTGGTATTGTGGATCAATATATGTGTGTCAACCCTTTTGGAAGTTATATATGGCTTTAGAATGATCAATTAAGCAGAAACTATCAAGGATTGTTGTGAGAGCGCGGATAAAATATAAACATAAACATAATTATAAACAAATATTTGACGTGTCGTCAGCAACTGCTATAAATTAATATTTCTTAATGCTAGAGTAAAAAAATAAAAAATTACATACTCTTTATTCCGTTATACATGTATCATAATTCAGGGGTAAGAAGAAGAAAGTTCAAGGTTATCTGCAGGACAAAATCTAAAAACCAACTAAAATCAACAAAAAGTGGATGTAGATGACATTCTAATACTGCAAGCAACCCGTGAACATACACAATTTTTACATTTGTTTATTCTTCAGTAATTAAGAGCAAAGTTACATTTTCAGCATGATGATGAATCTTGCATGAGCCTTAAATTTTTGATCCAGTATTTCATTCATTGTTTAGCAATTGACAAACATCTTGCAAAATGAGAGCGAAGGATTCATAATCCCTCAGAAGATTATAATTATTACAGGGCTCAACACTAACAGGGGCCTGGGACACGTGGGCACCCAAAATCCGATTCTGGACCCCCCAAAAAAAAAAAAAAAAAAAAAAAAAAAAATATATATATATATATATATATATATATTTTGGAATTTTTACATAGGGCTCATGCATACAGATTGTAAAAACAGGGTAGTAGACGAAGTGGTTGTAGACCTAACGGCAATAAACCATATTAAATCATTCTCTTTATTTTATCGATCAGGCCGGAGGCCAGGAACTTGCCCACCTCAACCCGATGAGCAGGGCATGCTCACAGCAACACGCTGTTCTTACGTGTATGGATTAACCTGGGACTACGCATGCGACAATCCAGGACAGGAAAACTACAAGTGCTGCCAATATGAAAACGACATCAGGATCTGTGTTCCTCCAATTCCAGGTAAGAAACACTTTAAAACATCAAGGAAATGGATCTGCCCCAAGATGTAAAATTAAATAGTCTCTCTTCTTTAAATTGGCAACAGGCATATTGACAGATATTTGATTTATTTTATTGCTGCACTTAAAACAAGAAGGTGTGAACCTGGAAAGGGACTGTGCTGACAGAACTGTTGATGAAAATTTGAAAGTTGCAAATTGGCGTCTCGGGAAACTGAGATTTTAACTGTTCAACTTGTTGCCACTATACAGATCAAAGTGCTTATTTGCCTTTTTCTTAAAAATTCACACAACATAAAAGTTGCTTTTTATTATTCTTAATTGCTAGTGTTAATCATCTGCGCAACTGAAAAAAATTGTATGATTTTTCTACCTTTTGCATTGTAACCCTCATTATCACCCACAGCTATTGATGTGGAGCTCCGTGTGCAGGGACATAGCCAGGTACAGAGCGAGGACCAGGTCCGCCAGGCCATCCTGAAGACCCAGGACTTCATCCGCAAGGTTGACCTGTACCCCGCCCCGGAGCAGCTCCTCCGCACCACCCCCACCGCAGACACCATCAGATGGTGCGTCTCGAGCCGCTGTCAGATGACCAAGTGCCAGAGGATGGTCAATGAGTTCACCTACAGCCCCAACATGGTCCCGAGGAAGGAATGGAAGTGCACCCAGGCTACCTCCCAGGAACAGTGTATGTTCTGGTGAGTCCACGTTGTTGTCTTGAGTAGAGGTGTTGTAGTTGAGTTGCTTAAACACTTGATTGAAGATGCGATGGTAGTGGGACCCATCCCCACCATGGCACTTGTGTCCTTGAGCAAGTCATTTTATCTACCTTGCTCCTCTCCACCCAGGTGTTAAATGGGTACCCTGTAGGATGTGAAAGTAAGTGTAGTTTGCTCAGTGTGGTGACTGTTTTTACCAAAAGCACTGTATGCAGTATCAAAATTTAGGGAATTCAAATTGCCTATGGCATTGTAGTATTGAAAGGGTTATTCAAGTTTGATTTGATGTGGTATATACTAATTGATTTATTCTAAACTTTGTAGGATTGAGCAAGGATGGGCTGACATCATGACTACACGTGAGGGACAGGTCTACTCTGCCAATACCACCTTCAATCTGAAGCCTATCGCTTACGAGACCACCATCACTGATCAACAACCAGAGGTTAGTGGGATCAGGGGCATATCCAGGAGTTTGTGGGGGGCTGAAACAGTTCCAAAATAAATCTGATATGCATGTAAAGAAGGTCTATCACAATTTTTTTTTTTTGCGCAAATTAACTACTGGAATTTCAGACAAGCAAAACAAAAAGTTATCACATATTGCTCATCTATGCCTTTTTAGATTGAAAATTTAAAAAAGAAGGGGGGATGTGGGCAGTGATTTTAACACTTGTTTGTGTATACCAATTGGTTTTAAAAGGCTGTGCATGGGCTAGTTTTGCCCCCTCCTAAATCTGACCGTGAGTTGCATATCCAGTTATTGTGTGTTACCAGTTGCCAATTGTTTTGTTACACTTCAGTTAGATTGGAATGAAATCCAGTATCGGGTTTGAATATAAAGTAAATTATGAGACTGACTTTCTGTCTTTTCCTCACTCTATCAATTGCTTATAGATCCAGATGCTGAAGCATTACCAGAATGTGACCTTTGCCCTCAAGTCATCTCGCCTCGTCAACCCCAACACTTTCGCTGAGCTCCATGACAAGACTACGTGCCACGCCGGTATCGACATGCCAGCCAGCTTTGCCGACCCTGTCTGCAATCTCATCAAAGAGGGCGTCATTCCCGTCACCGGAAACTACGTCGAGAGCTTTTCTGACTTTGTCCAGGAGAGCTGTGTACCAGGTGAGATTGATGTTGGATTAGGATTAGGATTAAGGTGTATTCTCTTTAATATCAAAAGCATAATTCTAAATGGCTGTGTTTAAGTCATGCATATTTTTTATCCATACGTACTCTATGCATAAAAATTTACCTTTAATAACCTTGATGACTTTGGCCAAATGATTATTGTCTATGTTTCTGTAGATATTCAAGAATGTATTCCTGATACTGAATTCAAAGGAAGGTCTAGCAAATATTTATACATCCGTCCCTCGGATAGGACATTAAATGGAGGCCCCGTGTCACCACCTTTGCACGTTAGGAACCCACTGCATTATTCGTATAAGAGTAGGGGGAAACCCCAATGTAGTGGTCCACCTGCTCACCCCCAATTCGTAATACCGGGAGGAGAGACCCGAGGATTACAGTAGTTCAGTTCGCCTTGCGCCTCCCAGGCACAGGTGATGCCAATATTTTACCTGTATAGAGCATGAGAATGTCAAATAAAGTGGATTATCTGATTGTGGTGGAACCATTTGGAAGTTGGAAAGGGTCCAGAGCAAAATTCCAAGAACGTTTCAAGAACAAAAGAAATAGATAATCTTTAAACTCATAAGAATACCAACATGGTATTGAATACAGTTCTTTGAAAATAAATCTTTCTTTTCTAAAGGTGTCCTGAACAAGACCTACAACAAGAATGGCACCTACCCTCTCAGCCTTGTCACACTATGTGAGGATCAGCAGTACGAGTACTCCGGCATCAAGGGCGCCCTCAGGTGCCTTGATTCTGGCAAGGGACAGGTCACCTTCGTCGACCAAAAGGTCATCAAGGAGATCATGAGGATCTGAATTGTGAGTATTTCATAAGTTCCATGGTTTTTGATCGTTTCTTCCATATTTTCAGGAGGAGGCCATGATTCTATTTTATTTTTGTGACCGCAAAAGGAAGCTCCAGCAAGGAATTGCATTCTGTCAATGATTTCATAGCTTTCTAGGTATACACACTTTAAAACGAACTAAAATTCAGATAGGACCCACATAGGCCTTACTGCCACTGAAGATCAACTGTTCAGGCTGAAGTGAGTTTAACAGCGATAGAAGAACTAAAAGAATGAATGAAGGACCTGACATTGTTGCTTTTCCAAAGCTGTCCTTCAAGCATATCAGCTGCCGAGAGCCAAACGGTGTAACCTCTGGACCAAACTTTGGTGTGTAGTCCCATACATCTACTTCTGTGTACAAGACGTGCATGAAATCTTCAGCAAGATTTAGTCAATGTCTTTCCTTTTTGACCATTCCAAAACGTCCCACTACTCATGGTTCCTATGTGCTACGTAACCAACCTTTCCCACTTGCTTCCGGACAGTTTATTTCATAATGTTTTTGCATTATCATGGAGTTCTCGACTTTATCTTGAATCTTTTCTGACTTTCAGTGAGGGACAACTACCAGGTTGTTTGCCGTGACGAGAGCAGGCTTCTCGACGAGGAAATCTTCACTGATAGCACATGTCACATTGGCCACACCGCTCGCCCCACCATCTTCATCAACAAGAACAACACCCAACAGAAGGAGAGGGATATGAAGACCCTTGTCGAAAAGATGATGGAGGTATTTAAAAAGGATGGGGGGGAGGAAACTTTGTAGTCGATTCCTTTGACTCGAATTCTGTAGAATTGTTAACATATGAAGTGATAGATGAAACATATACTAATTCTTGACAAAGATAAATTCAAATAGCATCCATAACCACCTCTCTGAGCAAAGCAGATAGTAAGGCAAACTTGTCTATCGCTCTATTTCTCTCTCTATCTCTCTCTCTATCTCTCTATCTCTCTCTCTATCTCTATCTCCCTCTCTCTCTCTCTCTCTCTCTCTTTCTCTTCATGGCAAAGATCTATACTGTTTAACCCCTTTTAGGGGTGTTGGGTAATACTGTAAAGAAAGACTGAAGAAATGAAGAAAGTGAGTTGACCCCTCTCTCAATTTTCCATCCCCAGCTTTATGGCAACACTGACCCCACCGTCCAGTTCAACATCTTCGACTCGTCCGTCTACGATTGTGGCAAGTGCCAGATGACCGGTAAGCCGCTCAACAAGAACCTGATGTTCCTAGAAGAGTCCAACACTATGAAGATCGTTGACGACAGCAAGGTCTATGCAGGCGAAGTCTATGCTGCCTACAACATCTGCTCCAAACTGGTGCCCAAGCCCCGCGCCAAGATCTGCGTCACCAACGTTACCGAATACGAAGCCTGCCGCCGCTTCAAGGGCATTGCTGAGAACATCCCAGAGGTAAAGCTTGAACTTGGCAGAGATAAAATAGAGAAGGTACCCTAGGTAAAGCTTAAACTTGGCAGGCACCATAAAGAAGAAAACTCAATAACTTAGTAGGCACCATCAAGAAGGTTCCTATGGTACAGCTTGTACTTTTAAATAGGCACCATAGGAAAAGTACAGGCACCTCACCTCAATCTTGAACTTGGAAGGTACCACAAAGATGGTACCTCAATAACTTAGTAGGCACCATTGAAGAGGTGCCTTAGGTAAAGCTTGAACTCAGTAGGCACCAAAGAGAATGTTGCAAAGGTAACAGTTGAACTTGGCAGGCACCGTTGAGAAGGTACCTTAGCTTGCACTTGATACCTTTGGTTGAGCTTGTACTTGATAGGCACCACAAGAAATTCAATTCTACTCCTGCCAATTGCAAATCTATATTTAGATTTTCTTGCATGTTCTTAAACCCAAGGGTTTTTTGGTGGTCACTTTTAGTGAATTATTCGAAATGCATATGGTATGAAGCATTGATAATAATATTTTTGTAAGACTACAATCATATCATCTGTTTGGACCCAGAAGGGCGGTAACTCTGTGAAAAGTGATATGAGTTAATGCCCTTCTGACTCGTAATATATGTTGCAAACCTGGCCTCAGATTTATGATAATTTATTTATGATAATGTTAAGTCCCCTTCTCCATTTTGATCTACAGGTCAAGAAGGTTGCCTGGGGCTGTGTCCTGGCCAACTCCAGCTTAGAATGTATGCAAGCCGTCCACAACAACACCGCTGATCTCTTCAAGGCCAACCCAATGGAGACCTTCATCGCTGGCAAGGAGTTCCTGCTCGACCCTCTCATGTCCGTCCACCGCAATGTAAGTGCTCGCTGATCCAACATTTGCTCCAGGTTTCGTTTGCCCTAGCGTTTATTTTGTGACAGAGAGTTTCTTCTAGCTTGTCATTTTGTCATATATGTTAATTTTTGTATGCGACATTTGTTTTAGCAATATTTGATCAAATTTCTATTTTCTCCATGTTAGTGAGTTGGGACATGTGTTGCATTTTGATTGTATGTTAGATTTAGGGTAAGGTTTAAGAAGTGGTAAAGCATTTAATCAGTTTAGTCCAGTATGAAAGTTCAGACCTCCCATCAGAAACATCAGCCACAGTAATAACTGTTGGTATTTTTATGTTAATCCTTCAAACTCTGTAAATTACTTGAAAGTTCTGTCTGTAATGTTATATTTTTCTCCTTCCGTTTCTTGGTATTCCCAGGACAGCGTTACCATGAACCATACCTACACCAGGACCCTGGCAGTCATCAAGAGGTCTTCCCTTGCCCAATTCCCTGACCTTCTCAACGTTCCTGTAGGACAACCCAAGTACATCAAAGACCTCTGGAAGCTCAAGATCTGCTCTGCTGGTCTTAAGAATGTAAGTTTATAGGAGAAAAGACCAAAGGAGGGCATCCAATTGTAGTAACTGTCTATTGGAGAGCCCTGTCATATAATGAGTTGCATTTTATGTTAATCCGTCACAACCCAACTTTAGTTGAATATCAACTGCAGGAAATGGGTGATAGTAACTTTGAGAAGCTCAAAATCTGCTGTTCAAATCGATATCTTAATCATTTTGACTGCCACAGGCAGTTTTTACCACCCATGTGGAGATGTCGCCTTGAATATATTTAGACCAAGGAAAGCATGCCTTTGTCTGTCTCTTATATATTTTTTGCTGCTTGCATAAAAATATTCATATAACAAAGGTTGGATTTTTTGCTTTAAAGTAAAGATCAATCATTCATATTCATTTATGCTCATTACATTTTCAATTTTCAGTTCTCAGCCTTCCACAGCCCCATCGGTTATCTCCTCGCCAATGGCACCATCCCACGTATCGGATCAGTCTTTGAGTCTGTCAACAGGTACTTCCAGGCCACATGCATCCCAGGTAAACACAAACATCAGTTTGCTCCTTCATATCTCATTGAATCGTTAATATATCATCATATCTCACTATCAAATAAATATATTTGTCTTCTTGTAAAAGCTGCTAAATAACTTGATCAATAGCTAAATTTGTAACATGTATCTAATTTCCTTTTGTGTGATTATAGTTACAAAGAATTGTTTTATATTGTAATGTTTGTATCATGTGAAATATGGAAAACAATAAACTGAATTGTTAATACAGTATAAAGCAGAAAGAACTCTGCATTCCAGTGGAAAGTCTTTATCTTATGTCCCACAAACTATGACAAAATCTTATGAGGGAAAGGTCATTTTCATAAGCAGCCAAACATAGTTTGTACTTTTTATTCAATATCTTCCTTTCACTTTACTGTACGTTTCATACATGTATGATGATGCTGGAAAATTGGCATGTTCAGCCTCAAGTAAACTTGGTTCTCTTTGGCAGAAATCGAACCCGAGACCTGGCGCTTGGACTCCGATCTTCTCCTCGGTCGCGAGATGAACTGGGGATTCTCCTCACTCAACATGTTCAACTTTACTGGCCAGGAGTGGCTCCTGTGGAACACACCGGCCACATGGAACTTCCTCACCTACAACAGGAAGGTCTCTAGCGGGTAAGATGGAGATGTTGGCAGTAGAGAGAGGGAGAGAGAGAGAGAGAGAGAGAAAAAGATAGCTAGAGGGAGGGCAAGAAATTCAGGAGAGGGGGGCATGGAGGGGACAGAAACACAGAGAGAGAGGGACAGAGGGGTGGGGGCAAGAAATTCAGGAGAGGGGGCATGGAGGGGACAAAAAGAGAGAGAGAGAGGGACAGAGGGGGTGGGGGGACTTGAAAAAAGGAAGGAAGACAAAAGTAGACAAGAAAATTGAAAGATAGCAAAACAGACATAATTGAGACTGGAAGGCAAACAGAGAATAAAATCTTAGAAGGAAATTTAGAGAGAGAGAGAGACAGAGAGAGAAAGAGCTTTCAGCAATACTACTCATCACTTTAAACCAATTAAACTTACCGTATCAATATCTATCAATCCTGAATCTAGTCTGGACATCAAGAAGCTCATGGAACTGAAGAAGCAGAACCTCACCTCCCATGTCTTCAACCATAACCTCTCCATCCCCATGAATGTTGAATTGCTCGATGACCTCGTAGGCGTTGAGGGAATTTCTGACCTTGTCAAGGGCCTCCAGGACACCACGGGACCCAAAGGCAGGAAAAAGATGAACATGCTGCGTGACCGGTAAGATATTCAATAGACCATTTTCATAATGTAATCAAATTTAATGCACAAATCTTTGTTAAGTGCCATGTTACCAAATTTGTCATTCACCTGTTATGAATAATTGTATTTCAATAGTCAGAATGCGAATTGCATATAATGATTGTTGCTAGGTAGGACAAACATTTTGGCTTGTCTTACGGAACAACTCGTAATGTATGCAATTCGTAACAGGTGAATCAAATAATTTGTAAAGAGGTACTGAACAAAGATTTGTGCATTAAATTTGATTACATTACACAAACATTACGGAGGAGATTGGTGTTGGACCTTTAGTTTAGTCTTGAGTGCAGTGGATTCTTTAATCACGATTGTTTTGCAATCTTAATTCTTAACTTAAATGAGCCGTTGGAGAATTTGTGAAGTACAATACATGCATGATATTTATATTATGTTGTCTGACATTTGCTCACCAAGTTATTTTGTTAGGGTATTGAGATAGAGGTATGATTGGATTTAGTTTAGGATTAGGGCTACTGTTAGGTAGAGTGAAAGGGTTAGGGTTATGTTGCTACTAGATTAAATTGAAACATGATGCAATCTTCTTTTTTTAATCCCTTACCAATGTATCACATTATATTTTTGTTTGAATTTATTATTGTTTTTGTTCAGGAATAACTAAACAAAATCTTTCACTGAATGAAAAAAAAAGATGTGCGATTGTAGATACACTTTTGCTTTGGCTTATCACATCGTTCTTTCTTTTTCTATTTATTTCTTTCTTTACTAGTCTGAGCAATTCCTTCCCCAACTTCAAGCAGTCCGCACACTGTCAGATAAGGTTGATATCATCAACAAGATGAAAGATGCTCGTCAGAGTAGGATGCAGAAGCAAGATCATCCATTTGGAAAAGACATCCAGGAGTACGTATTTTTTTTGGTGATAAATGTTCCTTCCCCATGTTTTTTAGTTTCAGTCTATCTATCCCTCCCCCAATATAATAATAATAATATTGGATATTTTTATAGCGCACCTATCCACCATGCAAGGTGCTCAAGGCATTCCAATATTCCTTCCTACCAGTACCCATTTAGCACCTGGGTGGAGAGTGGCAAATGTAGATTCATGTCTTGCCAAAGGACAGTAGTGCTGCGGTGGGACTCGAATCGTGAACCATGTGATCCACAGTCCAACAACGTATCCACTAGACCACGAAACCCCTACATATAATGTAGTATTCCTTCCAAATAGTTCTGATATCAAAAATGTTTTTCAGAAGTATTCCTCAAGGCTATATAGGTGTAGTTTATTGAAATCATTGAACTTCAGTTCTTTTAAGACCTGGATCTCTTCCACCAAGAAATCAATAAGAGTCCTTTCAAGGACTCATCAACATTTTTGTCACCATGAAATCTATACATTATCTTCTCACCACAAAAACCTATAAAGACCACCTAAACTGAAAGTCTTTTTTTCTGCCAATTTTTCAGAACATTCCAGGATCATCTGATGGTGGATGTCTTCAGCAAGCTTCTGGAGCTCCGTAGCGACAAGATCAGCACCCTCGAGGAGATCATCTCTCATGTCAAGACCATCCCATACCTCACCGACTTCAAGGATGTAGAGATCACCACTGTCCTTAAACACCCTGCTATCATGGTAAGAAGATGACAATGCAACGATTGCTTCGGGAGACATTTTCTCTAGGCTTTATCTCATCTAAAATATAGAATTTAGAAATTTGACTTTTCTATGTGTATTTCCAGTAGTAAAGCTTGTTTTGACAACCATGAATAGGATACATGTGGGACCTATACAAAGATGTCTGATTGTTGGAACAGACGATGAAATGTACATTTTACCCCAAATAGATTAAAGCATATGAAAGCAGTAGTGGTTTCTTGCATAAAAGTCATGAAAACACATTTCTAACTGATATTTTTACTCTCTCCCTCTTCATCTCTCTTCCCTTACATGGTTGCTCTCTTCGTTGCATACCAAATGACAGAGCTACGTCGAGATCTACTTCCCACGTCTCTCCCAGACCTTCGTCGAGCCCTTCGATAACGTGGAGCTCCGTGAGCGCGAATTCAACCCCTACACCAACCCTCTCTGGCTTTCTCCCAAGATCCATACCTACCTTGAAATGGTCAAGGTGAGATAAAATCCTCATGTTAATTAATCAGCTTTGTATTTAAATTGGCAACATGGATAGTTTTCATTAACATTCTTAAAACAAACTAGTAGCTAAAATTAAAGTGCTGGAAGCTGTATGAAACAATACTTCAAGAATGTAAATAATAAATTTCAGTTCAATTACATGGTGCCAATAAGAAGATTTGGAATATCATATTTTATTTACTAACACTCTCTTAACCAACCTAAATTCTATACTGGAAGAATCTTTATGGTACCGTAAGCTTTAAAAGTGTCCCGTAACTTCTTATTCTAAACTGGGATGAAATACGATGAAGTACTCTGCCTGTTAAAAAAGAGATCATTCTAAAAGCCATTTCAAATTATCACATTACAAAAATACTTTAGGATATCATGATTTTTTTTTATGGCACCCAATAGAATCACCAGATTGAGATCACCAAGACTTGCAACTCCAACCTCCCACTCAAGTTCAAGGGCTATGAGGGCAGCCTTCGATGCCTCAAGAGCGGCGTTGCCGACATGGCCTTCTTTGACGAGCAGACCCTCCGTGACCAGGATCTCCTCTCCAGGGTGGGCTTCACCTACAATGACCTCCGCCTCCTCTGCCCCAACGGCCAAGTGGTCGAGATCGACGTCAACATGGACATTGCCAAGGTCTGCAACTTTGGCGAGGTGATGAACCCTGTCCTGGTGACTGCCTACAACACCTCAGGTCAGTCCAGGGCTCAATCTTTTTTGGGGTAGACTTGAAGGTTGTCGGTGCAGTTCCTTGATGAATAGAAGCTTTCTTTCAAAAGTTTTTTGGGAATTTGTCAGTCTCACAACAAAGTGAGATCCCACCTCCCCTACCACTCACATTTCAGCTACAGAGAACCAAAACAAAAAAATAAACCTGGCAAATAACTCTTAATCTGGGTATTATACCCATATTGTTTATGTGCATATATCATGAAGGCAATACTATCCTCTGGCAAGACATTGATCTACTTTTGCCACTCTCTACCCAGATGAAGTACATTCATAATCAGTATGAAAAAATGTATTGAATGCTTGAGTGTCATACAGAAGCTAGGCTTAAGCTGGGGTGATAACAGTATTGAAAGCTTTGTGTCTTCAGGAAAAGTGCTGTATGAAAAATACAAATACAGTCAAACCTTTCTATAAAGGTCACCCAAGGGAGACAGAAAAAGTGGCCACTGTAGCTAGGCAGGTGGCCCTTCTAGACAGGTTCTACAACATATATTTCTTTCTTGAGGGAGACAAAATACATGGCTGCTATACACAGGTGGCCTTAATTAAGACGGGTTTGACTATATCATCATTATCTTTATTATTACTTTTGTTGATGTTGTTTTTATTGTTGTTAACAGGAAGCTGGCGCTGGAACATCACCAAGGCCTTGATGATTGCCCACCAGTCTGTGGCCCTCCCAGCCCTCTTTGGAGAAGGCACTGTCATGGGCAAGGACTTTGACATGCTCCTCCCCATTGCCCCTCTGAACCAATCCTACCAGCCATTCCTCGGACCCAAGCCACTCCGCTCCATGGAGGCCGTCGTCAAGGCTTCATCATGTAAGGACTTGGTCCTATTCTTGGTCTAAGATTTAATCTCTATCAATTAGTCATACTGGTCATTAAATCTTTGAAAAATGGACCTGCTCCACAGAAGGACCTGTTCCTACTCTTGGTCTTTGATAAAACTGATTTATACAGTCACCCTTTTCATGGAGGACCTAGTCCTATTCTTGGTCTGAGATTAAACCTGAGTACAATCAGTCTTATATATCTGATATTTTTATATAAAGACCCAGCACTTATTGTTATTTATACAGCATTTAAAAAATATAAATGATCTTGTAAACCATTCCAAGGTGTAGTTCTTGTTGTCTAAGATCAGAAATATAAAAAGAAGTTCTGGGTTGGGCTTGCACTAGAAGTCATTCATAACTTTACTTTCTAAAAGCCTTCTAAAGCTTGACCAAAGAATTCTGTCATCTTTTCATTAGATGACTGGTTCAAGGATCAGACCGGCATCTGCTACGGAGAGACCTACACCAACATCGTCAAGCAGCGCAACGAAACCTGCCAGGCCATCGTGAAGGACGTGACCTGCGTTGGCACACCAAGGGTGAAGAAGATCAGTGTCGGTCGCTTCGGAGCCAAGCAGTACAAGATGATCAAGATGTGCAGGTAGGTAGTTCCAACATGAGTAGAGTTTGTGAGGTAATCGTTGTGAATATCCCACTGCTGTCACCAGATTAGGGTATTACACAGAATGTGCAGGTTTGAGATGACAACAGGCCATAAGCTTCATGCTGTATACCACATCTCTTTGGTTATCTCACCATTGACACTGGACTAATGTCCACTTAAGTGGAAGGGTCCTTAAACAGTTGTTAGGTTCACAATGTAATCTTTGTGAGTATCCCACCGCTGTCACCAAATTAGGGTATGATTGCTCAGGATGTGCGGTTGTCAGGGTTCAACAGGGGTTAGAGTTCATAACAAATTCAGATACTTCCTTGGTTATCCCAGCACTGCTGGCACTCGATTTGGAATTACCCAACTTACGACCTCTAAAGGGATAAGAGGGGGTAGGAGTGAAAGTTAGTGTGTTATTATCAGAATTTAAAGTCTTGACTTTATTTCAGTTGACACAATACTAATCTCTTTTTTGTGTGCAAAGCTTGCCATAAGGATCTAGCACTCATGTAGACTCATGTTTCAACTTTAATTTTCTTATGAGCCTTGGAACAGAAGTTCATGATAGATAGCGCCATACTAATGCCTATTATTGTTATTGTAGATGACATATCTTTATGTACAATGCTAAAAAAAGTTCGACATATTTCTTGCTTATATAATCTGGTGATAGAGATCAATTTTTGAAAGCTAAAGAATAGAGAGGTCTTCTAAATTTGCATCAAATATACCTTCTCTTTTGTAGCCGTCCAAGCAAGTTTGTGCGCAAGATGGCCGACTTCCAGTGTGACAATGGCTTCGGCTACCTCAAACCAGTCATCACTGCTGTCGCCTGCGAGTGCATGCCATGTGAGGAGATGATCGAATACAATACGTCCTTCACCGAGGACCACATGTGGTCTGACGTCTCCAACAAATACATGCTAACAGGAGAGCAGGACATCTACAGTCAAATCCCTATCTGGGGTAGGTGTACCATCTTATCATGTCCCTCTATGAAATTTTCGGCACCTTTTTCCTATCAAATATACTCAGAAGCATTTTCAAACCTAAAGTGCATGCTTATAATGAAAAGCTGATTGCACTTTTTAGTATTAATGCTCAATATACTCTTAATACCGGTATCCAGAATTCGTATGTTCTTAGGTGTTTCCCTACATGTTAGATTGTTTCTTTGCAAATATTATGTGGCAGTTGCTTCTAAGATTCTATTTTCCAGAAAAGTGTATTGTTACATCAGAAAATTTCAGGAATTTAACAACACCTATTTTGCAGCGAAAAGCTTTTACAGATTAAAAAAAAAATTCAGTATTGTAATTCAATCCCAGATTTGGACTACTTAATTGCTAAACTTACAAAAGGGTAAAGTTATATGGTTGTATTCACATAGTATTGCCAGTTTGCAAGGTTTTAAAAGTCCTCACAATATTGTTCCCCTAGGAAACAACTCCTACTTCTTTGACCATACGCTGAACAAGAACTTTGAGCTCGGAAACCACTCTATTATCGTCGAGCATGTCCAGACTGTTGTTGAAGAGAGGCCAATGTAAGTATTATCAATTTCTCTTCTTTCTCATGTTTGTAATGTGTTATACAGTACCTCAGTCACACGGACGAGATCAACACCGCACCAATAACAGAAAAAACAAAAAAAATGTCTTTTTGGAATTGGTGTGTAGGTAGTCAGTTTAGTGCTGTGACTGAGGTTTAAAAGGGGAATTCCTCCCTTTTTTGAGGTTGGCTTTAATAAAGGCAAGAACACAAGATAAAACAATTCATAAGAGGAAAATCGTAAAAGAATGAGGTTTGTGAATTTTTTTAAAGTTGTCAAACACCAATTGGCAAATCTGTGCTTTTCTTTGTGAGCTGTTCCAAATGGACTTTGCAGATTTCAATAAGAATCAGCTATTGCCATTGAGTTGTATTCTTTAAAGCGTTTTTTAGGATGTGGTATCGAGGGTAAAATCATAATTCTTTTTCTGAATAGATTCTCTTTACCGCCCTGGGGTTATGTCTCAGAACAACTTCCAAATAGACCCTGAGACTCAAGTCAAAATGAACACTTGGGACTTTTCCTGAGTCCAAACCAACTGGTATCCCTGAATAAGCAGCGAACTATTGCCCTAGTGTTATTTCCTTGAAAGCTATGTTTTCTGAGATATTGTATCCTTGGTAAAATCATTATGTTCTTGTTCTGAATGACCTCCCTCTACAGCCCCGGAATTAGTTCTCAGATCAACCCTGTAGTAGACCCTGAGCTTCAGGTCCAGATGGACACTGTCAGCATCACCAAGACCTGTGAGTCCATCTGGAACGGCCAGAGCTGGCTCCCTGAGAGGTTCCCTGGCTACAAGACCAGCGGCTCCTGCACCGTCCCCGAGTACGGAGTCAACGCCAAGTCTCGTGTGGACCGTTTCCGCCAGATCATGCGACGCAAGCAAGAATTGGTCGATCACCACCATTAAATTTCCCCCGAGATTTAGGATTAACGGAACTGCTACATGACTTGCTATATATGGGACTTTCTGGATCTTAAAATCCTTTGATTTATAAATCAGAAAGCTTTAGAATTTTTTTGTAAATTTTTTGTTTAGATTCGGTAGGCTGACTAAATCTACCCAGTTGGTATTTTCTTATTTTTGATGGCAGTATAATTGTCAGGACTTAGATCTGTTGAGCTTTTCTATTTTTGTAAGCCGATTATCGGGGATATACAGATGAAACATTTTCTAGTTGTGTCAACTTGTGAATGCAGTCGCAATATCTTATTTCTTCAAAGTCTCACATTAAAAAAAAAAATGCTTTCCAATCTAATTGGATATTGAATCATCAAATTTTACTTTTTTTCCCTTCTTTACAAAACATCAAATGAAATATGTTTTTAATACATTTTTAGTCTCCTGTTCAAATGAGTGTATCAAAATATTGCCTTGATATATTCCATTTGCTTTCACTTCATCAAGAAAAAATAGCAAGCAATCATTTCCCTCAGTATCGGAATCATGCAATAAATTGATTGATACTATTGAGAACTTTCTCTATGCAGTATAAAAATTATAAATGTATTTGAAGTATATTTTTTTGTAATTTGATGAAGAGCAATAAAAAAATCAATTGCTATGGTAGCATTGAATATATCTATAAAAAAAAATCTTCTTTTCTTTTTGTGTTTCATTGAGGAAAAGCAGGTTAGTAATGATATATACGTAAATATATGTGAGAGATTAACAATGGTGTGTATCTCTATTAATGTACCTCTTTAGTATATAAATATGTTTTAAATATATACAAACATGTGTGTGTGTATATATATATATATATATATATGTATATATAAATACATTCATTTATATATATATATGTATATATAAATACATTCATTTATATATATATATATAGAGAGAGAGAGAGAGAGAGAGAGAGAAAGAGATATAATAATAGAGAGTAAGAGAGATGGTGAAAGAGAACAGGGAAAAGAAAAGGAGTAAAAGAGGAGAAAGAGAAGAAAAATTGATTACTTCAAAGGTGTATAGAGAGAGAGAGAGAGAGACAGAGGATAGTACTAAAAGAAAGAGAGAGAAAGAGATATAAATAAATTGTATATTGCATGGTTTTGTTTGTAAGTAGTGTGTAGGGAACGCCAAAATTTTATCTTCACCCCAAATCCCCTTTCTCTCCCTCCCTCCCTCTCTCAATTTCTGTCTCTGGATCTCTCTCCCTCCCTCCCTCTCCCTCTCTCTCTGTCTCTCCCTTTCTCTAGATCTCTCTCCCTAACTCCTTCCCTCCCTCCCCCCTTCCTTCTCTTCCTCCACTTTCTCCCTTTCTCTCTCACAGGGTCTTGACTCTCTACCAGTTTACTAATATTCAAATTTTATGCATACTTAAAAAAAAGAGGATTTTTCTTGACAACCTGAAAGCCTGCTCGAGGACTGCCCAACATAGCAACAAGTATTGTAGTTCATTCATTAATAACAGGTTAATGGAATAACTCGCTATAGGTCCCCAATGAAAGAAACGTCCATAAATGTTAATGTTAGTAAATAAAAATGGTCTATTCTTTCTGATTGGGCTAGATCTGTTTACTAATGGCCACATTCAAGTGAGACTTTTGACAAGCGAAGAGCAAAAAAAAAAAAAAAAAAAACTTCATTATGGTATATCTTTACTAAAATTCCAACTGTGTCATGTCAGATCAGACACACAGTTATTTTTTATTTTATTTTATTCAAAAAATATTTTCGCTCCTTTGGCCGACCTCGCCACCAACTGGTTGATAAGCGCCGATTTAAAGGTAAAGACCAGTTTTGGAAACGCCTCCCTCTCAAAAAAATGAAATGAAGCTCTCATTACCAATCATGTGAAAGAATATGTTTTGACTAATGCGTGATGATACAAATTTTGCAGGGAAAGTCGGGAAACCGCCTACTAATTGATATATTTGGTAAATTATTATATCTATTAATTGGGACCAAATAGATATTGCGCACGTGGTCGCGTAGTCCGGGCCCATATACATCTTTCTGGGTACAGTGCTTGTAACTTTACCAAGACTGCGCCAAATTTCTTATCATTTTGATGATTCCAGAACCTTGCAGTACACACCAATACTTATATGCTAGATGATTAACCTTTTCTGATCGATTCCACGTTTCTTTCACAATGCAATCGCATGACCAGAACTGGGGGGTGTTTCACAAAGACTAAGATTGACTTAAGTATAACAGGCCGTTCGTGCCATTGTTTGCTCTCACCATTATGATCTTTAGATAATATTTTTTACTTCAATAATGAATTATCAAAAAATGTAAGTTTTGTAGATTTTTTACCATGATTTGTACGTCCCGTGAGAGACCAATGCCAGTAAATGATGAGAGAAAACAATGGCACGAACGGCCTGTGATACTTAAGTCCAACTTAAAGTCGATCTTAGTCTTTGTGAAACACCCCCCAGGTCTTTATCTTTAAACAAATGTACATGTACATGTGTAATGCCTGTCTTACTTTATTGTAACATATACTGTTATATATCAAGGGAGACAATCTCTCTCTCTCTCTCTCTCTCTCTCTCTTTCTCATGTTTGTCTCGTTTCATTCTTTGTTTCCTCTCTGTTTCTTTCCCTTGCTTGCCTTCCTCTCTCACTCACTTTCTAAAAGTCTATTTTGTTTCCAAACAAATACAAGTAGTTGCCTCTCCTACACATACAACTAACTGATAGGTCAAACCTGTTTATTAAGGTCACCCAAGGAAAACGGAAGAAGTCGCCACTGTTAGACAGGTGGCCTTTCTAGACAGGTCCTACAACACACATTTCATCCTAGAGGGATACAATATAGGTGACCACTACAGACAGGTGGCCTTTATAGAGAGGTGGCTGCTAAGACAGGTTTGACTGCAGTTATTCACAACAAGGAAATACAAAATAATTCAACCATTAGAATTTAAGTTTATTGTATATCAATGAAATGCAAATAATCTTCTTGTAATACAACACATAACTGGGGATAGTAGACAGCTGTACTTTTCATCAATTCAAATTCATAAAGAAGTACATGTATATATTTAAAGATGAACAGTACAAATAAACTAATCCATTGCAGAGATTAGAAAGAAAACAATAACTTGATGTATTGACTATAATACGATACATGTATATTACATATATATTACATGTATATTACATGTATGTTACATGTATGTTACATGTATGTTACATGTATGTTACATGTATATTACATGTTTATTACATGTATATGACCCTGTGTACCCATTGAGAGTAAATCAATATGGGAAATACATAAAACTAATTACATTGTAATTTTGTTCATGGTATTTTACTACGATACTGGGGAGTTTGAGGTCCGTGAATACAATCATATTTTATAATCAATGACTATAACACGATCGCAAGTACAGTGAACCTGTATATAAAGACCGCTCAAGGGAAAACATGAAATGTGGTCTTTATGTACAGGTTCCTTTAGTACAGGTTTCAATGAGAAACCATATTCACGGGAAACAACAAATGTGGTCTTAATAGACAGGTAGTCTTTCTATACCCGTGGTTGCTAAAGCAGGTTTGACTGTACTTTCAAAAATCAAATCAAAGGCAATTTCAATACCCTATTGTATATTCCATAGAAATGTAAGGGTGGTATTCTCGAAAGCGGACTAACTTTAGTCCATGGTTTAATCCTCCGACTAAGTATGAAATGCCAAGTGTCCATATGAATGTATTTTTGAATAATTTGATATGACCCTAAATTACCATGATAACATAATTTTTTCATAGTTATATTGTTGTTTATTAATCATGTTATTTCATTTTATTTTAATTTAATGACAAATTAAATTATTCAAAAACATATTCATATGGACACTTGGCATTCCATACTTAGTCGGAGGATTAAACCATGGACTAAAGTTAGTCCGCTTTCGAGAATACCACCCTAAGACTTTAAAAGTGCACCTCTGAAATTTCAAGTAAGCAGGACTGCACCCATCTGCTGTGGTAAATAGGCATGCTACTCTTTTGAAATTGAGAAACGATTTGGTCCATATCCACAGTATTTCCTTTCCCCTTTACCAATCAACTTCTAAGTTTTAATCCACATGTACATACTTTTAAAAAATCTGCTAATACAATGTCATGCTAACTCAATGAAAACGTAAACATCATTTACTGGTACTCATAATGTAGAAATGAAACCTGAAGATTGCATCAAATAATTATTGATACATTAGTCCAAAATGCCATTGCCCATTTGATTTGTAGTTCACAAAATATATGTACAATGTACGTGTACACATATAACAATATATTGCATAGATGCAAGAAAAAAGAAACAGTCTCCTTTCTGACCATATACAGGCAAAAATTCTATAGAATTTTTCTTATCATAAATCAAACAATTCAAACCAGAAAATTGGTCCATTCGTGTTTTTTCCCCTCAAAATAACATTTGGGAAAAATTTGAATATCTGATTCATACTACCCGGTATCCTAAATTTTTCAATAGAAGAATTTACTTCAAGTAGTACGTTAACATTGAACCTTGCCAAATCGCAACAAAAGAATCACTCTACATTTGCCAAGCAGCTAAACAACTATTTACAATTTGTTCTTTTAATCAATACATGTACATGTATGTATCATTTAAAGTCAAATAACCGACAACTGGAGTACAGGATAAATTAGTTGTTCGTAAGGGGTACTTCCCAAGCTGAAGATTTATTTGGAAATTTTGTCTGAGCGAAATGTGGGCCAAAATATTCTAAGTTTTCTTTCTGTGTATGCAACATTAATTTCCGGGTAAGGGAAAATTTAGTTATGAGCATTCCTTACAAATCTGCTATCATATTAAAGAATAAATTTTCAATTTGAACCATGGCTTGTGTTTGCCTGGCCTCAACAAGACTACAAAGACTAAAAAATGACACCAAATAATCATGACATGAGTAAACTTTGATGATGCATCCATTTGTGTTGCATCATTATATTGCATTAGATGCCAGGAATTAAACATTCAAAAAAATCATTAAATTGGCAACACATTGAATGGTTTTAAATCATTGCTTTGTAATAAAAATTTGCCACTTTTTCAATCTTTTCACAAAGTTTTTACCTATCCTATATATAGTTTGCAGCAAATTAGAGTTTATTAGAACAGTGTAGCAATAAAAGAACTTTGTTATTGTTGCCAATTTGAAGAATGACATGTGATAAATTTAACCTTAGAAATAAATCCTGTCCTGAAAGGGTTAATGACAGTACTCAACCACAGCAATTTCTGACTTGCAATACGTAAAGAAATGTTTTCCTCTGAAAATCTGTACACAATTTGAAGATAATTTTGCACATCACTGTTTTAATACAAATACCGGTAGGTGACAACATTATTTTTTTACAAGTAGAGAATGACAAATTCAATGGTAATATATAAAGAAAACCTAGCAAAAAGAATATACATGTATGTTATACAAAACTGCCTAAGTTACTAATGTTGAAAGATATAATTTATATAAAAGCTGTATCTAGAATATTATAATTCATCTAAGAAATCATCTGCCTGCAAAATAAAAATTGAAACATTTTGGTTTTTCTTGTTTCTTTTGAAATGTTGTCTCTCCTTTCCCCTCCTTTTCTCTTCCCCTCTCCCTCTCCCCCTCCCCTCCCCTCTCCCTCTCCCTCTCCACTCTCTCTCTCTCTCTCTCTCTCTACCACTCACTTCACTCACCTCTCATCATTATTCTCTCATTCTGTCTTCCAAGATTGCATCCAAAGAATTAAACACATCTTAGGATTCTCCAAAGCAATCTAGAAATATCTATATACATATACATCTACATGGTATATTAAACATGTCACAGATAGTGATTTAATATAAAAACTAATCATCTAACATATGGTAGTTCTCACACAGTTCTTTAAGTATAGATTTTACCACATATACATTTAATTGCAAGACCATTCAATATACATAGACATTCTAATATATTTCTCTCTATATAATATGCATGCTAAAACATCTATGTACGCCTAAAAAGACTTTATAAAACTTTCTCTTCTCGTCAAGCTTGCAAAGATCAAGCCAACCCCTTACATTCCCCTCAAATGATATGAAAAATATATGAATAAATAGATAATTATTTTTTTTTAAACTCTGCTCTTATCTTAAGTTTGGAAGAGAAAAACTTTGATTCAAACAAACAGCAGTTTAAAGAAAGAAATAAATTGATCCAGAATTCTAGGAATTACACATTGCACATGGGCAGAAAGGGCCAAAAAAATCACAGAAATTTTGGGATACATTTCTAAAGCGGTACATTACGCCATTCATGAATATTAAAGAACAATCTAATTATACCTAATCATTGCAGTCTCTAAATTGGCAATTTTCTGTTTGGTCTACATCCAGTCTGTCTACTATCCAATTAGTCTATTCCCATATGGTCTACATCCAGCTTGTCCACTTTCCACATGGTCTAATTATCATTTTGTCTACTTATTATTTGGTCTAATGACCATTTAGTTTAATAACCATTTAGCCCAATTCCCAGTTTATCTAATGCCCATTTCATCTAACATCCATTAGGTCTAATACCGGTTATCATTGAATGACTATTATTATTCATGTTTAAATAATTATTAGACCATGTGGATAGAAGAAAAAATCTGCATTAAGCAAATTGGGAATTGGACAGACTGGAAATTAGAATAAATGAGCAATAGACCACATGACTATTAGCCTAAATGGTCATTAGACCAAATGATAGGTAGACAAAATGATCACATTGACTATGTGGATAGTAGACAGGCTGGTTGTAAAAAGCATGTTACACTGAGTTAATCCCCTACTGCGCCTCAGCAAACATCTCATTTGTACTTCACAAGTCTTGGCTTGAAATATTTAATAGTGGAGGAAAATAAATTGCAATACTTAAAGAGTTAAATGATATATTTAGAAATTCTACATACCGTACTTGTAAATATAAACTTTATAATTATATCAAAATAATCAAATTCATGTATACATGTACATTCACTATAATGGAATCATGGATAATAACCTCCTCTAGGTTAGAAAGCATTAAAGAGAAACACATGCCTGAGAATTTTAATCTTTTACCGAAAAATGATTTCTTATTTCTAGCCTTTTCTCAGAATAGTTCAAGAACGAAGGAACAAAGTAATTTTGATTTGATTTTTGAACTGCAGGCACAGCCTATCAAAATTAAAAGTGAAAACAAGAACTCAATTGTGACTAAAATCAGAATACGTGTGTACAACTATAAATATTTGTAAATAATTTTGACAACTCCATATACATTTCTTCTCCTACTACCACAATAAATATTTAATTGGCTTTCTTGATTTGTGAATTCATACGTTCATTTAAATATAAATGATTAATACTTATAGAAATGGGCATAATTTTTTGTTTCTTTTTGTGTATCTACTATTTTAAAATGATAATGGTTTAACTAGATGATAGAACATGGAATAATTAGTGATTACAGATAAATAGAAAGTATTATACACCGCATATGGAGATTCTAGGCCTCTGATTGGTCAAAACCTAAGGCATGAAATTCGCTACTGACTGCTGGGCGGTATAGCAAAAAATATTGACCGGGCATAGTTCTACTTGCACGTACAATGCAAGGACACAATCATCGCAATGGTTGGCGCAGTGCGACACGCGGTATGGTCTCAGACAGGTAAATATCCTTTGACTACATAATACTTGATAAAAGGCATGATTTGTTAAAATATATCTTTTTGAGAATTAACACAGGTGAAGCAGTATATAAAATAAATATCGACTGCCTAATTTTTTGGGTCACGGTTGACTTCAGATAGAAAGAGAACGACGATACTTTTATTATGCACATAATTACCCGATAAAATTACTCCATTACTCCATAATATGGAAATAGCAAATAAGGCCATATGCACACGATTTCTGTGTTTTCTTGTCTTCAATTCATAAAGAAGTACAATTCAAAAGGAAATATATCAATCCACAAAAATTTATTATAATTTTCTCTTTTACAGAATATGTGAAAAAACTGATGAAAGAACTAAATATGACATGCATTGACTGCCGAAACGCCACTTGAGAGTTTCAAGGAGTAAAATTTCAGCATATTCATATAAAAAAGTGATTCCATACACTACTTTCACCGAGTGTGTGGAAAAATCAGAAGAGAGATAAAAATACACATGCATGACTTAATACACTGAATGAAGACATCCTATATCCAGATGGTCTCATACCATTGGTGACTTTCTATTAATGATGTGGTAAAAAGGAAACTTGTTCTTATATTTAAAAAATTCAGTTGAAAGATACAAATTTGACTTGCATTGACCATGGGAGGACATCGCATATGTCTGGCCTAATTCGGAAAATTGGTAATTTTCAGTTTACAGAGTAAAAACAAATTATGTATATAAATGATTCATGGCATCTTTTTTTGATAATTTTTTTTTTACAGAATATGCAAAACAACAGATGAAAGATACAAATATGACTTGCACGAACCGAGGGAGAGCACAAAGTGTTTGGCTCATCTCCGGAAACTGGTAATTTGTTGGTTTATTCAAAATAGAGTACAAACACAACATGTCCATATACAAAAAAAAAGATCCCAGGCATTTTTTTTACAGAAAATGTGAACAAAATCGAGATGAAAGATATAAATATGACTTGCAATGATCACAGATGTTGGGAGTCGGACCTCTCTCATCCCACCGGCGAGTTTCCGACGATGATCTTAGAGGTGATCTCACCACGACAGAGAGGACACTTGAAGAGTGGCTGAGAGCACTTTACACAGCAGCAGATATGGCCACACATCATAAACAGCATATCGGACTGAGGTGGGTGAAAATGGGAGGGAAAGAGTGAATGGATCACATCAAATCCATGTTTTTTTGATCTTCTTTTCATGAAATTTTTAAATACAGTCAAACCTGGTTTAGCGACCACCTGTCTACAAAGACCACCTTTTTTGTTTCCCTTGACAATGGTTTCTCATTGAAACATGTACTAAAGGAACCTGTCTACAAAGACCACCTGTCCACAAAGACCACTTTTCTTGTCTCCCTTGGGTGGTCTTTATAGACAGGTTTCACTGCATATCATCAGTTGAGAGCCAGAAGGGCATTAACTCTGTGTTAAAATATATGACTTTAATACCCTTCTGGATCCCAGCAGACGATATCAACCATTGATAGCGAGAAGGGTGTTAATTCAATGTTAAAAGCTTTGAATACTGCATGGCCTCCAAGCTCCCAGCAAATGATATGTATCATTCTATTTATGTTTTTCTGTTTTTCTATGTTAGAAAAGTTGAACGTGTGTTCCATGCAGAGAGTTTTATGTTGACCTTTATTTTCTTCATAGACCTTAACCATTAACCTAAAGAATGCCACATGAATTAAGGTTGATATATAGATTTCGGTTGTACAGATAATATTTTTTCATGATTGGTACCCTTCAATGGTATCCTTCAAGAGAAAAGTACTGAAATGCTTGAAGAAGAAAGAAAATTGCATATGCGATGATCACCCCTGATCACGCCCTCCTCCCCCCAAAACATGGAAATATATACTCACGTCTTTCTCCATACATATGACACACTCTGTAGTAACCCTCACAGTCACATCGGGGTTGTAACCTTCTGGTGCTTGTACCGCCTCTACCGGTCTAGAGGCGGCAGCCGCACCCATTTCCTCCTCCTCATCCTGGTCCTTCTTGCCCTTTCCACTACCAGGATCCATGGGCGGGGCCGAGGGTTCTGCCGGTCGCTCCAGGGCGGCGGCTTTCTCCATCGCTCTGGTCTGGGCTTGGACGTACCCTTGGACCGCGGTCAGGATGGCTTTACGGAGACCGACCTCGTGGACACCGATCTGCAACAAAAGAACACCAGAAAGTTTAATGAGAGTGGTGAATGTGACTTACATTTAAAATAGGTGTCATAGTCGAGTAGTTTAGACACCAAACTGGGGATGAGAAGGTCTTGGGGTCAAGCCCCAGCAGTGCATTAACGTCATTCAACATTTGCCCCTCGACAACCACACATACTTGCCTAACACAGCAACAATACAAGGTGGGTTCCATTTATATAAACTGGAATTATGGCCCTCTGATTTTTATGTTCTAAAAAGCAAAATTATATTTAAATTGAATATTTTGTATGAGTTATGGAGACAAGTTTTCATTCTCAGTGTTTTTTTCTTCAATTATCTTATCATATTTATCCTACATGTATTTATCTTCATGACAACACTTTTCAAGGATACCTTACTTCACAATGCGTGAACTCCATTTTGAATTTTCAACAAGAAAGACCTGTCTCTCTGAGAGAAAAAAAATACTCTCTAAAATTTGTGAATCTATGAACCATCCACAAGATTAAAAACTATTGAAAGGTCACCTATGATCACATGTATATATGTAAATACTTCCTGTATCAACACTTTGGTTGCTTTCTTTGTCCCTCTCTGCATGGTCGCTTGTTTGCCACGCATGCAATTTTGCACAAAACAATAGGCACATTTGACAGCAGGGATTACTTTGTGCGACACAATGGCTTTGCAAAATTACCCATTTTCGATCTTGATCAGCACCATGACAACCCTTTTAACACAAGTATAGATTAATCTTGCACTGGAATCAGTTGAATAATCTAGAATTCTATTGTCTATCTATTCCATGATACATACACTGTGGTACAGGGAGATTATTTTGGTGGCATGGAAAGAGTTAATTAATGCATGCCACACAAAAACATCTCTACTGTCTACATATAACATCATGAATAATGCATGGCTGATCTCGTCCTCCAAAGCCATTACCTCTCTCAATTCATCCATTCCCATCTGCATCATGGTTTCTATGGAAACGCGATGCCTGGCAAATCTAGGGATGTAGTCTTCCGCACCAGCCTCTTGTAAGATATCAACCACAGCGAGCTCCAGCTTGTGTTCCTAGGAGAATGTGAAAGGAGAAAATGCTGGATAAGTAACTTATGAATTTAAATTTAGATTTTCCAACATAAATTTTAAAAAAATTAATACATGAATAGATATCTTCAATGGATTTTCATTTGGAAGTCTACTCAGGGGCACAACCAGGATTCCTTCTAAGAGGGGGCACAATATTATTAAATTTTGCGACAAGCAAATAGGAAAAATAAATATCTGGGATGCCTTTTTACTATAAAATTTCTCTGACAAGCAGAAGTAGCTTAGAAGCTTTATGAGTGCTTTTAAAATTGAAAAATTGCTAACAAACAAACAAAATCTGCCATCGAGTCTAATACATCATTGCTAAGAACAGAATGATGTAGACCAAATATCATGCCTCAAAAACACATCAAAATATAAAGCGATGTGCATGCTAGTACACAAATCCTGTCCAATTTCTCTACGGTATTAAATGTACATGTGTAGCATAAAGGGGGTTTGATCTGATACTAAGTAAGGTTTTCATAAAAGTAGAAAATGTGAAAAATGGAACAGTGAAAGATTGAAAAAAATCTGAAAAATGTGAGGAATTAATCAATTTCTAATGAATTTCAAAAGTTGTAATTGATCAAACACAAATCGTCAACTTAGTGACATACCGGTAACTTTACTCTACACAACAATTCTTTTTTTTTTAATTCCTTTTTCCTCAAGGGAAAATATTCAACTACTTATGCAACCTGGCTAAAATCAATGCATGTTTGTTTCAACACAACCCCTATCTATTCTTTCATCAACAACCGAGAAAAAGAAGAAGAAGAAAAAAATATATATATATATGAATTTTTAAAATCTCTCAGCTAATTTAATAGCTCTCGTCAAATATATTGCTTGAATGGTCCATACCTATACTGTAAAAACACAATGTCTCATTATACATGTACACGTTGTTCTTTCTACTCTCTAGGTCATACAGTAAGATTGTCTAAGATACAAATTCATACGACCGGAAATGTCATTAAAGAGGAGGTTGAGTTCTGGGGAGAGGTGAAAATAATTTGCGAGCGTTTTCATTGTTATTATGCAAGTGTGGAAGAACGTCAGAGAGAAAATGTCCCCTGAAAAGCATGGCTCTTCAAATGCCTTCATATTCTAAATATGACAAGTGACAGCTTAAAAATGAGGCCTGATTTTTTTGCTACATGTTTGTGTAGTCCCATATACATCTTTCAGTGTACAGTGCTTGTTACTTTACCAAGACTGGGCCAAATTTCTTATCATTTTGATGACTCCAGAACCTTGCAGTACACACCAATACTTCTATGCTACATGATCAGAACTCAACTTTATCTTTAACACCCAAAAATGATGGAAGGTAAAAAAAACAAAAAAACATGGTGGGAGCAACATGCTATATGTACATGTACTTTGTTGTTTGTGCATCTGGTCATATTGTCTGTTCAGAGCCAGAATGGTATTAAATCTATGTCCAAGTATATATGAGTTAATGCCCTTCTGGCTCCAAACAGAAAATATACAGCCAGCCGATAATAACCAGAATACACATAATGCTACTAAATATTTTTAATGAAGAGGTACAGGTAACAGGTTGAAGGACTTTTAAAGAATAACTCTAGAAGAGGTTGCACATCCATGCAAAAACACAATATAGAAAAAATAAACTAGATGGAACTTCAACTGCGCGCAGTCGAAAATGATGCCTCCGCCATAGAGCAATTTTACAAACCAAAATGGAAGCAATTTTTAAAATTCAAGTTTGATTGTAATCCATCTGTTGGTTCTAATGATAACGCGATCACGAGCTATTTTAGGATACATAATGAGCCCTGTGACCTTTGACCTCGTGACCCCAAATCTAATCAGTTCATTGGCTCTGCAAGATACATACATGACCCAAGTTTGGCGGTAATCCATCAATCGGTTCTTGAGATAACGTGATCACAAGCTATTTTGCATACATAATGAGCCCTGTGACCTTTGACCTTTGACCTCGTGACCCCAAAATCTAACCAGTTCATTAGCTCTGCAAGATACATACATGACCCAAGTTTGGCGGTAATCCATCAATCGGTTCTTGAGATAACACGATCACGAGCTATTTTTGCATACATAATGAGCCCTGTGACCTTTGACCTTTGACCTCGTGACCCCAAAATCTAATCAGTTCATTAGCTCTGCAAGATACATACATGACCCAAGTTTGGCGGTAATCCATCAATCGGTTCTTGAGATAACGCGATCACGAGCTATTTTTGCATACATAATGAGCCCTGTGACCTTTGACCTTTGACCTCGTGACCCCAAAATCTAATCAGTTCATTAGCTCTGCAAGATACATACATGACCCAAGTTTGGCGGTAATCCATCAATCGGTTCTTGAGATAACGCGATCACGAGCTATTTTTGCATACATAATGAGCCCTGTGACCTTTGACCTTTGACCTCGTGACCCCAAAATCTAATCAGTTCATTAGCTCTGCAAGATACATACATGACCCAAGTTTGGCGGTAATCCATCAATCGGTTCTTGAGATAACGCGATAACGAGAACGGGACGTATGTACGTACGTACGGACGGACGGACAACCAGAAAACATAATGCCTACGGCTACTTTGTAGCGGAGGCATAAAAATTCATTAACATACCAGGGCACTGTAGCATTAAAACCAATTAATTAGGGTGTAATAGGGCCCAAGTTATTCTACGCAAATTCTGTACATCAATGTACATTACAGAGTTTATATTCCCTGGTTCAAAAGCAAGAATAAGATATATGTGTGTACACCATACACTCTTACAAATGTATTGAATTTACTTTTTTTTTCAGGCAAATAATGAATTTGTTTGTGCAAACAGCATACATGGATATGACTTCAACAGTTTTGAACTAGAACCACAAGTAACAAATTTTGCACAGCATCTGAAATGAATTACTACCTTCTTCAACCCCCTGCGTACTCGAGAGAAAAATCTATTTTTTTGTGGGAAAGCCTAGGAAAATCAGAAATATGGACAGATAAAAAAGAAATCTGCATACACCTATAATACATACAAGATGAAAGTGGAAAATTATCAAGAGTGGCACATTTGCATATTTTGATGTACAAGCATAAACTTAAATACAACAATGTTAAAGTATCATTAATTGAAATATAAGACTGTAATCGCAATTGCCATTACCAAAACCAACACCATCATCATCACTATCATCATCACTATTTTCATCATCATCCTCATCATCACTATTTTTTTCATCATCATCATCATCATCATCATCACCTCCACCACCACCACCACTATCATCATCATCATCATCTTAAAAACAACATCATCATTATCATCATCACTATCATCATCATCATCATCATCATCATCATCATCATCATCATCATCACCTCCACCACCACCACCACCACCACCACCACTATCATCATCATCATCTTAAAACCAACATCATTATCATCATCACTATCATCATCATCATCATCATCATCATCATCATCACTACCACAATCACCACCAGCATCATCATCTTCACATTCATCATCGTCAACACTTCGATCATATAAACATCTGCCTCCTCCTCCTTGTGATCATCATCATCACTAACCTGGTCAATGAGTGACTGGGGTTTCTTATCCAGCAGCCTCTGATACTGTACCAACCAGTAATCCTGTTCCGTCCTCTCTCTCAACTCCTCCATCTCCAGCTGATCAACAAACAAAAAAACAAAAACAACAATGATGATATGTTTTTAGTTCATTCAAGTGAGTAATACTAAGTATTCTATGGTTTCGTTAAAAAAAACATGAAAGTAGAATTCAATATCAAGATGACTCTCATTTGGCCAAACTTAAATAACATTTTTTTAAGTGTTCACCAAGTCTACAGATAGGTCACCCTAAGACTCTGAAATTTACCCCACTGACAACAATCACCTGCTGGCCAACGATCCCCTAGGACATGCCTACCCCCAATCCCCATCCCTCCCGCATTTACATGAAATTACTCCTTATGTAGTTGTCGGTAGTTAAATAGGTAGTTATGGAATTATGAAGGGCGTGTCTATGTAGAGGAAATTCTCCAATGGGGGAAGTCATTCATATGGGGGTAGTTGTACAAGAGGCTATCTTTAGAACGATATGTGTCCTAAGAAGTCTATTTCTTGAGGTGATAGTGGGGGAGTAGTCATCCTGATACGATACAGTCCCTCAGAGAGGACTTAAAGCCGTCCGTCCCCTGATTGCTAACTTACAAGCATATGCATGTTTTATTAGCAGTCAGGTAAAACAAACAAACAAACAAACAAATTCATACCATTCTCTGTTTGAGTGCTCCTTCTCTCTCTTCTCTCTGCATCATGAGCTGTTTGAGCAAGGCCGCCAGGTCTTCCCGTTTCTGTTCCAGGGCCAGCGAGGCTGAATCGGCCTTCATGTTCCTCTTCTCAATCTCTGCCATCGTGACCTCAGCTAGCTGCTGCTGAATCATGTAGATCTACAAAAACAACAACAGCCAAAAATAAATTAAAAAATACACATGTTTATATTTGATTAGATTATATTTTCTGCATTAGAAACAACATATACAAAACAATGACTATTGACAGCATGGGTAATTAATATAAATGGACAGCCCTGCTCTATTGTGCCATCATAGCACAGCTGTTCTAACAAGAGGTCATAACAATAAAATAAAGAAGCAAGCAAACATTATAATACAAACTACATGTAAGTAATTAACATATTCTATAATATACAACGCACTACTGACTCCCTGTACAAGTCTCCCAAACTACAATAAACCTCTATGGCACAACCATCAACTGAGTTTATCACCTTTAGATACAATTTTTCTTCTCTTTTTCCCCCTTTTAAAAAAACTGAAACACTTTATCATATTCTGAAGCACATTGTTTTATCAAAGGGTTTAGAGGCAAAGAAACAGTTAAGTACTGACAATTTCATAGAACTTGGATATCATGTTTAGACTTTCAAAAGAGAAAACTCTCAAAATGAATGCTATTGTCATCAGATAGAACTTACCGTGTCCGTTAGTCTCTTATGTCTTGCATCCTTGTTGATGAGGAGTGTCTCAAAGGCTTGGCGTTGGAATTCTTCCTCCTGCATGAGTTCCTTGAATATCTCGTCTCGATTCTGCTTGATTGAACTGAGCTGGCGTCCAAGTTTATGCATCTCTAATTCATCCCTGTCAATGAAAAAGGGAATATTATGACAGGATTATTGAAGTGTCAATTATGAGTATTGTGACTTCTCCATTTTCTCTAAGAGCTTCCAACCCCGGTACTTCATAGCACCATCACATCACTTACTGACTGTCACCATAATCATCACCACCACACGTTACGTCAACACTAGAATTATAATCACCACCACTACTAACATCATCATCACAACCACCACCACCACCACCATAACCAGTATCATCATAATCATCACCAACACTACCATCATCATCATCATCATCATCATCACCATCATCACCACCACCACCACCACCACCACCACCATCATCATCATCATCATCACCATCACCACCATCATCATCATCATCATCATCATCACCTTCAACATCATCAATATCATCATTATCATCATCTTCATCATCATTATCACCTTCAACACCACCATCACCGCCACTACTGCCACCATCATCATCACCATCTCCACTTACAGTTCCATGGCCTGCTTGGTGACGCTGTCCCTATGCTCCTCATACTTGAGTCTCTGTGATTCAAAGGCGTGTTTCTCTCTTAGGATGCGTTCCATGGATATCAGTACCTCATTCTCTCTCACCAGCTTTCTCTCCTCCTCCTGAATCTTGAACATCTTCTCATCCTCCATCCTGTAAATGTTGTCACAAATTATTTGTCAGTAGCAAGTTTGCAATGTATTGAACAGTACCCAGTATTAAAGTTATTATGTTGCGCCATATTTTGCCAAGATGTTACGACACATTAAAACTGTTCAGCGAGCACATGTACCAGATTGAAATTATTTCTTTAAAAAAAAAACCTTTATCAGTTAACACTTTGATTGCTTTCTTCACCTCTCAGCATGGTCGCTCATTTGCCACATGTGTAATTTTGCACAGAACAGGCACCAATTGATGAACAGATTTGCAAAATAACAAATTTTTGGTCTTGATTAGCTCCATGACAACCCTTTGAACACTGATATAGATTAATATGTTTCCAATATGTATTCCATAATTTTGGTAAATGATTATAATTGATTTGTAATGTTTTGTTGGAAAAAGAAATAAAATTGAAAAAAAAAAAAAAAAATCTTGCATTTGAAACAATTAAATAATTTTGAAACTGATGGTATATCTATCCCATGGTACAAGCAACGTGGACAGGGAGATTATTTGTGTGGCATAAAAAGAGTTAATCAGAAATTCCCCCAAAATGGACAATAAATACTCAACTTAGTGCAACAACTATACAAAATAATGCAAGTTTAGACAAACATAGAGATAAGACAAAGGCTGTACGAACATGAAATAAAAGACTTACATCTTTCTTTCCATTTCATCTAGGAATGCTTCTTTCTTTTTGGCCCTGAAATCAAACAATAAATAAATAAATAATTTAAAAGGTTATTTGATAAAAATAATAATCTGGATTTAAAAAGAGCTTAATACGAAATACCGTCTCTAAACGCTTTACAGATATTATTACCCCGGTCACAGGATTCATTCATGCAAAATGTGCACCATCTCCACTCCATTCCTACCATGTGTTCACTGTGAGGGCATATAACAATTACTAACACAAAGGCTTTTGTCATCCTACCAGGTCCCCATTTCTCTCCTGGGTATGGAGTGGCAAATGTAGATTAATGCCTTGCTAACTTTGGACATTAGTGCCGTGTCAGGGATTGAACCCACGACCTTTGAATTTCAAGTCAAGTGCTTAAACCACTTGACTACTCTGATCCTGCTAGGAGGGGAATGGGGAAGAAAAGGTCATTGAAAGATCATTCATACAAGATTTCATGAATTAATGATAATTGATCTGATATTAAGTTTCAAAATATGGTTATTGCTTAACGCAGCTGCTGCCAATCAAGATCATCGTCGATTCATAGATACACAATTAAAGAAACATTAATCTTTCTTATTTATTCAATTTACAGCAGTCCTACTTTTAAAAAAAATAGTTGGAATTACAAAAAGAGAAAATAAAAGTTACTTTTCATTCATCTCCAGCAACTGTTGGATGAGATCTGCTGATCTGTACTCAACTGCAATGAGAGAAAGAAGAGAAGAAAAAGTATAAATCAACTGTCACATTTAAAGTGACTCTGTAACATTGCCTCAGATTCTGAAACAAAATCCTGGATTTAGCTCGTGCTGCAATCATAATTATAAACCTTTAGGTCAGTCAGGAATCCCATGACTTTTACAAGCCAATCGCCTGTCTGATTATCAAGATATTTATGATTGGAAATCGAAATTTCATTCTGGGTTTTCCTAACGGTTTTTATAACACTACAGTCTATTGGGGAAAATGAGTATAGTAAAACCGGTCACTCAAAGATTTTTACTTTTTTGAGGCACTTCATGATCATTTTGAAGCGCAATTTTTTTGGCTCTTCAATATTACGGTACACCATATCACAGACACTGATAACATGTAGGGCCATGCCTCTCAGATTTAACATTGTTAAACAATGCCTTTAAAAAAGCACATGATGATGATGAACATGTACATTAAACAGAGGATAACATCATAACCACAAAGATTCACTCAAAGCATAATACAATGCATTAAAATATTTACAAAATTATTTTTTAAAATGTTACAAAGAAAAAAGAATGGCAAAATGAAACTAGAAAATAGCATTAGTGTTAGTCGTGTTTGACCCCAGTCGTAAGCAAGTGTGATAATATACAATAAAACAAATACAATCTAGAAATAAAATGTATGTTGTCCAAAAAAAAAAAATCCAAATACCTTGATCAAGTACGTCTCTCAACAAACACAATTCTCTGGAGTCCAATGTTTTAATACAATAATTGACTGACCTTCTTGTAAAGAGGATATCATCTGTCTTCTTTCACTTTCTGATTTCTCTTGGATATTCCTGATATTATGATCAGTTTCTTCTTGTTCCTATCATGGTGACAAAAAAAGAAAACACTCTTAAAGGGAATCAAAACCTTCATACCAAGTTACTTTTACTGTACAGTTTAAAAGTTTTGAATAAAATCTGTGCAAATTTGAACAAAATCAGGCAAGGAACCAGGAAGTTAAAGCTTTTTTAAATAACTTGTCACCAGAGGGATATATTTGTCTTGATGACATCATTTATGGATAACTCTCCATGCCTTCTGGCCATGAATTTCACAATTCTTTCTATTTTCTTCGGATTCATTTGTGTTCATGGTCTGATATCATAAAATGTCAAGTAGAAAATCATTCTGCATACTATATCTTGTTTACAGGTGAGTAGATTATCTCAATCACAAGAAAGAAGGAAAAACATGAAAGTTGACATACAAAAGGCACGGGCAATTGTCCATGAATGACGTCACAAAATTAAATATCGCCATCTAGTGACAAGTTATTTTTAAAAAGCTTTAACTTCCTGCACAAATTGTGTCTAATTTTGTTGCATGATCACAGTGCATTTGATGCCAGGAATTTTTAAAAGAAAATAACTTACGATCCTAAAATTGGCAAGGCATTGAAAAGTTGAAAATCATTGTTTTTTAATTGAAATTGGCAAATTTTAAATTTTTGGACAAAACTTCTACGCATGTATATTGCTTTCAGCGACATTGCATTTTGTTAGAACAATTAGCATTAAAAGACAAATTTTATTGCCAATTTGAAGAACAATATGTTATCAAATGAGCTCTCAAAGAAAATCCCTACCCTGAAAGAGTTAAGCAGAATACTGTATCATGTCTTAACAAGGCCTTAATAAATCAATATCAATGACATGCTTACCCTCGCAAGAGACTGTAGTAACAAAATCCTGTTCCTGTTGGAGGACTCGGCAATCTGGGCCTGCTGGGCCTCAAGCTGGGCTAGTTCCTGTTCCAACCTGACAAAGTCACTCTGCTTCTGGTTCTGTACAGGAATACAAATTCATAACAAACAAGATCTATAAATAGAAGTCCAAGAGCAAAGTAGCCCAACACGTGATTAATATTGTTATTATTAATATTGTTGCCAAAAATAAGGGAAAAAATCTAAATAATTTCAACATGTGCTACCACTGTGTCAGCGAAGGGTCTATACAATGCAACAAAAAAAGAAAGAAAGACTCAAAAAATGTTGAATAAGAATAAAAATTGTCTATTATAACTTAAATGGTAATGACCTTTTTAAAAAACTTTTCAACTCATCAATGCCACCATCTCTAGATGTATTTGCACAACTGAAACACAGGAGCAATTTAAATGTAAATAGTGAATTTATAAGAAATGCAAGGAAAGAAAATGAAACGGGGAGAGGAGAAGAAAACAAAAGTTTGATTAAATACTCACTCTCTTGGTCTCATATTTAAGAACTGAGCTGTTCAGTTGGTCGTCCTCGTGTTGCAATGCTTGTAGGGCGGAGCTTGACGACTCGGTTGCTCTTGTGTATGTGTTCAGCACAGGTAAGAGATGTTTAGACGGTGGGGAATACTCAATACCATTTTCTGTGTTCAGACAGAAGCAAGAATGTGTATTAGAGTCAAGCAAAATGTTGGAAATGTCTGAAAGGAGGGTTATATTGATTTAACCAATGCTAGTTGAGAATTTGCTAAAGGTCTATGTAAATCAGCTTTGGCTCCTCAAATTGGCACCAGTTGTTGTTTACTTTTATCACACTTCCATACTAAATAAACCCAATGTGGATGAAAACTAGACATTGCAAAACACTTTGTTACCGGGTAATTAGTACACATAACTAGAGATTATCAATTACACTCTGCATTGCCAATTTAGGGACTTTAATGATTATTTTCAATTACATTGCTGTTCCTGAATGGCACAGGGTAATGCAATATATATGACTCTGTTATTTTGTTCTTTCTGCTTCTATCATGCATACGTATACATACATGTATATGAAGGAGAGTGGCCTATTTTCATTGTTTAACAACGTGGGCATATGCAGCATCTTACATGTTTCTGGCAATTATACTAAAGCTCTATGGACTACTTACCTGCACACATATACTTCATGATATTATCTGTTCCATCTTGGCATATGTCAGGTGTTGGGTAGATCATGTGATCTGAGTCTAGGGTTAAACTCTGTAAGGAAAGATTTATAAAAAAAAGGATATCACAAAAATATATGTAAGCAAATGAACATGAGATTTTACACAAATATTATTTGTGGAGAGCTAAAATCTGGTTCTCTACTGTATCAGATGTTTGGACAGTAAGCAGAAAGTCTTAGAAATATCATACATGTACCTTGGTTTGTTTATTAATTTGCAATCGATATGACATATAAATACACCCCTTCACGGTTAAGGCTGCCATTTTAATTTGCGAGTAAACATTGCGTCATCAATGTTTTCAGATGCGCATGTATTGTTGCGTCACTGCCTGTGTTGCGCCCTCACATCATATCGACACATGCGCTTTGCATGCTGCATAAAATAAAAGTTACTTGCAATTTAAAATGGCGCCCATGTCGGCGCATGCGCACTCTTTTAACCGTGAAAGGGTGTATTGATTAAGATAACAAAGAATCGATTGGGTAAAAGAGAAGTCACAGACCCATGTCGGCGCATACGCACTCTTTTAACCGTGAAAGGGTGGATTGATGAAGATCACAAAGAATCGATTGGGTAAAAGAGAAGTCACAGACACAATAAATTTTTTTTTACCTCTCTGTATTGTCACATCAATTTTTCTAGCACAACAAATAATTTTGTTCATGGTTTTAAAGTTGATGAGCTATGACTTTCATGGAAACTCATCAGTCAAAAAATAAAAAAATAAGTCACATTTTGTGTAAATTGTATAAAATATTGAATCCAATCTTCCGGCGCTCTGTGTAATGCGTTCAACTTTTTGGAAAAAACAGAAAAACAATAGACAGTATATAATGTAAAATAAACATCATTACTTGCCAATAAACTATGAAATTCTGATTCTGCCACAGAATTTGACAAAGCCTTTTAGCGATATACTGGCATATTTAGAAGATGGTGACAGACAATACTGACCTCTAGTGTTCTGATATTACAGAACTTCCTTGGTAATGATCTGATTTGATTGTGGGAGATATCTAATGTTCTCAAAGATTTCATCTGACACACGCTGTCTGGAAGCTCTTTCAAAGAATTGCCTATAAAAAACGAACAAAAAAGAAGGAAATAATGTATCATTCTATAATTTATTAATTCGTATTAATTTGTATTCATTTATAAATTCGTAGACGCAATCTATGTTACAGTGGTAAATGCTCAATCCCTCGGATAGGACGTTAAATCAAGGCCCCGTGTAGCGGAGAATCACCACCTTTGCACGTTAAGAACCAACTGGACTATTTTGGGGAAAACCCAAGTGTAGTGGTCCACCTTCACACCCCCAATCAGTTATATCGGAAGGAGAGACCTGAGGGTTACAGTGATTAAGTTCGCTTTTCGCCTCCCAGGCACAGGAGATGCCAAATACTTCATAATAATAATAATAATAATACAGTCCCTCTTCTTACCTCTTGCATTGAGTGTCTGTAGTGCATGTAGCTTGCCTATACTTTTTGGCAGCTGTTTTAGTTTATTATCTGTGACATCAAGAACTTGTAGTTGTCCAAGCTCGGTAAGAGCGTCGGGAAGCTGAGGAAAACGATTGTTCCTCAAATCCAGAACCTGTTACAGAGATTGAAAAACAAAATCTCATTAAGAACATTCCTTATAATTCTTAAACGATTGTTCTTCAAATCAAGAACCTGTTACAGAGATTGAAAAATGAAATCTAGTTAAGAACATTCCTTATAATGCTTAATGAATTTTCAAATACTTAAGAGAACTAAATTCCAATGATCACACGAGGCATACAGTCGGCGAATCAAATAGTATAGATATAATGACTGCTATAAGAGGGATAGTTGTTTTTATAGGCTCAAGAGGAGTTACATCCTGTAATCACCCTGAGGCGTGCCGAGGGGTGATGGCAGGATCTAACGTCCCCGAGAGCCTATAAAAACAAATATGCCTCGAATATTAAAGCTGTCATTATATCTTTTATATACCGAATTGACCCAAAAATCTTCCAAGAATTCTTACCTTATCCTTTTCTTGAGTAAAGATTGGTTAAAACATCACAGAAAATCTGAGACACTGTCTGTTAATCTTCGCTGGAAAGATGACTGAATCTTACAATCATTTGAGAATCGCAGACAAAAAGCACTGTATGGTATCCGCGCTCGCACAAAGAAAATTTTCACACGTAAACCAATGGGGATCGCAGCATGAGGGCATTTTTTTAAAGACTATTGACCGGTAGGCGGGTATGAGGACACTTTTAAAAAGACTATTGACTGGTAGGCAGGTATGAGGGCACTTTTAAAAGACTATTGACTGGTAGACGGGCATGGCTAAAATCACGACTCCAATTTCGACCAATCAGATGGCTAGATTTCTAAAGTGAGGTAAATAATACTTTTTAATAGCTCCTTTCAATATCCTCCTCAATAATCTCCTAAATGATTGATGAAATTCTTTAATTTTTCATATACCGGTACTTATGGGAACTAATTGCCAAAAATTACATGAGACATACAGCTTTAAGTCCTATCTGAAGGACTTGGTGTATGAGGTTTAATGCCCTACCAAAGGCCACAAGTGCATCAACTTGGTTTCAAATCTGGGACTTCCTGGTTATTAAATCACTACTCTACCACTGAGCCATTACGCCTCCTATCAATTCTGGCTTGAAAATACTGCACTTGAAAATACAAATGATCTGGGTTTACTGGGGAAATAAAAAGTTGCATGAATGATATATTTACCCTGAGTAGCGATAGGTCCTTGATGTTGCCTCCACCATTTAGCGATGAAAGTAGATTATCACTCATGATTAAAACCTACAAGGAAAATGACAAAAATGATTAAGAGATGAATAAGAACAATGAGACAGACAAAAAACATCACTGGAAGCTTAAACAAAATGATAGATCTTAAGTACAGGAAAAAGATGTTGATTTTAAATAAATATATCAGAGGAATTCTATTTGTACAATTTATTGTCTTACAAATGTTGCTCTGTACTAAACAAAATCTGAAATCTTTAGTTTCCCTCAAGAAATTTTCAATCATACATGCACCCTACATATAATCATTGCAAGTGTGTTTCTATACAACCCCTGTATGGGAAAAGTCTATTCCATCATCAATAACGAAGAAAAGGAAAGTTTATGAAATTTTATGTACAGAGCAAATAGGAGAGGACCTCGCAACATATGTCACAGTGTTGCCAATTTGTGTTTGATTGATTGCAACTTAACAATTCATAACTTAAAAAAAAAAAATTAATCAAATTTTGCTCCAACTTACACTGACCTGTTCCTATTATTTCTCTGTTTCTAACAAAACCATCTAAATATCAGGGTGGACTTCCCCTTTAATTCAATACCGGTACCTCTTCTGAGTTTGGTACATGTATTTACTATACATGTAATCCATCATGGAATCTGATACATCATGATATTTATACAGAGAGGTTATAAATCTTGAAGGGATGACGCCATAGATCAAATAATTTTATCACACTCGTCACCGCCTTGGATGAGAGAAGGAAAACATTCCTTGTTCTTGTCGATCATAAATTCACAGTGGAATGGCGAACCTTGTCAACAAGGGTTGCTTGTGAGTTATGAGGGATGCATTCATGTTAGAATTTTACATGAAAAGGGGAGAGGTGTTCAACTTTGTACTTGTTAGGTATATTTCAAATATGTATTGTATTTTCCTTTACGTATTGTATTGAATATATTGCTACTGTATTATCTTTTTATATATCATTACATTATGATTTGCCTGTGTACGCTTTTGATTTTTAACCATTTCCGAATTTCGCGACAATCATTCCACATTTGTGGTTTGGCTCAATAACTTTTGATTCAGAAACCTAAACAAAACATATGCCAGGTTGGTGTTTCACAAAGACTAAGATCGACTTTAAGTTGGACTTAAGTATAACAAGCCGTTCATGCCACTGTTTGCTCTTACCATTTACTGGCATTTGTCTTTCAAGGGACGTACAAATAGTGGTCTCAAATCTACAGAGTTTACATTTTTTGATAGTTCATTATTGAAGGGAAAAATATTATCTAAAGATTATAATTTAGAGACCAATGGTGATAGCAACCAATGGCATGAATGGCCCACCATACTTAAGTCCAACTTAAAGTCGATCTTAGTCTTTGTGAAACACCCCCCAGATGCATGAGTGGAAATGACAAACATTTCTGCACACACTGCATTCCTTTTTGTTCCATTACCATATTGCGTTTGATGCCAGGAATCTTCTATGGAAAATAAGCTTTTAAATCCCTAAATTGGCAACACATTGAAAGATTCAAAATTATTTTTACTCAACATGGGGTACTTTTTCAACTTTTCGACAACATTCTCGCCCATGTACAGTATATTATCTTCAGAGACATTATATTTTGATTTAACAATGTAGCAATAAAAGAAAAATATTGTTGCCAATTTGAAGATCAACATGTGATCAATTTATCCACCGTAAAAATCATTCCTGTCCTGAAAGGGTTAATTGGAATTGAAAATAAATGAATGAATGGGCAGATTCAGGATTTTACAAAAAGGGGATCCACAAAATTACAGAATTAAAGGAAAACCCAACCTTAATAGACAACTACTCTGAAAGAAAGGAAAACAAATTAGAGAAGCAGATTGGTGAAAGTTTGAATAAAATCGGACAAATAATAAGAGAGTTATGAATTTTTGAAAGTTGTAATCACTAGACATAAAGGAACTAAATTTGGCCGAATCGGTAATGTCACTACGATGTAGTAGCGGACAAATCTCTCATTTGTTCCAATACACAAAATTACTAAAATGTCAATTAAAAAAAAATCTAATACGGGAGGGTCATAACAGTACACACATATTTACATCCAGATATAAATGCATCAATTCTATATACATATCTATATTTACGTACTCACCTCTTTTCTCAACACCTTACACTGAGAATATGTTGCGGCTGGCACCTAAAGCAACAGACAAAAGAAAGTGTACCGGTAGAATAATTTTTTTTTAATGTTCCATCTATAATTCAGAGACCGTAAGAGAAAGCTATACGCTGTACATGACCAACACTGCTATTTCGGTGAGGTCTGAATCATGGTGAAATGTTCCATCTATAATCCAGAGACCCTAGGAGAAAGTTATTCGCTGTACATGACCAACACTGCTATTTCGGTGTGAAGTCTGGATCATGGTGAAAGACCGAAGACTCATTTGGGTACCCATAACTAACATCCGACAGGATTATTCCACTTTAAGCACGGGTAAGGAGGGGTCATTTATTAAATCAATCTAATGAATAATTGTGATACAAGAAACTTTTAATTGACTCCGATTGAGAAACCTATCACACTTGCATGAAATTCATAATATGGGGCTAATTTGTAACTTTGTGATCATGTGGTCTTATCAGCCTACAAGCTATTTCGTGATTTCTCTGTTCATGCACTTCCCTCGCTACCCGTAGAAGAAAATGGAATCTTCCAAGACAGGGTATCAGGATTGGAAAGACGATGGAGGGAGATACATCACGACTCGCGTTGCAGCCTAGAATTCTAGGTATGTCACACGTCAGTCTAAACAATGATCGACGTGCCCAGGAGCTGTTCACACAAACATCTACATGTATAACTTCAAAATGCGTTATTTTGTATTATCAAAATACATTAAAAACTTTGATAAAAATGTCAGGAAAACAAATAGGGGATATTACATGACAAAATAGCTACATGTACATGTATGGTGTTTATTTTGATCTTCATTCATTCTATTCTCTCTTTATGTTTAGAAATTTTGAAGAAGAAAAAAAAGAAGCTTCTTACACCAATTTATGACAGTCAAAACTAGCATCTGTAGATAGCCAGAAAGGCATTAATAACATACAAAATGATGGGTTAATGCCCTTACATCTCCAAACAAATGATATTATAATCAATCTATTACACATATTGAGTTATTTATATGATGGATCTGTTGCTGAATATATACACATACATGTATTTTATTTGGTGAGGGTGTTAACTGCGTGTAAAAGTATATGAATTAATTTCCCTTCTGGCTCACAGCAGACAATTTATTGTTATTATAGATAATGCACTACATGTTTTAAAAGCTTCCTAGCTTTATAAGCAACTTAGATGGCAAAATAAAATCTAAAATTAGTCAATTATAATTCAGTATGTGAATACACCTCCAGTATGTGAACACAGCTCCAGGTTGCTTGTGTCATTGATCAACATAAAAAGCACTAATGGATTACAGATGACCCATATGTAAGTAGGAAACAAATGTAATTGAGCCCCCTGGCCTGAAGGTCAATTGACAAGATGAATGTGAACTTGTATTGCACTGTTTCGAGCTTAGCCTCCCATCCAAGTGCACTTGATGTTTTGTTTGTTTTGTATTTAATGTTCACTCTTCAGAAGAAAAACAAAAGACAAAGAGAAAAGATCTCTACATAAATATTTCAATATCTCATTTGGGATGGGGAGAGGGGTAGTGCAACTTAATATATATATATATATATTTTAAACCTTTTTTTGTTCTTGTGCATTAAAATAAAAGAATTTGCTAGATAGTGAGATTTTCTTGCACTGATTTTCATAGATACTTAATTATACATCATTATGCATTATTTATTTCCGGGGACAAGCCTGTTATAGGCCTTTGGCCTTTGTTTGTCCCTCCACATTTTGATATGTTTTTTTTTTAATTTCTATCTATTGTAATTTTGTACTATACCTTTTATTGTTGTTGAATTTCTTTAGAACTTTACTGCATTGCTATGTTTACAGGTTGTTTTGTATGTTCTTATTGTCATTTTTATGAATTGTGGAAAGATTAAATTGAATTTAAGTTTGTACCACATATGTTTTTTTTTTCTTGTACTTTGCCAGAGCTCTCTTGGAACAATCCAGAGCTAAATCACTCACTGCTTTCAGGATATTTATGTATTTTTCTGTTGCTAAGAAAGATAGGGGGGTGGGTTGTACTCCCAAAAAATGATATGCTCCAACTTACCTCGGTCAGCTCACACTTTGATAAATCATAGTTAGGTTCCGGTGAAGCTTGAGCCTGTAATAAAACAAAGGAGAGAAGAACAGATTTAAAATATTAAAAAAGGAAATCTATAATAGGCCTATTCATTAATTTTTCAAAGAACACTGATAAAGCAGAAATTGACCAAATGACCTGAAATTCAATATTTGGGGATTTTCCATCACAGGATTTGAGGATTACATTGTATGAAGTTTAGCAAATTTGAAGCTATTTTTTTCTACCCTCAATGACCGATTTGATGAAAATTGACATGTTGATGAGTTAATCACCAATTGGCAGTAGGTGTTGCAGGTGGAGGCATCGTGGTATAGTGGTACATTCACTTGACTCTCAATCCAAGGGCTGATGGTTTGATTCCCAGTCTGAAGGGCATAAAGGTCAGTACAGTACCCAAATATTTCAAATGCATTGGGGTTTTTTTTTCTCCCTGTAAGTGTAAAGTAGTTTCTTCTCTTCTAAAATTCTAGTCTTGTGATAATGGAAAACCAGAAACTTTTGCAAAACTTATTAGTAGCCTGAGGGGTTGAGGGTTCGATTCCCAGCCCGGCACTAACATCATTTGGCACGACATTGATCAACATTTGCCACTCTCCACCCAGGTTTAATTTGGTAATTGCAGGGGTAATGATGATAATTGCAGGGCTCTCAGGAAGAACAGCACTGAAGCTGATGATGCTTCCCTGGGTAAACAAGACTAATATTATCAACATCTTACTCACCAAGAAGTGGCAGTGTTCCATCCGCTTCTTGGCCTCGTTGCTTTGTTTGTGCATCATCACCCCCACCTCCCAGGCGTCCTTATTGCTCTTGGGCTCCGTAGGTTTCTTCTTGAAGAAAGGCATCTTAGTGGGTGAGGAGTGGGCCTCACTCCCCGTTGACTGGGTCTCGGATCCTCCCTCTTCCTCTTCTCCAAGAGCACTGTCAGGTTTCTTAGACTGGAGAACGAAGAGGTTTTAGATCATTTAAAGTAATTTTCATCAGTGATACAGCCCCCTAATCAAAGACCCACACCACACCCCACCACACCAACATCAAAAGGTGAAAAGGGAACAGAAAAGAGGGAACAGGAGAGAGAGAAAGAGAAAGGGGTGGCAACATGAAAAGAAGATGATATGACCCTCTCCAAAACTTTCCCCTCATTCAATGACTTCGTTCTCTTGAATATCATCCACCTTGTAAGACAAGTCCCTCAAAATATGAGAAGGTTAACATTTTTTGTGATACATATTATGAAAATTAGGGAACATGCATGAGAAAAACACTGAATAGTTTGTGAGAAAAAAAATAGTTTTGGAAGGATATTGGGAAAACATTTGTTATAACCAGACAACATTAACATACCTCGGCCTTGACAGAGTATTATATAGAATTAATATGAGGCACAGAGAATCTAGAGCTTAAAAGCATATCTGGACAATACCTTCATCCTGGTAGCTACATGACATGTACTTATGAATTTTCATCATTATCACTGTTATACAAATGGAACTTGCACTAACAACAGCTTACTTTCACTTTCAAAACTGTTGATCAACAATTACAAAAAACATACAAAGATGATTGCAGGAATTCAAAAGTGCCTCGATAATTTGTTTCCTTGAAAGACTCTCAACAAGACTTGTATTGTTTTAACAAATGTGCACAAGTTTTTGTAAGAATGAAAATTAAACAACAATCATAATGATTTCAATTTATTTCAAGGATATTTATTCCTTTCTTGATTTTATACAGAAAACATTCTAAAAACCATATACATGTTTGATGTAAGCATGGCATTTGTTTGTAAATACATTTTCTGCAGCCATCAGGAAGAGAAAAACAAATACATCAAAAATAAAAACATTGCAACTACTACTTACATATTGCACAAGCCACTTGATGCCTACAAATTTTACGGTCAAAGCTGATCTGGAATTACGCACAAAGAGAAACATGCATGGAAAGGGTACATGATGTACTTGTACAGTGTAAGCAAAATAAATACACATGGACGGATCTATGGGGGGTTACATGTGCATCATGTATAGGCCTATACATGTACAACATAAAAAATATTATTATACAGAATTTCAAATGATGCATGCGAATGTGTTTATTATACAATCTATCCACGCTTGGATTGAGGCTGTATGCATCTATCGTACAAAGCCATCAGGCTGAGTGCGATAGATGCATATAGAGCCTCAACATAATGAACGAATGGACAAAACCCCTACAAAGTAATTCATTTCAAGATTGTTTCGTGTCATTATCACTGTCAAATAAACCTCAAGTTCAATAGTCTTACTTAGCGCACACACAGAGATAAGTGCACTCATCTCTACATCTGTCATGCGCAGTGCTACGCATGCATTAAGTCATGAACTGATGCGAATCACATACTTAAAAATGGTTGGATAGTACTGGCAACTATTGCATATTGCATGCAAGTCTCAGTCATGTGACCGCATTTGACCAATCATTTGATTAGGGTCTACATGTAGGAGTGAGTTTCTAGGGGGGAGGAAAGGAGCACAGGTAAGAATTTACAACATGAATATTTTATTTAGCATAAAGGGAAAATGATACTTTACCCTTTCAGAAGGCACCCTTTAAGGTACTATTGAACTCCTATTTTTTTCCTGTTCTTATTTTAATAAATTGATAAACACTTAAACTGTTTCATTAACATTTAAAATGTTAACCAGTACCTTTGACTTAGAATGCAAAGTCTTTTGTATCAATATCCAAAAGCACATTGTACTGAAATGAAATGTACTGCAAGTTTCATCTACGACTGTCCAAGCTGCAATGTCTATAAAGTATAATGTTCAACTTTCAAGTCTACATGTAAATCACTACATGTACAGTGTGTAACTACTAACTGTAAGTGCTTCCACATGTTCGGTCGCGGTCGTCATTATCAATCGGCACACTCAATTATTTAAACTGTGTTTCAATGCAGAAGTGATATGAGAAATCACACAGACAATGATATCTCCCATTCTACCCCCCCCCCCCCAAGGCAAAATATAAAAATGAATACAAATTTTTTTAAATGACAGCTTGCCATTAAAAAAAAGAAAATAAAATGTCTAGATCTTGATCTAGTTTCATCCGAGCTGGAATGACCCTCTCAACAAATAACTTTGGAAATTCCGATGCAAACTACGGCCTACGGGTACACATATCAAAATTAAAAGAGTAACATTTCATCGAGAGCAACATGAAAACAAGGCGAGGAATAAACATGTCACGTTCATACAACACAGTAAATTCACTAACGCCTAAAGCTACGTATGGGACATACATGATAAACATCAACCATAATTCACGGCACTGTCATTATGATGGAAAACAAACACAAGATACACCGCCGTCACGTCATTTTTTACTTACTTTGGGTTTCACAGCTTCACATTCAGCCATCTAATGCTCAGATAAATTGTATTATTTGTTCTTAAAATTTCATAACCCGCAAATTCATGTATATTTCAATTGGCCATTCCTGTCATCTCTCGGCTTTCCACCAGTCTTGTGTTTGTTGTTTTTGTTAATTCTGTCTTGATAATGATGTCATCTCTATAACGGGTCATAATGAGGATAACTTCTCACCGATATTACGTAAACGACGTGAGCTTGGTAGATATTCTGAGATGATGACTTAATGAAGTTGGTGGTTGTTTTGGTAACTATTCTGACGCATGATAGAGGATGCCAGTATCAAATTGAATAGAAAGATGGGCTTTTTCCCCAATATAATTTGCAATATCTTATACGAAATTACCCAATATTGTTATTTAAATACTCATTCTAATTTTATTGAACAACTTTCTCGATTTAGAATTTTAAATGAATGCTGTCATTACATTTATAAAGGGAAAACGGAATAGAGACTATCATTTAGATTTTTACGGTTTAATTTCATCTCTTCCAATATAAATTTGTTATGCTTAATTTCAAGTTTTGTAATAGAAATGTTTTTATAGCAATTGTTAAATGCTTCCTGAAATCTTTCGCTCAAACAACTTCCATTTTTCCTCTTCATTCTCTCCTTTTCACCGTCTTGTTCTTTCAACATAAAAGTGTATTACTACATTAAACAAATAACTTGGTTTTGCAATTTCGATTTCATCTTACCAATGCTATATAAGTTCTTCAAAGTTGACTTACAATAAGTATTTTAGTTTTTTTGTTGTATATGTTTATGTTTCTCTATATTCTATATTTGTTTGTAAATTGAACATTTTCAGCCTGTGAGCTGCTTGTTTGATGTGTTTTTACAATAAACCAAACCAAACCAAAGAGAGGTAATACAAAAATTGGTGACAGAGAGAGAAAGAGGGAGAAAGAAGGAGAGGGAGAAATTAAAGAGAGAGACAGAGAGACAGAGACAGAGAGAGAGACAGACAGACAGAGACAGACAGACAGACAGGCAGACACAGAGAAAAGGAGATAGAGAACGAGAGATAGAGAGAGAGAGAGATAGAGAGAAAGAGAGAAAGAGAGAAGGGGAACAGCTCTGGGGGTGTCAATACCAAAAGAAACATATTACCCGTTCTAAAAACAGATTTTGGTGGACTTGTATTTATATCTTGCTATTTTCAAATTATACATTTTGAAATAATTCAGAGGCGACCCTATCATTTCTTGATTAAGATTTTCTTTTCTTTCCAAATTTATACTAATCGTTTTCCAGAATCATAATCTGGAAATTCTCACAAACCTTTATTTCATTATTTAAGATATAAAGGTATATTATCAGGTATTTGCGAATGATTGCACAAAGCAGGGAGGTGGGATTAACCTCACCTCAATCGTATATACGACCAATTGCTAACCTTTGAACGAAAAAACTGTTTAGTTTCAGGCAAAATAATCAAAACTTTATAGGCTATAAGGAGTTCAAATTAAATTAAATTCAATTTATTTTGTGAAGCAATAAAAAACATACAGGGTAAAAAAAAAAAAAAAGCAGTATACAAAGTATCACACAATTACAATTACTAACATAGATAAACACAGAAAAACACAGAATCAATATTATTTACAAAACATGAATTAAAATCGTTAAAAACACAAGGGAAATTGCATAGGCTGGTAGCTAGGCTGGAAAGCAGCCAGAAACTCGCTCGGCTTCTGTAGAAGCCCGTCGTCTCCAAAATTTTATTATGCGGCTGACCAAATAATCAAATATAAAAAGTCTAAGCTATAATAACAAGTAAAACAAGTAACAGTTACATGTAAAGTATGAGTATCATAATGAATTGAAATCTTTAGCTAGCATCAATTTAGGTCCATCAAATATTTTTTGTATTTACGTTTGAAAGTATTAACAGATTTCGATTCACGTATTTCACGAGGTATAGTACTCCATAAGCAAGGTCCATTATATATTACTGTGCGTTTATATGAAGTTGTATGTACAAGTGACAAGTGAAAATTATCATCATTTCTAGTACTATAGTGTATATTACAATTTAGTATAAAAAGTTTAAAAAGTGATTTGGGAAGGATTTGTAAATAGCACTGGAACATAAATATTGCACATTGATATTCATACATATCAATAAAATTCAATATTTCCATTTCTTTAAAAAGTGGATGTGTATAGGCAAAAAAAGAAATTTGACAAATAGTAAGAATTGCACGTTTTTGCAATAAAATTACTTTTCTAATAAAATTGCAATGTGCCACACCCCCAAGAACAGCAAAGTGTTCTCAGAGGTCGATAGAGGGACTGGAAGTAAAGATGATGGAGCCTTGAATTTCATTCATCTAGAGCTCAGCTCATGGGAAAATCGCCTTCTTCTTCGCATTTTTTGCAGTATTCATATTTTCAACCTGGGCTTTACTGCATGTATCATTACACAAAAGGAGAAAGCTGAAAAGAAGATGACACAGCGCCCTCTCCCAGACCCTTGAATTTCCGATCAAGAACTCATTTTATGGGGTATTCGCCTCTGGCCTTTTCATATTCTGTGATATTTCTATTTTTAACTGGGCTTAACTGTTCGTACTTTGTCAAAATGTAATACAATTGAATTTTTAAAAAAATCGGGCCTAATCCCTCCCCCCCCCGGCTTCATTTAAAATTCTGCATTGTTTTTGGTGCTCTCTTCCCCATGCAGCCTGGGGTGGGGTTGGGGGAGACTTTGATCCCGGGATCTCAACCATGGAGTACTTTTAATTAGTACTTTAAATTATACACTAGACCAGGCGCGCAGGAAGCAGTTGGGATTGGGGGGGGGGGCAAACATTCCAGGGGGCTTACCTTTCAGGAGCAAAAAGGTCAAGGGGCGGAGCCCCCGGAAACTCTGGGGTTTTAGGCAGTAAATTACGGTCAGATAAGCATAGATTTAGACCTTATTTGTGACACTGGCAGGTCACTAATTGGCGTGGGGTCCAGGGGGCTGAGCCCCACGAAGCTCAGGGGTTTTAGGCATTTAATTATGATCAGATGAGCATTGAGGGGCCCGTCTTAGGGCCCCTGGAGGGGTCCAGGGGGCGGACCCCCTGGAAGCTCAGGGATTTTAGGCATTTAATTACGGTCAGATGAGCATTTTGTATACCTTATTTGTGACACGTCTGGCAGGTCACTAATTGGCGGGGGTCTAGGGGGCTGAGCCCCATGAAGCTCAGGGGTTTTAGGCATTTAATTACGGTCAGATAAGCATCCAGGGGCCATCCTTAGGGCTTTTGGTGGGGTTCAGGGGGCAGAGCCCCCAGAAGCTCAGGGGGTTTAGGTATTTAATTACGGTCAGATGATCATCCAGGGGCCCTCCTTAGGGCTTTTGGTGGGGTCCAGGGGGCGGAGCCCCCGTAAGCTCAAGGGTTTTAGGCAGTTAATTACGGTCAGATGAGCATATTTTGATGCCTCATTTTGTGACACTGGCAGTTGAGAAAAAATCTGGGAAAATCATATCATTTTAGCAACATTTGTATATTACTGGCATCGAATAAGAAATAAACCACGTTTTAATTTTATTTGGGGGGTAACTGCCCCCCCCCCCATCAGTACGCCAGTTTTCAGGGGCTCATGTCTTTTCACTCCTATAATAAATAAGACACACGCTTTCCATCCTCTCACAATATATAGCGTAACGCTATTATAAAATCCTCCACTAATTGTTAAATTATATAGGGGCATGAGGAATGTTTATGTTTAATTCCTGTTTACTCCCCTTTTCTTTGAATGGAATGTAATTTTAATGTGATTCAATTCATTTTTTATTTTAATTTTGGTTAAAAAATACACCATTTTTACTCCTTTACTGCTGATTTTTTTCGGGGTTTTGGGGGGCGAAAATGCGTTTTCCCCACTTTTTGGTTGGGGATGACCGCCACCCCACCCCCTGCCCCCCCCCCTCCCTCCCCCTACTTCCGGCGCCTCTGCACTAGACCATAATTCAAGAAAGCTGTTTTTTTAAAAAAAAATTTTAATAAATATTTTTTTTAATCATTATTTATAATTTATTTACCATTCTATAATGTAGGCCTACACGGGATCCAGTATACGTAAGTATGCTTGTGAATTGCGTTTTATTTGTATACCTCGTTCATGATTGTTTAATGTTCATGTATGTACAGAATATTGATTTCACTTTAATATTTAAAAAGAAAAGAAAGAAATTAAAAAATATTGAAAACAAAACACACACAAAATGGAGATCGAAATATTCTGATTTTTTGTTTTGCGTGTAATATAGCGACATGTGTTCACCATGAGCAGAGGGGGGAGGGGGGGGGGGCTGGATTCTGCTTCACTTTCATAACAAGTCACGTAGTATGATCATTAATACAGAAGTCCGTATTGATGCCGCGTAGATGAATCTTATCTTGTAGAAAAAGAAATTAAGGAAATTATAAAGGAGAAAGAAATTTCATAAGTAAGGTGATAGGGACGAAAGGAATATCAAATACACCCCTGTAGCATAATAGAGACGAGTTAGAAGAAATTGAAATGGGAAATAAATAGTTATTGAAGAAAATTATAGATAAGGACATGGATCATGATGGATGAATGAGAAAATAAAGTGAACTAAATCACCGTCTTGATAATTTACTAAATATATCAATTAGTAGGCGGTTTCCCGGCAAAATTTGTATCATCACGTATTAGTCAAAACATATTCTTTCACATGATTGGTATTGAGAGCTTCCATTTAATTTTTTGAGAGGGGGGGCGTTTCCAAAACTGGTCTTTACCTTTAACCATGCAAGGAGTTAAAGCTCCCTTTTCCCTCTTGTTATTGTTTTGTTCTTCATGATTTTGATGAGTCAGGAGGAGTGTGTGTTGGGGGCGGGATATTGTTATTTTACAGTACAACTGAGCATGAGGTTTGTGGGAGCATATTCTATTTGTGGGAGCTATCCAAGTGTATGGTGTTGAGAAAAAAAAACACCAAAGATTGTAGCTAAACTCTGTTTAAGATATACACCATTAAACTGCTTGCTGCTCGGTTATCAAGGAGATGAGAAGCCAGACATGATTAGTATCTTATGCTACTTTTCTGGTCCTGTTCATCCATTCAAGATCTTTGTTAAACATGCATTATTGTCATTATTGCTATATTAATGTATTTGAACGTTTGGATAATAAAAACCTCAAACAAAAGCCAGTCTTTGCGCGGTCAACAGTAATTAAAATCATCTTCCCGGCATTTCAAGCCACTGACAGATTTAGGGGGCAAGTTTTGCAAGATCTCTGCGAATGTTTAGAATTTTTGAACAGAACGGGATGTGGTCTTGACATGCAAAACCCGCTTAAAAACTCTTCAATTTTATCAACCCATTCATATAGAACGCGATTGCCTTTGCACGCAGTAGGAATAGCATACGCTGCGCGCATGCATGCAAAACGATCTGAATAAAGTAGATTATTGTATGATTTTGCACGATGGTTCTTACATAAAAAACACGGCCATATTCCTTTATTACGTTCACCAGTGGAGGATCCAGGGGGGCCGCAGTGGCGGATCAAGGGGGGAGCCGCAGTGGCGGATCCAGGGAGGGGGGAGCCGCAGTGGCGGATCCAGGGGCTGGGGCCCGGGCCTCCCTAGAAAAAAGTTAAAACACTCTTTTTTGAAAAAAGAAGTTGGGCCCTCCCTAGCGCCCAAGGGGTGGCGGAAAAAAATAACCCTTCCCATAGGGAAAATTTTTTTTCGGGTACCCCCCCAAAAAAAATTGTGCCCACTACCCTGGCGCCCAAGGGGGGGGTGGTGGTGGAAAAAATTACCCTTCCTGGAGGAAAAATTTTTCGGTGCCAAATTTTTTTTCACTACCCCCCACTGAGCAAAAAATCAACCGGCACGATTTTCAAATTTTCGCACGAAGTGGGCCCCTTTTTAGGCCCACTACCTTGCCGCCGGCTGAATCCGCCCCTGGGGGGCCGGGCCCCCTCCCCTAGAAAAAATAGGTAAAAACACCTTTTTTTGTAAACTTTGAAAAAAAAAAAGATGGGCCCCTCCTGGCGCTCAAGGGGGAGTGTGGTTGAAAAAAATAGCCCTTCCCCCGTTGAGCAAAAAAAAAAAAATGAGTGCTCACTACCCCTGGAATCATCAAAATGATAAGAAATTTGGCCCAGTCTTGGTAAAGCTACAAGCACTGCATGTACACAGAAAATATGCAGGGAGATGATCGAGACACACACTGCCTCACCTCCCTGGTATATGGGACTACGCGACACGTGCGCGATATCTATCCGGTCCGGATAGATATAATAATTTACCAAATACATGTATATGTCAATTAATAGGCGCTTTCCCGGCAAAATTTGTATCATCACGTATTAGTCAAAACATGATTCTTTCACATGATGGTAATAAGAGCTTCCATTTCATTTTTTGAGAGGGGGCCGGCGTTTCCAAAACTGGTCTTTACCTTTAATAGAATCCTAGTTGAGCGGAAACTCTCATTTGATTCGAGTGGTTAATTGGTTGTTCATCCCTTATTTAAAAAAAAAAGTACCATGGTAACCATGGTAACCATGGTATCAAACAATGAAATTAATTGTTTGATGACCCTATGTTTATCATTGTTTGATACCATGGTTACCATGGTTACCATGGTTACCATGGTTACCATGGTGGATGGTAATTTGGACAACAAAAAAACATGGTTATACCATGGCTCTTTTTTGTAAGGGGAATTAATGAACAACAAACGGGCATATTGGTTGTTAAATGAGGCTACCAGTACCAACAACGAAGGTAGAACATACTTAGATTGTTCTTATGACGATTTATTGACACGTTGGGGATTTTACAGATTGGTTATATATATATAGATCTCCCGATACAACACAGCGTACAACGCTGCAATGCTTTTATTGGGAGCGCTTGAAAAGCCAAATCTGAATTGGAATCTAAATTTTGCTAAATCTATTATTTATTTTTGCCTTTCCTTTCAATTCTCAATATCTCTTGAGAATTGAGGGGGAGAGTATCAAAGTAAAATCTGAATTGGACTCTAAATTCTTGCAAATCTATTTTCTAATTTCAAGTCTCGATATCTCTTCTTCTTTCCCCCTCATCCCACATCTTCGAAGTCTCTCCCTTTCTTCCTCTTCCTCCTAAACATTGTAACTACACAGAAATCACCAGCAAACGACAGAGATGTGTTTTTTTATTTTATAGATTTTTAATAACTTTATAATTCCACTGCACAGAACAATAATACCAATTATTGCAACTTCTGTAGAAATAAAAGCACAGTATGAAAAATGAATGTTTTAGGTAAACCTGCATGGTTTGCAAGATAAGAAAATACAACAAACCTCTGTAAATAATATGGTAAGGGAGAACTTTAAATTGCCGAGGGCCAGATCGAAGGACATCAATTCTGTGTTAAAATTATGTTTATCCCCTGAGCAGACAATTTCGTCTGTAAAGAGCCTGAAATGCATTATTAAAACTTTTATTTCAATAATGTAGGGTTAGGCCTTCTGGCTTTGAGTAGACAAAGTCTCCTCATCTCATGATTTTATACAATTTTTTAGAAGAGTTCTTCATTGATCCAATACCTGGTATTTGGTAAGCCGATGTGCTACTGCCTTTTAGCAGTAACTTGTTAAGAAAAATCCCAAAACATATCATTTAACTTGTTGCATAATTTACTGAATGTGACACATATAAGTTTTGTCACTGAACCTTCATGTACATAATTTCTTCATCGATCATCTTTTGTTTATGCAACATGGATTTCAATGGAATAAGGAAAATAGGCATGACCATATTTTATCAAACACAATATTATGTCATATTAATGTCTACATCCATAGAATTGGACATTTTGGCTTATAATCATTATCAAGATAAAGGTGGACTAATTGAATCCTGGTGTAACTTTAGTGATTTATGGAGCACAATTTATGACAATTTTTGTTTGTAAATGTAGTCAAAGATTCATGGTAATTCTTAATTCTTGGCGCACCATGAAACATCGACTAACGACAGTTTCTGACTACAATATACTACAATGTAGTAACTTTAAGTTACAAATGTGTACATACATGTACCTGCAAGTTAATTTGTCAGAAAAAGCTTACAATAGACGTATCTCTATGATCACAAACTTAATAGTCAATTGGACTCTTCATTTTATGACAGTTAAGACATTTTTAGATCTGTCTTGGAATTAACATTCTAAAATCTTTCCACTCATGCATAGATCATTTATCTAAATACTCAACTTGTAATACTAGAGATTTTTATTGGTACGATTGCATAGTTCACAGAAAAGAAAGCACTCATAAATATCTCATGCATAGAATATATAATTGTTTCATAGAATTATTACTGAATCAATATCACAGCGCAGCTTTCAAGTAGATAGCCTGGACGGAAAAGAAAAAATTAGCACAAACCTCGTTGATTAATGATATTGATGATGTACAACCGTGCATATTATTTACAAATATATAAGGCAGCTGTATATATACACAACATATTTACTGTAGAATCAGTACAAAAGTATATTCTAAGGTATACTCCATAGATACTATTTCACGCCCTAGTCGAGAAACTTTTAACTAATATTTAGCAAGGCACAAAGACAATTGGCAATTTTTTTTCTCAATTTAGACTAGTCAGTGAAGGCATTCTTCAATTTGTACGTCATATAACTTTGATTTTGCGTCTATTACCGTTTTCTTCGGTTCAAATCTCACAAAAAATACAAAAGCAATATATCTCTTATCTACATCAGCATTAATGAACTTTTGCATGCAAAGGAATGCTGTAAGGAATTGTGATTTTCTTACTCCGAATGGAACCCTCATAAAGTTTTTTTCTGTGCATGCACACAGCAAAAAAAAAACACAAAATGATAATCTTTATTTTTCTGCCTCATGGATTCCAGTGACTTAATTATTATTTTCATAATAACTTTGTCACCTCTTCTATGTAATTGGAGAATTCTTTTTCCTCCATCCACCTGTTGAATACCCTCAAGATAAATTAGGCTGGAGGTCCATGTTTACAGCAAAATCAAATCGCATTGAAATTGATGTCTTGAAATAATCTTACACAGCTTATGAATTCAATGTTATACGGTAGCTTTAGCATCCTAAAAATTATGCTTTATTATCCATACAAAGGTGAATAGAGGCCAATAAGGGCTTGATAAATACACCCAAAATGCAAATTTTAGTACCCTGTTCTAAAAGTAGACGTTTGGTAAAGTTAGCCTCTTTCATTTCTAGAATGTTATCTCTGTGTTTGTGCGTGAAAAGTGGTCTATTGATGCTCCTATTTTTTTAAAGATGAAAGACTACACTTTGTCGTCATGAAATCTGCCTTCAATTTACCCTACGATAAATAAAAGTCTGAGATTGAGCTGTACAATATAAAACAGACTAGACGTCAACACTTTCTTCAAGGTGCAACCATTTTTAAACTCCTACAATGCAACGAAAAATCCCATATAGTCCACTTCATTTCAATTCATTCACAGCATATTCAGAACCAGAGTGACCTTTGACATAAAACTATGGCGCATTGCACACTTACAGTTCCTAGCAGATTTAAAAAGTCACATTTCATTCGATTTACATGCAATTTATTCACAAATGTTTAATTTTTCATTAATTCTATAATGCAGTAATTAGCATATCAAGACACCCTATGACTAGTAATGTTAAACTATATATTCTTAATATTAAATTGATATTATTTTATGTTTTGATAACTTGCTAGTGATGCTCAATTTGGACTCAATCATGAACTAAATGAGAAATTTTACACAGTTGCTCCGAAGTTACTCTTTGTTGTCTTGTTAAATAATCCAGATTTCTTTGGGTCATCGATCACGAATCCCTAGGAATTTAAATACAATATACCTCAAATGATAGAGTCATCTCCGCACTTTATACAAATGTGTTTATCAGATATACTTTACATGATTTCTTTCATTAAAAAGAGAAGAATATATTGCTTTTTTTTTCTTCTGCGAACAAATATGCACGTTGGCAACACCTCCTGAGGTGAGGCAATCAAACACTTCCCATCACCCATCGGTGGTTGGCAAGGCGACGTCGCCCCCGTACGATAGAGGAGTCGACGCTGGCACCGGCATGCTTGTGTCGGATATCACCTTGGAGACGACTCTGGGCCATCTGCAGGAGGCCGATGTTGCGACTGGTCCTGAGGAGTGATTCGTCCAGGCCAGCAGCTCCCTGAAGAATTGGGTGAGGAGAGTGGGGAATGAAAGCATGTTAATAATAATGTGAAGTACAGAAGATTTATTTTATACAGACTACCAGCATCTATGTTCACCCATTGCCCACTGGAACTTGGTGGCTCATGTACACACGAGTTTGAGAGAATTTAGGAGTGAACAGGTTTAATAAAGAAAGTTATTCTACAGGAGTGCCCCAGTTTGCAGAAGAAAAAAACCCAAAAGCTTTTGGTAAGCACACAGTAGAAGCTGCTATTCATATCGCCTTGTTTACCTTATATGTACAAATAAACATTATCATTCTTGCGAACAAATAAAATTTCAAATGTTTGTCTATAAAAGTGAAAATGCAAACTGAAACTGCTAGTTAGATTAGAAGGTGGTCTAGGGACACAGAGATCCTGGCTTTAAAAAAAAAATTGAACAGGGTTTACAGGATTTCTTGCCAAAGACTTGTTTGTGAAACAACAGACAAGTAGATAGACTGTACAAGTAATAAATGATATATGTGTACTATGGTCACGGTGTAGGTTTCAATAAAGTTTTGTCGGTACACAGACAATTCTTTGAATACTACCCAAACCCCCTAAACCTTGAAAACAAAGTAAAAGGACCAATTCCTCCTGCTTACCCTAATGATACCCTGTGCTTCTGGTAGGTTTGTGCCTGGGTGTCGTTGGAAGACCCGACCAGAGGGCGGGTCAGCTTCTCCCTGGTCTCCAGGTCGGACTGCAACTCGGGTCCAATGGTGTAGCCGAGGGCTTTCTCGGTAGAATCATACCAGCGCTGGGCACGGTGGATGGAATGACGGTTTTCACCAGCGGCTACTGTTAGATGTTGCTGAATTATGAAAGAAGATGAAAAAAAAAAAAGATGTTAAAAATGTATCAAACCTAGCCAATATATATAATTCAATGAAATACCCTGTTGATACGAAAAACTAAAAAAATTATTTATTCCGTTGTTTTGAAGATGGAGATGCAATAGCTCAACAAAAAATACCACTTTTGACGTAAGGTTAATATCTTAAATGTTAAATGAAATCTATAGATATTTACTACATTAAAGATTACAGAAGAAATGTTAAAGATCTGGTAAAACTGTAAGCTGAATTCTTAGCAATGTCATGGAGTACTTCTTTACAATTTGTACTGAAGATCAATTTACTATATGATATACAATGTACCTTCAGTGTGATAGTCTCTGCCACTTTCTGATTGAGACCATCATTGACAGCTCTATGTGCAGCCTGCTGTAGCTGTTGAGTATTCTCAATGGCATCACGGATGTCTTTGCGCAGGAACTGTGAGCGTTGACGAGCTTCCCGGGCCTGAGCGATAGCAGCTGCTGCTTCTGGGGTAAATGGACCCAGAGGGTCCGGAGGGGGCGTCTTGAGCCTGCCCGATTCTCTCCGTCTGGTGGAGAGGTTCCTGTACCTAGCAGCTCCCCAACGTTGTGGTTGACCTGACGAGTGTAGCCCATGCCGTTGCCGCCAAAGGTCATGGTCTTCTCTGGCGAGAGATGCGTCCACCGCTGCGGGAAGCACGCCCATTGACGGATGAGACGGCGTGGCATAGAAGGTCTAGGACCCTGTTCCTTTCTTGGATGACAGCACTGAGTCGCTTTCGGCACTGATCCAGGACCTGAACATAAAATACATACCAACATTTACACATGACAATCACCATGGTAACAGTGTTAACATTTTCTTGATGCCCTTTCAAAGAGCTTTAGGATATCATTTCTCCAGCTTTAGGTCCAGCTAACACGGTGCAGTGCATTCAAGGAATTAATGTGAGAAACAAAAGTAGATTCATGTCTGGCCAAAGCATCAGTCTGGTGTTGGGGCTTGAACCTGTGACCTTTGCACTTCTACTATTCCCCAGTCAAGTATTCAAAGTTTTCATACCACTTAACTATATTAAACTATAACATCTCTAGCTACCCATACGTGAAAGTCGATAATGATGTCTAAAAAAGAAAGCAACAACAAACATAAAAATCCAATGTAAAAAGAGCAGGGTCTGTGAAACTTACCTGAAGTTGTTTCTGAACTGAGCGTAGTTGCAATTCAAGAGCCTTTTTCAGTTGATGAAGATGTCGGAATTCTTTCTCCATAACGTGGTCGGCACCATCCCTTCCCTATAACAACAGATGGAAAGCAGATAAGGAAAATACTATTAATATTTTTTAGGAATTCTCCAGGAGAATATCAAATGAAACCTGTACACAAAGACCACTCAAACTTCAAAGGAGACTAGAAAGAAGACGAGAAAGGTGGCCTTTCTGCGCAGGTTCCCTTTATACAGATTAAATTTGTGAGAAAACTATTCACAGGAAATGACAACAAAGCAAATATGTGGTCTTTACCTACAGAACATGGTTGTTGAGCAGGTTTGTTTCCATCTTAAATCAAGATCCCCTACACACTAAAACCTGCTTTACCTGTATAGAAAGACCACCTACAGTACATTGTATAGAAAATGTAGTACATTGTATAGAAAATCCATAAAGACCACTTTTTCTGTTTCCTTTGAGAAACCATTTCTCATTGAAGTGCATACTATAGAAACCTGTACATAAAGACCACCTACACATGTACATGAATGTATAAAGACCGCTTTTCTTGTCTCCCTTGAGTGGTCTTTATATACAGGTTTCACCGCTTCATGACTTATCCATACTAATCTCTAAACCTGCCATTAGCAACTAGTTACATGTACTTGGAGGTTGCCATGTCAAAGAGCCATGGTCTATTTGCTTTCCCTTGGGTTACAGAATCCACGCCAACTCCTTTGTTTATTTAAAAAGAAACCCCATCACTAAGTCAGTATAGAGAACAATAGAGTTGCTACACACAGAAAAGTTCTTCTTACACGCTTTGGGCCCAAACAATAGTCAGGCTTTTGGCATACAATCGCAAATGGAACCAAAGGAGGATGTACAAAAACAGCCAAGCAATAAAATTTAAAAGAGGCGAGATTCCTGCCCCCCAAAAAAAAAAAAAATTAAAACTTCTTTTGAGGGTGTGTGGCTTTTTTTACTGAAAATAAAACAATAAATCCAAGTAGACCCGACTAATTTTTCCATGGTATTGAAAAAATAAATGGCATCAGGTTTGAGCAAATGTGTTTTCGAGCAATGACAGTAAATGAAACTGTTGAAAAAAAATACATTGTGAAAATACTTATGAAAGATGAATTTTCATTGAAAGGTCTTTTTCTAGATAATGAGTTTTGAACAATGGTAAACAATGCCTTTGGCTCTTCAGGATTTTTGAATATCTACAAACCAAAAAGATATTGATCTAGGAGGGTTTTAATTTCTTACTACAAATATAAAGACTCTAGATCTAGATATAATTCATGTTACAATGTTGTAATATAACTAATATGCTTGTAAGTTGTACATAGAATCTAGACTCTACTATCATTCTGTTTTCTGGCATTTCAAGTAAGTTTGACCTCAAATAATATTTATGTAAACCACAAAATTGTTCCAATTTCTTAACTCTTTACTCGTTATTATCGATCAAAACCCCGCTGCTACATTGCTTGGACTCTTTTGAGTATTGTGACATAGTCAACTGTGGGAGTCCACCTTTTGTTCCATTAATACTAGAATCCTGTATGCTGTAAAGATATATAAGTCATGACATTTTCTATTGGAGCTTTGACCCCACTTTGCATAATATATGCAAAGATCGCGTGGCGCGAAAATTGAATAGAGTTAGGGCGTTGGTCATTGACTGCTATCTAACGAGGCAGTGCGGACCACCTAATTTTTAAAAATTCTAAAAGAATTTTTCCTTCTTTGCAGTTTTTTTTTTTTAGGCACGTTGATATTTTGCTTATGTTCTGCTTGACCAGATGGTGTCAGGGCTTCGCAACCTTGGCTAGACAGGAGATGTGTGACAAATATCTTACTTTGCTTACAAGTTTGGCTCAATAGGTGGAGTAGATGAAATAGATTATGCTTAAAAGATTGGCTTGACAGGTGTTAGAACCAACATTGACACAAAGAGACCTCATATGCTTAATTTGCATACGTAAGTGTGTGAGAAGGTACAGTATGTATCAAATTTCATTATCCAAGATAACTGTTGTGTAGCGTTACTTGGTCACTGGTGCCAGTGAACGAAACGTTCGCAGCCGTCCTAGATGAGCGGTGCTCCCCTAGTGTTTGGAAAGTGTTTAATATGTTTCCTTCAGCAGGTGGGTGAAAGCGCGATAGAAAATAATTTATTTTCGTTTGAACAGCGTGAATTAGAAAAATAAAAGAGTTAATCAGTTATGACTTTTTTTCTGTTAGAAGATATAGATCTAGATCTAGACTAGACTAGAAATCTATATCTTATGTTATGGACAACAGATCAGTGAGAATTAGACTACATGTAGAATCTACTGTAGTTAAAACTTATGGTAGGATCCAGTGCATGAAGCCATCACTTCAAAAGTTATTAAACCACTAATTGAAACACGTTAGACGATCAAAACACTGTTTTCTAGACCAGCTCCAGTGCAGTCTTTGATCTAGATTGCAACAACAAAATGATGGATCTAGGCTAGGCCTACTGTAGAATCTAGTCTAGATCTACTGTCTAGATCTAACTCTAGGTCCACTAAACACAAGATGAAATTACCCTTTCTCTTGATGGCCGTGTACTTCTGATTTCTGTGCTCATCTTATTGAGGGAAATGTCTTTTCGAATGTGTTCCAATTGCTTCTCCAGTGCCTCCTTCCCGCGTATTAAACTTTTGACTTCTTCATTGGTTTCAAGAAAACTGTCCCTGAGTTTGACGAGTGATATTCTGCATTCTCTGACATACTGGTGAACAACTGTGTTACTCTGCTGTGCACAATTATCTCGAAGGGATGGCAAGGCATCAAACGATCGTCCAACTTCTTGGCCTGTGTCAGTTTTCTCCACAGCCGCCTGAGAAATTTTAATTTCTTTCACCGTAGCATCGCTCCAACTTTGTGGGCCGACCGTCGCCGTGGCAAGCGGTATTTGTGAACGTGTGCGTGTGGACATCATCTTGAAAAATACGTTTCTTTATTCCTCCATTGCATAGACAAATATTCCTTTAAAAAAATACACGCGTTTATCCAGTAATTCAACGATGATATTCTAAATTCCGGCTGTTTTTTCTGATGATTATGAGCTTTTAGCAGGGAGTGGGTGTTGTTATCTCCCGCGTGTGGTGGAACAATACAGGTGCAGGTGCTAGGTAGCGTGTAACACACGTTCAATATAGAGGCGGTGTCTGGCGTCTGTTGCTAGATCGTGTTGTCATGGGATCCCCCTCGACTCTGTTATTATGCGTGACCGATGTCAATAGAAAACGTCACCGAACTCTTTAGAGAGCGCTATTGTGATTGGTTTACTGGCTCCGCATCGTGCGCTATTTCTCGCAACAGGTGCATAGCCTCTCTCTCAAATTCGTTTTGTTTATAATCCAATCAATTATATTATTTCACAGCTGATGACAGAAAATTACAGAATCGGTTTTTGTTTACATTTTGTTTGAAAAATGGTTTAATCTATCCTGACACGGGGCTTGTACCGATAAATATAATTAGCGTCCTTGTTTTGTGTATTATTGTAGATACAGACCTTGATCCAGCAGTTATATCAACAAAATTAAGAACCACATTTTCAACCAAAATGACAAATACAGAATTAAATAGATAGATAGATACAGGGGCGGCGATCCCGGGGGGACGGGGGGATACGTCCCCCCTCAATTTTTTTTTTTTTTTGGGGGAGGGGGTCATGCAAGTGCAAAGTGCAAACAAAAATGTATACCAAATACTGACTAAAGACTGCAACACACTTTTAGGCTCTGGAGGGCCCAAGAGTGCAGCGTTTAGACAAATAAAATTGCAAAAATCTTCTCACTCGGTAGCTACGCTCCCTCGCATAATATCCTTCAAAATGTACGACTAAATACCGAGAAAAGTGAAGTGTGACAAAAGTATATTGTTTGCATTTATACTATAGTTTTGCTAAGGAAAGTAATATTATAATACAACAAAACTTTAAAAACCCGTGAGGGGGTAGTCACTTCCGTCATCTTACCCCTCTCATTCACTATGCTCCCTCGCATTTGCGTACTGATGGGGGGGGGGGCTTGGGGCAGCCCCCCAAATGTCATTCAAACGCGGTTTATTTCTAATTCGATACCAGTGATTTACAAATGTTGCTGAAATCGCATTATTTTTCCATGAGCTCTGCCCCCTGGACCCCACTAAGGGCCCTAAGGCAAGCCCCTTGTCGCTCATCTGACCGTAATTAAATGCCTAAAACGCCTGAGCTTCCGGGGCTCTGCCCCCTGGACCCCACCAACTTTTTCTCATTATGATACAATTTAAAGAGAAGGTTGAGTTCTGGGAAGAGGTGAAAAATAATTTGTGAGCGTTATCATTGTTATTATGCAAGTGTGGAAGAACATCAGAGAAAAAAATTAATGTTACCTGAAGAGCATGGCTCTTCAAATGCCTTAATATTCTAAATATGGCATGTAACAGCATAAAAATCGGGACTGATTTTTATGCCACATGTTTGTGTACTCCCATATACATATTTCTGTGTACAGTGCTTGTAACTTTACCAAGACTGGGCCAAATTTCTTATCATTTTGATGATTCCAGAACCTTGCAGTAGGCCTATACACACCAATATTTATAATGCTAGAAGATCAACCTTTTCTGATCGATCATTCCACAACGTTTCTTTTACAATGCAATCGCATGACCAGAAGTGGTCTTTATCTTTAAGTGAACTTTTGCCATCAAATTTTTGGCGAATTCGGGACTCCCAACACATGATGGGCTTTAACACTTTGGCTGCTTTCTTCATGTCTCTGCAAAGTCACTCGATCGTTTGCCACACGTGCAATTTGCACAAAACAAAGGCACCAATTGACAGAAAGATTGCTTTGTGCAACAGAGTGGCTTTGCAAAATCATAAATTTTCCGGTGTTGATAAGCTCCATGAGAAGCCTTTAATTGTGCACTTTTCACAGATTAATTTTGCTCTGAAAACAGTTTCGAAACCTTTGGTATATATTATTCTATCCCATGATAAAATAAATTGTTGCACAAGGAGATTATTTGTGTGGCATATAAAGAGTTCAATAAATGCATATCACTTGACTGGTAATACACACTTCGAAAGTTGACTTCTATACAGGGACACTTGGTAAGTAGACTAAATAGTTATCTATGTTATTTGTACGTTTCAACAGAGGTGTAGCTACAGGAGGGCACGGGGGTCATATGTGCCCCTCAATAGAATGGTGAAATAAATAAAAAGAAATAAATCGCGATGAAAGAGAGAAAGGGAAATGGAGGCTGAGACGAGGAAAGAAGACCCTCCGCCTAATCAGTAGCCTTTTCCCGAGTAGAACCGGTGCCCGGCCCCTACCCCCAAATCGCTCCAGTGCCCCCTCAATGCATGTGTGGACTCGCGCTACGCCACTACATCTCAATATAGGGCCTATTCATGTTATTTCTTCCAAAAGCTACATGATATACTGTAGTATTTTGTTGTATATATGTAAATACAAAACAAACAAAGTTTACATTTATATGTATAAACAAATTTAAAAAAAAGAATCTTGCCAAAGAATGGAACTAGGCTCGACTAGCACTTGTGCTAACTTCTAGTTAATTCCCATTAACAACTTCACCTAAATATAGTAATACACATAATTTACGTACATATCTTTTTACATTTAATAGTATGCAGAGTTTGTCTAAATATCGTTTTAAAACCATTACTGTTCAATCAACATTACTCTTATGTTATGTATACATGTATCAGTATTATTCTTTGCATTGTATGATTGTTCATATGTACTGTCATTATTGTGATGTGTTGTTGTTAATAAATTCAATTCAAAATTCAATTCAACTTCAATGCAATGTTGTGCTTTAAAAGAGTGTATTATGAGCTATCGATACCAACGATAAGAACAGCTGAAGTTGCCGCCTGTTTTCCCATATTGTCACGCACTATTGCCCCGCACTTCATTTTCACTCATTCCTGATACGCTCACCCCTGTCTCTCTCTCTCTCTCTCTCTGTTTCTGTCTCTCTCTCTCTCTCTCTCTCTCTCTGTTTGTTTGTATGTCTGTCTGTCTGTCCCTCCCTCTCTCTTTGTATGTGTCTCTCTGTCTGTCCGTCAGTCTGTTTTTCTTTCTATCTCTCTCCTCATCTCTCTGTTAATTGCTCTCTCTCTCTTTCTCATCTCCCTCCCTTTACCTCCTCTCTCTCCTTATCATGCTCTTTCCCCCTCATTTCTCTCTGTTCTCATTTACTTTATAGGAAGGCCAGGTCCTCTAGAAACTTTCACTGCGAGTGACCACAAACGGAACACTCCTGACATCTCTGTTACCTATGTTTTCACCAGAAACTTGTTTTAAAGCCCCTCAGTGCACTAGTTTGGCATGGAGGGATTATATACCTCCCTGCGAGGCCACTGGCAGGTGGTTATCTCATCAAATCAGCACTCAATTAACATAAGAAAAAGGGCATCATGAGGGATCGACGGGTACCGCTTAGGCATTGTTGGATGCATAGAGGGCGCAAGTAGCTATAAGTAGTGCAGCGGGGCTTTAAACCGTTGTGTGTGAGCGAGCGAAGCAGTCTAGCTTCAAGACAATCTAGAATTTAGATGACAGACTCTGGTGCATTTGTGTGTATCCATCTGTTATGTTTTCATCTCAGAAAAAAATGGATTGTTCATTACAAAAATAGAGCCGTTATTTTTTTTCTATCTATATACGCCCGCAACATCGTTTTTATTTCTATTTGTAGTTGTATGTTTTTTTTTATTTAGCTTAATTACCGTACATTTGTTTTTTTAAGGGATTTTATCATGAACAAAATATCCTTACTAACAAACAAACATACAAACAAATACAGAAGCAGGCCCATTTTTAATTTAAGAAATAGTATCTGTTTGGGAATGTCGTGGTTCTTTTTATAAGGACGTGGTAGTTCTTTCTGAGGAGGGGTACTCCCTGGTTCCATTGCAGAAAGGCATTATGTTCACTTTGAAGCATTATATATTTTACAGCGGAAGGGGCATTTTTTCTTCTAAAGGGAGAAACGGAGAGAGGGGGACGGAAAAAAAGCGAAAGCGAAAGAGAGAGAGAGAGAGGCGAACGATTGCGTGATAGAGCTTTTTAATAAGACTTATGATGATATAGGCTCATTATGAATGTTGATCATGATCATTGTGTAATAATAATTATAATTTGGTCTTATTTTCCCATGCAGGGTAATAGCCATATCGGTATTTATACTGTTCTTCCTCCGGACCCTGCAATTGATATCCCAGCAATTGCCAAGTACCCATTTACACAGGGGCGTTTGAGGGTTTTTCAAAGTGGAAGGGCACAAACAAAAAATGGCCACCTGCAAAGGGTGATCTGAAATCAAAAAGAATTTAATTTTTTAGACATTTGTATATATACCCCTACATACTAATCAATACTTTATCGAGAAATATCTTTTAACATTAAATTGTTTCTCTCTTGACGTGGTTCAATATACTGCCTTCGTATCATACTTTGCAGTTGTGTCACGTGTGTGTGACTGTGTGATTGTCTGAAAATCATTTGCTAGCGAGCGAAGCGAGCGAGCAACATGTGATGGTGCTTTACACTCAATCTCATAAAGAATTATTGAATATTACCTATAAGGTTACATGAAGAGATACATTATAATGCGAGAAAGCGTTGCGAGCGAGCTTCTGAGAAATTCGAGAAAATATTGCTCTCACTCCCTTAAACTTAGGGGCACATGAGAGGCAACTTCCAAAATATTCATCTGTTGTTTCGAGGAAGAGACGAGGTGACTAAAATGAAGTGAAAGGGGCCATTTATCAAATTTGAATAGGGTACTTGTAAAAGGTGAACAGGGGCACTTATCAGAAGTGGAGAGGGGCACTTTTCTGAAAGAAAAAGGGGCACTTATCAGAAGTTAAAAAAGAAAAGAAAAACAAAAGAAGACGCCTATTCTCCGAAGAAAAAGGGACACTTTTCGACGGTGCACTCTCTCCCTCCTCGGGAGTGCCGCTTCTGCATTAAAACCTGGGTGAAGAGTGCAGATGTGGGCCACACCTGCACTCTTGTGGCAGATGTGGAATGGCGTCATGCCAAATTACGTTAGTGCCGAGTTGGGTTTCAAAGCAGGCTCAACCCTTGGATGTTGGATTGAGAGTCTAGTGAATTACAACACCGCACATGACGAAGATTTTTGGATGATGAAGATGATGAAGATGATGATGATGAGAATGATGATGATGACGATATGATGGCCACGCGAAGACGATTATGGTGATGATAATGTTTGACGGTGAAGATTATAGTGGTAAAATGGTAGGGGCTTATACGTATAGCCTAGTTGTGGCCTCCGATGAACAATGAAGGCATTTGAAAATGAAAAACCCCTCCCACTCTGTTTTACTGAAGGTGGTTGATGCCTGAATTTCACGTGCAAATATCCTTTGAGCCTACATTGTATTTAGCGCTCCTCAGATTTATCTAATTTCAATCTCGATTATTTTTGTCGATGTACAGAAAATACAAATCAAAGCTGCTGAAAAAGTGTGGATTTACAGGCAATTTAAAAATAAATTTTACTCCAGTTTGATCTAAATCTACCAATTGCTTTTCATTATTTTCACACCCAAATATTGCTGTGTGTTTAAAATAAATGTTAAGGAAAATTGTCTCCATCGAAAAGATCAAAATGGTCACCCTTGGTCACTTCATATTTGAGGGACTGATGACTGAATATTGGGATTTACAAAATGAAGACAGAAAAATCAGTCTGTTTCGTTCGGAAGTACTTTCCCCTGAGACTTACGCATGGCTTCACCGAATCACTCTCATTTTGGAGGAGAGCATCAAATTACAAAATGTGTTTTAAAAATCCTCCAAGCAAACGGATTTTTCTGTCAGCGAAACCAGCACACAGTGTGAAACGTTAATGAAAATGGATGCTTACTTCAGTTCGCCGATCACCCCACTACCTCTGATACCACCACCACCTGTATTGTAGAACAGTTCCGACGCGCTCAAGCGAGCTCCGCTGTGCTGCACTCCCTCTCCGTAAATTTTAAATGAATAGCCATAGAACCACAGACAGTTCTGTGCATAAAACCAATAGAACTCTATACCGGCCGGTGGATTCAATCAATATTTCCCTGCCTGTGCTTGCATTGGTTTTCTCATAGCACAGTTTGTTCAGAGACCGTGTTACGTTGACACATGTAGATAAGTGACTGAATGATCATATGTGGTTAGAAACGTATATACCGGCAACTGGCAGTTGTTTCTTGGATTTGAAGTGTTTAATGCGAGTTTCGATGAAGCTTTTTGTGAAGTAATAGATGAAATTCTCCGACAACATGTCAGTGCCGCTGTGGAAAATCGGTTTGCTGCAAAAGAAGCAACGGAAAAAGGAGGAAGAGAAACGGAAGGAACGGGAGGCGGAAGAAGAGAGATTGAGGAAGCTACCGCCATGGAAGAGACAAGCAGAACAACCGAAAACGGTCATAATCATCGACAAAAACAAGACGCCAAATCCAGTGGATTTGGTAGAATTATCGAAGCAGGCGAGTTCTTCCAGTAAATCAAGTGCTAAACAAACGCCGGGCCCGCTGGTTAATGGTACCGCCCAGAAAGTTGACAGCGGTGAGTCACAGGAAACCAAGGGAAAGTCGGGCGAGATGAAGCCGACGACGGGGCTGGAGGGGTGTCGGAGGAACATTGTACACCAGTCAGAAAAAACGTCTTCTTGACCTTAGAAAGGAAGAAAAGGAAAGCTCCTCCAGCTCCCACATCAGGTAGCCAGATAAATGTGATTGCCTCAAATGTTCCTGTAACTAATGATCCGGTAAAATCACCAAATTCAAGTAAAAAGACCGTGCCATCTAAATCAACAAATTCTGCAAGTAGAAAGACAGTGACGACTGGTTCTGAATCTGTAAAGGTAAACCATATACAGCAATCAAAACAGTTAAATGGACCATCAGTAACAGGTAACCAAACACAGAACAGTACTACTAAACCACTACCAAGTGATGATAAGAATTTGAAAGAGGATGTGCCAAAGTTCAAGACTAAAGATTCTGCTCCATCGATAAAAGTTGGTAACATTGAACATGTATCTACCACAAACTCAAAAACGAAACCATCAAGCAGTTCTGCTGCAAGCTCATCCATAGAAACTCTTTCTCAAATAAGTAAAAAAGAGGAACCTAAACAACCTTCTGGATCGATTACAGAGATGCGTAAAGATTCAGGAGTAAAGGTACAGGGTAGGAAGAAAAGTATATCAGAACTGGGCAGTCTATTTGGGGGTACAAGAACATCTAGTAATGCGAAGTCACTACCTACAAGTCAATCTGCTCAATCTGGGACCTCGGATAAAGTGAAATCTCAGAAAACGTCCAATGATACAAAACCTGCCTCGACTGTTTCTTCTCCATCAAAACCAAGCAACTCTACATCATCAAACAAAACGGTTGTTTCAACAAGTGGACAGAGTGTGAACAAGGAGGATAGTCGGAAACCTGATGAGAGCAAAAAAATTGTGTCGACAAGTGGACAGAGTGTGAACAAGAAGGATAGTCGGAAACCAGATGAGAGCAAAAAAATTGTTTCGACAAGTGGACAGAGGTTGAACAAGGAGGATAGTCGGAAACCTGATGAGAGCAAAAAAATTGTTTCAACAAGTGGACAGAGTGTAAACAAGGAGGATAGTCGGAAACCTGATGAGAGCAAAAAAATTGTGAATAGTAGTACTACCAAAAGTGAGAGCAAAAGTCTTCCTGCTGCTGCCAAGTCGCCCTCACCATCTCGCCACAAACCTTCTTCAGATTTATCCCCAAGTGAAATCATAAGTCTGACAAATGCAGGGCCACTTAAGAATCGAAAAGGACAATTGGTAAGGCCTCTGTCCGTCATTGATGACGAGGAAGTGACGATATCGCTAGAGAGCCCTCGTTCACCTCAAAACAAAAGGCTGTTAAAGGCACAAGGATCAGCAGACTCTAGGGATGACGCTTCCAGTGCAGGCACTGCAACAGTAAGCAATGGGTCACCAGAGAAAAGAAAAGCACCCAGTGCCCCTCATCCAGGCATGGTCAATGGGCCATCAAATGAGACTAAAACAAAAGATACTAAAACAAAAGATACAAAGAGCACAAGTACGGAAGCCATATCTGAAAGTATCAAACAATCAAGCTCATCCATCAACAAGGTTGAGGAAAAGAAGGTTGAATATCCAAAGAACTTCAGAGATCCAAACTATGTTCCAAAGAAAGAGGAAGTTTCAAAGAAAGAGGACACATCAAAGAAAGAGGAAATTGCTTACCCTGCTGATTTCAGGAAGCCAGTTGCTGTTGCTTCAACCAGTAAGAAAAGCCAGGACCCTGTAAAACCTGCACCAACCAAAGTATCCTCTGTTGCGGATAGCAAGAAAGAGCCTCTTGTCAAAACTGTTAGTAAGAAGTCAGATCAGACAAGCTCTGATACCACTCCAAGTGCAACAGACAAAAAAGTACCGGTACACGAGCAGAAAAAGGATGCTGTCAAAGCAAAGGAATCACCAGTGAAATCAACAGCAGAAGGCCACATCCCTTATCCCGATGACTTCCGAAAGCCAAAGCCACAACAAACAACCAACAAATCAAAAGACATAACAAGGGATATTGTGAAACCATCAGATCTGGATTCGGAGCCTCCATCTGCCGAGAAGAAGGATGACAATGACAATGTTACCTCCGGTGGCATGTTTGGATTCAAACTTCGCAAAACAAAGAAGCCTGAAGCTAAGGGTATCAGCGTCATTAGCCAAAACGATGACAGTTCCAAGCCGACAGTGGATAACTCACCGAAGGCACCGCCTTCGGGTCTCTTACATGTAGGAGCTGGTGGTGTCACATCAGCGGGGAAGAAGAAAAACGTTGTGAAGAAGTTTGAGAAAGTGGAATTCATTGGGTACAACTCTCCCACTGGCAAGGCTTCAGCACTCAAGACAGAAGGAAAAAGCACCAAGAAGGTGAGCCCTTTTTTCTTGATTTTTGTGTGTAATGTAATAACACAATGGATAAGGAGTTGGTCAAATTGGGGGGAAAAGGTGAGGGGGTTCTATTTATATAGGGAAGTGGTTCATTTTGGTATTACAATCTGAAAATTGTTTTGCCAAGTTTCAGGTAAAGCTGTTACTACCTGTTAGTGTTAACCTTCTTTTTCAGACAGATCATTGTCCAAGTCGTCATAATTCAATTCGTCTAATCTTCATCTTGGTTGCACTTGAAACAAGATTTTCTGCCCCTCTCTGTAAATTTGTTACCTGACAAAACAGATTCAATGATTTTGAAGAGAGAGGAATATGAAAAAAATTGTGAGACTCCGAAAGTAAAGAATTGTCTATCTCGGTATACATGCTAAAAGTTAACAAAAAACAAAAAAACTTAACTTGAAAGTCTCATTCTCTTAAATGCAAACAACTGTAGAAGATCAATGTAAGGATATCATGACAACTAGGCCTTGACAACCATTCAGCCTACTGATAATTCTTTTGCAAAATGTTGCAAATTATGTTAGCTGGAAATGTTTGAGTTTCTTGTCGAGTGGCAATCTTCATACAGGACAAAACAACATTAGGGGGAAATATTTTTTTAGGAGGTTTAGCAAAAATGTACTAGATAATTGTAAGTGCAGGAAAACAATCATAGGGGGAAAAAAGCTTTACTATGTAATTTCCCCTTGTCTTGTAAGGGCCAAGTCGTTGTATTGAACCCAAGTTTTCTTTTTATGAGTGTTTATTACAGTTTTATGGAGGTACAGGACATGTACAGTACATATACAGCAGTTAACCCTGACTATTGTCAATGTACATGTAGGTCTAGACATGTAACTTGAATTATAACCTATTGTTATTGAAGGGATATTCCCTTTTTCACAATCTCTCTCCCACATACTCCCTTTCTCTATTCATGTTACAGCAAATGATTTTAAAAGATAAATGAAGAAGAAAAAAAGGCAGACACCTATTTAGTCATTATTGTGTGAGATTCAGACTTTGAACCATGTCAAATACACCGAAATATTGATATTTCTTTTATTTACAAACTTCCTTTTTTTCTTCAAAATGATGATGCTGCATGTTGGCTCATGGTGCCATGACAATGATGACGTGAACTACATGAATTTTATGTAATATGTATTAGCTACCTACTATGAACAAAAAATACATAATTCCTGCAATGTCCTTTGAATATGTAGTGTAGAGATCATCCTTCCTTTTCCCCTTTTCTTGATTTGAAAGAGATAATTTCATTGCACTCATATAATCTACCAGGCAAGGTGCTCAAAGCACATTACCCTGACTCTAGGTAGCCTACTGATTTAGGACATTTAAATGTAGGTGCTTATAGTTTTCAAGAATTTTGTTCCTAGTTCCTACCGGTATCCAATACCTGGGTGGAGAGTGGCTAATGTAGATTAATGTCTTGCCAAAGGACAATAGTGTCGTGCTGGGGCTTGAAACTGTGACCTTGTCATGTTCAGTCAAGTACAAACCACATGACTACAACACCTCTGAAAGAAATGGGGCTAAAGGTTTCATGCTTTGCCCTCTGTGTGTTTGATGAACCACATTACCACAAAGAATAAAATCAAGAGTTTTAAATTTAATTTTTATGAAAAAAAATTAATTACCAAATCTGATATAAGTAGTCCTTGTTTATTTTTCATTCACAATGATGACAAAATCATTGTTTTATTTCTGTGCTTAGTTTTTAGAACTTTTGAATACCTGATCATACTCTCTAATATGTACAGGGGGTGTTTCACAAAGATCCTAATATTATGGAGAGCCATTTGTAGCCTTATTAAAACAAAATATATTCAAAAGCAAAAATTCAAGTATTTTAGACTTTTCTGAAATTCCACATCAAGAACATGAAATCTCCGTGGTAATAGAAAATATGAATGATTTGAATCAACATTTTATGTCTTTTAAAATAACTTTTACAAAATTTTTCAAAGATGCTAATGGCTTTCATAAGTTCAACTTAGGATCTTTGTGAAACACCCCCCAGGAGAGACATACATTTTAGCAACTTTTTTTTTTTTTGGGGGCATTTAGGTATCACTTCCTTCTGAATAGAAATCCATTCTTTAAAAATGGGAACCACTCTTAAAAGAGTTTTTCAACCTCTATTTTGGATTGGATTCAAATAAAGTGATCCCTAGTACAATTTCAAAGAATGATCATTTCCACTCCTCTGTAATGTATATACCGGGTAGATATATAAGGAGGTAGATATACATGTGTGTACATGTAGGCCTGTGGCTGTGAGTGTGTAATTAGTTGGAGGGTTTAATTTTATTTGTTTGAGAGATAAGTGTGTTTGATTTTGGTGAGATTTTTGATAGAGGTTATAAAACTTTGCATTCCTCGGACTAATTTTGATATTTGTGTTACCAGGCACCCTAACATGTAGGTGCTTGCTAGTATGTCCATACTTCAAGACCAGTCTAGATTGAATACCTTCGAAACAAAACAGAGGTATACCGGTAATATGTGAAAATAGGAGGGGGGAGGGGCCGGTGCAGCCCCCATTTCTTAGTAGACATTTTTTTCTTTCTCCAAAATGCTTATGTGTACTTAGAAAATAGTATGTTCATTTCCAACATGTTCAGCCCCTACTACTAGTAGGTCTCAAACCCTAACCCACACTACATAACGGTATGTACTGTAGCCCTAAACCTAACATACAATCTCATCCCAAGGACTACATGTAGGTTTCCAGGGCTAACAACTGTCACCAGATCAAATGATGTACATGTATCACTGCAATACAGTGCAAAGACAGCATGGACAGCATGGACATGTGTAGGGGACTAAATTGTTGTTGTCATACAAATTTCATTTGTCACTTCATGTTGAGCAAAGTCACAGCTTTCTTAATTGCAAGCCACCTGATCCCAGGCCACACTCAGGATGCGCTGCTCTCTCTGCTTGTAAGGTTTGACTCTTCTACTCTGTCATAAATAGATCAAATAAAATTCATGCAGGGCCACTTAAAGATACTATGTCCCTTTTGCAGCCAACATCAAATTCTGTAGAACTTTGCAGGAATTATGAATATGTCATGTATGTCCTATCTGTGAAATTTAAACGTTCGCAGTGTCCTAGTATTCAAATTATGCAAGGAAACCTGTTTAATTCTAGACTTCACTGTCAGACACTATTGAGTAAGGTTAAACTCTTCTTCTTTGTCACCAATAGATAAATAGATCAAATATGATGTATGCTGTGCCACTAAAATTACAAACATGACAAATATGTACATGTACTACCACACATATATATTTCATGAGAAAAGGTTTTAATTATTGTCTTCCTCCCCCCCCCCCCTCCCTCTCCCCCCTCTCTCTCTCTCTCTCTCTCTCTCTCTCTCTCTCTCTCTTTCTTTCTCTCTCTCTATCTCTCTATCTCTCTCTCTCCTGTACCATTCCTATTTTCTTCAAACTGGCTTTGATATTTAATGAATTCATGATATTTCACTACACAACTGGTACATCGATCTTTGACATAGGCTGGTAGATCACAAGTCAAGTAGTTAGTAGAAGAAGAAAACTACATATAAATACATGTATATAGCCAAGCACAGAATGAACATTTATCATAATGTACCGGTATATGTATAAGTCGTACATAGGCCTACATATCGACAAAAGGAACTGACCAAAGAAACAAAAGAAAGTCTTGGGAAGCTGGGAGTCCCACATACTGGGCACTAGCTTGTACATTTGTAACTCGTGACCATAACACCCACGGAAACACCATGCCTCCTCTAAACACATGTCCTCCTTTTATGTAGGACAGTGCTTAAGTCCACTCCTTTTGTCCTTCCCTTTGTTTGGTAAAGGTTCTTCTTTTCACACACCCCCCATTGGCTCTGGCCCCGGTCCCCATCAAATAAAAAGAAACCATTGTCACGGAACCCTGCTGCTGATGGTGATGACATCATCGAAGGTCGGCCTCATGTCCAAAAGTGGTCTACTTTCTATCATGCAGAATTCCCTCTTCCTTTGAGGAGTTAGAATAAGTTAGAATAACCATGATTTAAACACCATTTTGTATCCTCTATCGCGCACTAAAGTGTGATGAGAACCTGTATATGACTATGTGTTTTGAATTAAAGAGAATTTGAACGCCATTTTGTTTTTTGAAAAATAAGACTTCTCTGTAGTAATTCTGTCTAGAAACAATAGAAAGGGACTTTAGTTTCAAGGGAGACTCCCTGAGTCCCTGGCCAGTCATTGGAGATCTTGTTTTTTGGAAAAATTTTGCCTTATTAAAGGCAATATTATGTAATGATATTTAGCATGTAACCTTTCTGATTTGTCATGAAAAGAAAAAGTTCTATTCTATCTCATATGTTTTTGTATTTCTACCAAGCAAATTTCATGAAAACTGCTAGTTTTCATTTGTTTACATTAATAATATTAAAAGAACATTGAAAAATGAACCCCAATTATTTCTTTACTTCATGTGCATGTACTATTACTTGTGCCAGTACTATACATCGCTTACAAAAAGGTCTACATTATTAATGGGTTTGTGTGGTAGTCATGATTCAGGACTGCATATTAAACTGCATCTAAATGCTGTACATATTTACCACCCCCTAATGTCAACTTCAAATTCTTTCCATATGCTTTCTGCACAGAAAAAAACCTATTTATTTTACCTCTTAGCACAAGATTTAGAAGCACCATTGCAATTCAAATGCCACTTGTGTGCTTCAACTCGTATTTTGTGTGAATTTTTTTGGCAAATGTTTCATATTCCATAGTAACTATAATACATCTATCTTGATACATGGGTCTAATAAATATATTACCAGTCAAAGTAAAACGTGTACATCATACAATTATTCCTACATGTACGTCATATGGATATGAAGCAGTACCGGTACATGTACTGACACTTGAATTATCCAAACTCTTCAGACTGTACACATTGGAGAAAACCAAATTAGACAAAAGGGAGTCAAAGTTCGCAGTGACGTCAGTGCATGATATATTCTCATTGTATTGTCAGTTGTCGCTCATTCTTCTAGTTAAATAAGAATTTGGTGTGTCAGCTTTGAATGCAAACAGTAACTCATGTAGTGATTTTTTTTCTCCTTCTGTTAACAGTTGGTGGTATATATGGTAAATGTCGACATATTGGAGTATACATGTATGTTTGCTTACATGTAGGTTGCTTGTTTAACTTCTCATTTCTAATTGTGACGTATGAATCTCTATTGTTGCCCTTCTTTGTACAGCCAGTCTCGTCTGATATTGTATACATGTAGGTTTTTATTAATTGTCTGTGAGACCTGAAATGTGTGGAGTATTAAAACTTGCTTTTTTAAAAGACATGAATAGAAAACTAAGGTCAGTCTTGTCCGGAATAGATTCCTAGCCAACAGGGTCTTTGCGGTCAAGGGAATTTGTTGGTGTTTTGACTTTGGGAAGGTCAAGTAAAAATGTAGAAATATGGATTTTATCTGAAGAATATATTGATATGATAGCATTTAGTAATAGAAAAGGATGTCGGAATCCCATATTAAAGCAATGATTTGAGAGCAAGATAAAGGCATTTCTCCTCAATTTAATATATATTTTTTTCATTCCCACTGGCATACCGGTACCTCTGCTTTTACAATAGGCATTTCAGCCCAGTAAAACGAATAGACAACAAAGAATGCTTTGGGGGAAACACCCCCTTGACTTCATAGTTAGCTGGAATTTAAATACCACTCATTTCTAATATAATGAATTTGTTTTATTCAAAATTTGTGAATCTGTTTTCATGATTTTCTTGGTGTTTCTTTGTAACACTACATGTACTTTAACGCCAGTGGAAACCAAATTTCTATATAGCTATCAAAGACCAAATAAAATATCTTGTATCTTGTATATGACATGTAGTTACTGTTGTTTTATGATTAGACTTAAAGCCCAAGTCCACTCCAAAAATAACTTGCCTTTAATAGAACCAGAAAAATCAGACAAACCAATCAAAAAAAGTTTGAGCAAAATCGGATATATCTAATAAGAAAGTTATGAATTTTTGAAAAAGTATGTAAAACTAAAAAAACAATGGAAATCACTACACAAATTGCCAATTTGGTTATCAGTTTATGACGTCATGTCCTCACTACTTATCAATTGCTTTATATAGTTTAATCCCATTAATTTCCCCTTTTATCCCCAAAACTTGATTTCCCATGCCTTTGCCCAGGTTATATGATTTGTATCATATTGCGTGCATGACATTTCCCAAAATCTTTTATAAATTTTGAAGAATTGATACTATTTTCTGAATATTGTATTTCATAATTATTGATTTTTATATAAATAGTTTATCAAAATTCAAATTTTTCATGATTTAACTGGAAAAAATTACTCTATATTAGTGCATCCACACAAAAACATATTACTATCAATCTAACTTGGATGCTGGTGTGAAGAAATAAGATTCTTAGGGGAAAATAGGAAATTTATATTATCAATATAAAGAAAATAATTAGTGGATAGTGAGGACCATACGTCACAGACTCATGAGTGAGTTGCCAATTTGTGTAGTGATTTTCAAAGTTTTTCATGTCATTAAAATTTCATAACTTTCTTATTAGTTATCCGATTTTGCTCAAACTTGTTTTGATTGGTTTGTCTGATTTTTCTGGTTCTATTGAAAGTAAGTTATTTGTGGAGTGGACTTGGGCTTTAATTTGATATTTTCAAGTACATTTTGAACCCTAGGAAATTGTTCTAATTTCTAATCAGTTGATCACTTTGCAGTATTGTATTTGTCATTCATAGGCAATTAGGCATATCTCCCTTTTGTGAGTTACTTAGAAAAAATGAAGATTTTATGCTCTATGATTTCCTCTTGAAGACGGTTGAATGAACTTCATGAAGGAAGTTATTTTGGTCCGACTAATTCCTTGTGTGATTTTCTTCTTTGGCTATACATAGGCTACTGTGTGGCAGGTATCAGGGACCTTTTTAGAAAACCTATAAATGAAAGAACAGGAAATAACTGTAATCATACGATACTAGATCAAAGTGAGAGTATATTATTACATCCGTGCAGCCTACATTATGTAAAAAAGAAAGAAAGAAAAAAAAAATCATAATTATTTAGTGCCTTAATTGTTAACGCCTTTTAATTGCCATATCAACATTATGTTAATGCTAAATATATTACTCATTGCGGATGTAGTATCGAAAATAATATCGCTAGTGAAGTGTTGCAGCGGCGCACGAAACGTTGAGATCTTTTAGATTCCTTATTGACCACATTGCGAGACAAACGAATATCACTAGCGATATTATTTTCGAAACATTATGTTAATTTGATCATTAGTTGTCATGTTGTTTATGGTCGTTACCAGCAACTGAAATTGATGGCATATGACATGTAGGCCTATCCTTATTTGGTAAAACTAACATGGTTAATCTTAATCATATGCTTTCTTAAATGTATGTGTGCAGCTACATGTAACACAGAATAGTATAGGTATGTACATGTAACAATGTACATGTACACTGTACAATAGGCCTATGTGTATCAACAACCATTTTGACCCACATTCCTAAAAATACCCCTCTGGTTATCAACTTATCCTCTGACCATGTCCATGTCTCTGTACTGGTATACTTCTAGATAATCGTTTCACATGATTATTGACTAGCAGTTACCGTATACCATTACCCCGAACTTAACTCCGACCCCTTTTCTTTCGTAATCCTTTTCCTCTAAAGAAACGAAGTAAGCCTCTCCCCTAATAAAGGGCAGCCACACCAAATCCTCCTGCGCTTTCTCTCCCTTCCTCCGCCCTTCTGTGGGAGTCTCCCATGGACCGGTGGGTGATCTATTGTTATGCGTCACTCAAAAGCGACCATACAATCAATGGAAACTAACAAAATTAGTGGGAGACTATCCCATTCCGCGCATTCCAGAGATTTGTCTAGCTCACTACCTGGTGTGTCTGCATGCAAGGCCTGTAGGAACCAAGAAATGCTCTACTGAATATAAATATTCAAAGTGGTTTCATACTATTACATGTGCCTATTTTTTCTGGATGTCCTGAGGTTAAGACGTAACCACTCCAAAAATTTATGAACCAAAGGAAAAGTGGCTTTAAAGATACTATGTCCCTTTTGCAGCCAATATAAAATTCTATAGAACTTTGCAGGAATTATGAATATGTCATACATGTCCTATCTGTGAAATTTAAACATTAGCAGTGTCCTAGTATTCATATTATGCAAGGAAACCTGTTTACCTTCTAGACTTCACTGTCAGACACATTGAGTGACTGACTGACATCTTTTTTTCTTTGGTAATAACATACATGTACATGTATGATGTACATAAAATGAGCTGTAACAGGTACATGAGCAGTTGTCTACATCAATAACCCACGACTTGTAATGGCCAAAATTAAACTGATTGAATCTTTGTGCAGCACAAAACGTACTACCATTCGGTACAAGGGTCTGAAAATCAGACTATTACTTAGGTGATTGCAATCACTTATGTCCATTGATACTCGATTCGACAACTAATGGTCGTTATTTTCCCACAAAAAGCCATTTTCAAGCCCTTTCCTTTTGGTGGGAAGTTCTAAATTAGTATTGTCTTTCAAATGCTGTTGGAATTTAACCTTTTCATTTTTTTGGCCTGCAAATGGGACATACTGTAGTACCTTAAAAACACCTAATATGTGAGTGAGTCATTCATGGCATCCAAATAATAATGCAATATTGTTGCTACTTTATATGGGCTTACAATTAGGCATATGGGTTTACAAAAGGGCTACTTGTATATTATATACATAAGAAATTGTTTACAAAAAAGATAACATGAATAGTATAGACTATAATGAATGATGTTTGCTATCATGTATGTCCAATGGGGTTCTAGGAACACACTGGGAAAGACAATTAAACATACATGATTTATATTTGATCAATAGGACTGAAGTCTCAATGGACAATATTTGATGGAAATTAATTGTTTGGGTTTAACTTTAATTTTACAAAATTGGTCTCTAACTGCAATGAACAGGAAAAAAATGTCAAACTCTAGATAATGCAACAAATTTTAATTGTGATATGATTCTTCGATCTAATTTGGAAATAATTTGGAAATAATGACTTTTATCAGTTATAATGATATTAACTAATATTTATTACCCCATAGAAATAGGTTTTGAAATCAATTAGATGAGTGCGTGCTCCAACATACCAAATGAAAATGATGTTTGATGATCTGTCCATCTCTTGAGAGCCAAAAGGGTTTAAGCCCCTCTGCACTAGTTTGGCCAGGGGGATTAGAGGGATTAGCGTGGTCACTGACAGGTGGTTATCTTATCAACTCATCTCTCAATTAATATAAGAAAAAGAGGATCATGGGGGACCAACGGGCACCGCTTAGGCATTGTTTTCTATATAGAAGGAGCAAGTAGCTACAAGTAGTACAGTGGGGCTTTAAACTCTTGTGTAAAAATATGAGTAAACGCCCATCAGGTACTCAGAAGACCACTTCTTCTTCCTCTGAGTCTAACATTAGGGAGACACATAGATCATGCAGAACTGCCAAAGTACATGTTCCATGTTTCAGACTTTCCATGCGTGGGAAAGAAAGAAAGAAATTCCAGCTGACAAAGTTTTTTCTCTATTATTTTCATACTCCATTGAGCTTCTTTGAAATCATGTGTTAGTTTTTGTTATTGCTTGACATAACACAGCAGGAACATGTACAGAAAAAATAGGTCTCTTTTATATTACTTTATTTCCTTTTCACGAGCTGCACTGAAAGGACATTAATTACTTATGCATCACTGATGACGGATCGGATTGTCATTTTGCATATTTTGAAAGCCAGAGCCAGAATTGTATTATTACTTGTATCATTTAAGACAGAGCTAGTCGTGGGCTGCCTGCAAGAAGGTCTTTACTGCTATTGACAATGCATAGCTCTTATAGCCTTCTTGCAGCCACTGCCAACATAAAGCTCGTCAAATGATTTTCTAAAAGGCTTTCAGAGGTTCATAGAAAATTAGAAATAACTGCGGATTGAGTAGATCTATAGAGTAGAAACAGGGCAATATTTTTTAACTGAAGCAAAGCTTTAAAAAAAAGACAATACATGTAGTTATAATAATGATAATAATGATAATGATAATAATAATGATGATGATGATGAGGATGATGATAATAATGATAATAATGATGACGACAACGAGAACAATAATTACCATTATACAGTGTAGTAACATTAATAAAGCATTATAATGTTTCTCAGTGCTGTACTATTATAACCCTGGTATTGGCAGAGCTACCTTGTAAAGGCCGTGCACAAGGAATTTCTTTCTACCGGGCGGGACCCATTTACATCACCTGGGTGGAGAGTGGCAAATGTAGATTAATGTCTTGCCAAAGGACACTAGTGCCGTGGCGGGACTCAAACCGCAAACCATGTGATCCACAGTCTGATGACGTATCTACATGTACTAGAACACAACAACTCTACGGTTACACTGTGCAGTGTACCCGAGGCACACTGCCATTATGTGCCATACCAACTCCAAACCTACCAGTTCTTGGTCTTTTGGGGTCATTTAATTATTTTGCCGGCCTCGTTGGTGTGCCTGAGGTATGAGTGAGCAAGTGGATAATCTTGTGTAAAATGGGATATTTAACCAGCAAATCGGGCAAATAATTAAAGTGAAGGAAGTTAGAAACTAATTCATTACTCCGTAAAGTATAACAACAGCTAAATGTGGACTACATGCATGTTGCTACTTTCGTACATATTTACAAATAACGTAGTGGGCTATATTGATACGTGCATGTGTACTGTCGATGTTGATGAGATTTGTAATCAATCCACCAGTAACAGAAAGGGGGTTGTCTGCCTCCATATACATCTATGTACAGTGTACATGTAAGCCTGTGGTAGGCACTGCTTAAAAATCCATTTTGCCGTCACCTGTTGCTTGCCATCTTCACTCAGCGAAGCCTTGGGAAGTGCGATGCATGCCAAGCGTGTGTTTTTCCCAACCAGTCTCAAAATATCGAGCATCAATTATTTAACGTTTCACCAAGGAGTTCGTATATATAGAGTGGCATGAAGCCATGAAATTCATATATTCTAAGCAGCTGATATAGATAGTGAAATATAGGGCATACTTGTAAGAGAAATTCTTTAATGCAGACATATGTTTTCTTTTGTATGTTGAATGTATTTTAGAAAATTAGAGAAGGCATACAAATCTTTCAGTGTTATGCCGACTACACAATGTAAGTGAATTAACAAATCACGTTCTCTGAGACATATTTTTAGAGGAAGTAGACTTCCAACAGTGAAGTGTATTGATGAATAAAGCTATACTTTTATCATTGTATTTGCTATTATTATTTTTTTTTATCAAGATCACTAAATATGTGAATTAACATGTACTAGTAGTAAGAGATTCTGTTGTTAGGAGATCTGCCTAGATTTATTTCATCATGAAATTGAATGCATAATGGAGCAAAAAAAATGTGAGAGAAAGCAGGAGCTAATATAGGCCCCTTGTCCTTCTGCAGTCTCAGACTCTTGGTACCAGTGTCACTCAAATTATCTTACGGATTTATGCAGTTCTTTACCACAACTACTTGGGAAAACCCTCAGTTCAAGGGAATTGTTTTGTGTTAATTTGCCAATCATGGTAAAAGCTTTTTTTTTCTTTTCAGATATTTAAAGAAGGAAAGTATTATAATTGACTATTGGTCGTTGAGGAAATGGGGGAAATGCCAATTATTTCCTGGTCCCAGGGTTGCTACTAGTCTGAATCTCCAGACATAAAGGTTTCTCCTAAATGCCTGGTGGTATCGTTTCATGGTGACATTGTATCTGCACGATTGTTAGAAATTCTGCAAAAATGGGTACTTTCTGAAATGTTTACTTTTCTGAAATGTTTACTTTTCTGAAATGTTTAGATTTTTAAAAAGGTCTCTTTTAAAAGATCTATAAATATGAAAAAGGGTCATGCATTACAAAGAGGAACCTGCGACTTGAATAACATACGGCAAAATTCGTGAATATAAGATATGTTTTGTGAATTTGTACTCTAACTTGACTTGTCCAAAATAGGGTTATATTTAGAACCCATTTCGTACCTGTTTGTTTTTAGCAAAAAGGGGTAATATTTTGTGGAAAATGTTCTTAAATCTCTGCAATTTACTCTGTCATTTTTTACTGCGCCAACGATCATGCATTACCCCTTTGAATATATAGTGACACCACTGGACCTCAATGTATATATATATATATATATATATATATATATATGTGTGTGTGTTTTTTATTTGCTCAAATTATAATTCAATTTCCAAGCAATGTGAAATAAACATTAGAGAGTCTTTGGCTTTGTAACTGCACATTCCTTAGAAACAAATAAATAATAATTATAGAACAGTTCTTATGTTGTGCATTAATACCTTTGAAAAGGTAAACACACTTGGGAAAAGGTAAGAAAAAAGGAAAAGAAATAGAAAATTCCCTAATTTTCTAATTGGTTTTTCATGGATTGATGAATGAAAACAATGAGTCCCATCCTACTTTGATGTGTTTGCTGGAATGTATGGAATTACAGGCATTTCCTTTGATACTTGGTTTTTATACTTTTCATTAGTTAAAGTTATGTTCATGCAGAACATAGTGGTAGAGAGAAGTCATAGGGCATTGTCTTAATTATTTAAGGGTATGAGGTATTAAATGCTCTTCAAGTTCTTAGTAGGCACAAATGATAAATAACATTTTATGATAACATTTAGAGCAATATAAATGATAGGATTAATGATGTTAATTTCAAATATTTGTTTTTCCCCCTAAATGTTCATATACAATATTGTGCCTTTTTCAACCATTGCCACAAAGACTTCCTTTTCATAGTATATATTTGACTATCAAAATGTAGAGGTATTTACATGTACTTTTTTTTTGGGGGGCAGGGAAGCGTGAACTTAAAAGCTAAGGGTTGATTTGTTACTTTTTATAATGCCTAGCATAAATTTAAAAAAGTTCAATTCAAATATGTAAAATAATGTAACATACAAAAAAACTCTGGTATGATCATATACCTGCATGATTAAGAAGAGATCCAGAATTCTGGGGTACGGTACATTTTGTAGCTGTCCTATGGGAAATCATATCAAGTGCAAATTTTCAAGTAAACACAATTTGCTCCTCCTGTACTAGTCGTTTGTCTGTTGCACTATACATTATTCCCTATTGTCGTGTTTGGAGCAAGAAGGGCATTATCGCGTTGACTCGTATACTTTAAAGATACTATGTCCCTTTTGCAGACAACATCAAATTCTGTAGAACTTTGCAGGAATTTTGAATATATCATGTATGTCCTATCTGTGAAATTTAAATGTTAGCAGTGTCCTAGTATTCAAATTATGCAAGGAAACCCGTTTACCTGCTAGACTTCCCTGTCAGACACTATTGAGTGACTGACTGACATCTTTTTTTCTTTGGTTATAACATACATAAAATGAGTTGTAACAGGTACATGAGCATTTGTCTACATCAATAACCCACTACTTGTAATGGCCAAATTAACTGATTGAATCTTTGTGCAGCACAAACGTACGACCATTCGGTAGAAGGGTCTGAAAATCAGACTATTACTTAGGTGATTGCAATCACTTATGTCGCTCGACAACTAATGGTCGTTATTTTCCCACAAAAAGCCATTTTCAAACCCTTTCGTTTTGAGGGAAGTTCTAAATAAGTATTTTCTTTCAAATGCGGGTGGAATTTAACCTTTTCATTCTTTTGACGTGCAAATGGGACATATATATATATATACCTTTAAGTCTACCTTTAACACAGAATTAATGCCTTTCTGGCTCTCAACAGACAATATGCTAATGAACACGTACCTGTGGGAGGGGGTGGGGGCCCGGGAGGTGGTGCAATAATGCCTGCTGTCGAAGGGCATCTATTTGTCAAGGCCACCTAATTTACCACTTAAACAATTAATGTTGAAAGCCTATCCTACGGTGTTAATTGACCCATGCGGTGACTTTCACAGCCAGTCATAATTATGTGTTGCAGATTCCCTTGGATATGCAGACAATACATTGATATCGGATGTGGGGGGTAACGTTTATCGCTGAAGCGCATCACATAATTAATTAGTCAAGACCACTCACAGTGTACACATTGTAACCATTTTATTGTTATATCGGTTGCATATATATATATTCCGACTTTTTAGCCCACATTTATATTTGCTTACTGTGCTGGGGGGAGATTTATAAACTACTCTGTACGTGTAGACATGAATATAGTTATACATACACATGTATATCCATGTCTAGACTCTAGACCGAAGAAATGTCAATTTTTGTAACCTCCCCCAAACAGATTATTTTCGTGAAATAATCATAAAACATTTTTGCCTATTTTTCATTAAGTCACTTTTATTTGAAAGTTGAATCACAATTTGGAAAATGGGGAACTTTGGTCCAATTACATATACATGTAGTCATGTACATGTACCTACTCCATATGGAACATATCAATATTTGTGATGATTGTATGGAGTTGATAAAGCTTGGATCAGTCCAAGTCCAACTGCAATGAGGAGAATTATGCTTTCGGTGTAATTTATGTTAATTATTCAGTTATTCGTAGTAACATATATGGGACGGGATGCAAGTCATCCAAGTTTGACATTTAGATGGATTTCTTCTTCACATTTGCTATGTTACAAAAACAAAAACCACTGGTTCTGATGTTTTGTATGTAAATAGGTGTCTAGTCCTTGAATGATGATGTCATCATGTGAATATACAGGGGTGTAGTATAAATATTCAAACAATATAGCATCCTTGGGTACAATGATCATTCCCAGAACTGCAAAATAAACATGACTGGAAAAAACAAAAAATGGTGTATAATGTATCCACATTTTGTGGGTTTTGCTTGAAAGAATACAGGTACCGACAGATGATATAGATTTCATACTGTGTCCTAGTACTAATTGCTAAGTACCAATACATCTTTGTCCTGTTTATTGTGCAATTCTCTTTTGACACAATTTGAAACAAAAAGGGAAATTCCTTTTCGAGATCTTTTTAGCATGAAAAATGAAAGATGCATGTTTTTACTGTATGCTTCTTCATTCGGATTTTATATGTCTAGACGTGGCATGGAATGTGTGCCTTTGTGTGGTGTGTTGGAACAATATATTCATTTTACAATTATTGTGGATTGAAACCTCTACATGTACATGTACATTAGATTTTTGTTTCAAATAAGAATATTTGAAATGGTGTTTTTGATACTTCAACCAACATATGGAGATATATGACTTTACATGTAGGTAAATACATGACATCAGATGAAAATATTAGATCTATCTATAATGCTGGATAAGAAAAAATTATCCTAGTTTATTCTTTAATCTTTTCCTCCTATCGCTACATGAATCTTTTATTGCATTTTAAACACTGAAAAGAGAAAATGGTTCAAAATGTTAATGAGGAAAGCTGCGATTTTCAAAAATGGAGATGAGTAAGACATGAAACTGGGTTTACATTTTGCTTGCTTTCTACTCAGTAAAAAGAAAATACATTTATACTGTTTTCACACTGGCAAAATTTTGCTTAACCCCGGACTATAGGTGAGGTTAAAGGGGGGTCTTAGCCCCACCTATAGTCCAGGGTTAAGTTTATTCCACTTTCTGTTCAGACACGTATTTACCAAAGTGGGCTAGCCCCGCAATTGTGGTGCTAACTCCGCAATTGCGGTGCCAAGCAAATGAATGAGAAAACAAACGAAAAATAGTCCGGTACTACGCAATGGAGCGAATTAATGAATATTCACGATATACAACTAGTACGGGGCAAACGAATTGCAGTGAGAACAGCATGAATTTTCTAATTCCGGGATAGGCGCTTAGTACAGGACTAAAAAAAGCATGTGTGAAAAGCCAATAAAATTAGTCTGGGGTTAAGGATAGTACGGGGCTAAGCAAACTACGGGGTTAAGCAAAACAAGTGTGAAAAGAGTAGTAGTCTACCAAATGAAATAGTGGAGTGTGGGAACATTATTATCTCAGCATTGGCAAGCATACATGTCCCACATGTATGGCTCCAACATGAACACTGTATAGCATAAATATGGCTTGGTCACGCTAATTGGGCAACTTAATATCGAAATGGGTACGAATGGCCACAAAGGTCACCGTTGGAACGCTGTTTGAAGTATGAATTATTGAATAAATAGTTCTTGAAGTGGGAATTTGTCATGGACCTTTGTTTGACACACTGGCATTTGGATGATGGAGTGGGAAATAACATGATCTTTTTTACTCACACTTGGACAATGTTTTTGTTCTCTGTGCATGCATATCTATCTGTACGTGTATAATATGCAGTCTACTGTCTACTGTCTAGTACTTTTACTGTAGATTTGCTTTCAATTTCATTTTCATATGCCTGTCATCTTTTTCTGTCATCCTGCATATATTCTATTGTTTCTGTGCCCCCATTTCCTTTTCTTTTGGGTTAAAATCTTTCAATCATTTTCTATTTTTAAAATAAAATAATTAAAAACAAATTCTACTTCTTCTTCTTCTTTGCCTCCTCCTCCTCCTTCTTCTTCTCTTCTTCTTCCCCTTCGCTTCTTTTATTGCTGTTGTTCTTCTGTTCTCCTCCTCCTTCTTCTCCTTCATCTTTGTCTCTTTTTCTCCTTCTTCTCTTATACTTCTCCTCCTTCTCCTTCTCTTCTTCTTCTTTTGTTGTTGTTGTTCCTCTTCTTCTTCTCTTCTTCTGTTCTTCTTCTCTTCTTCTTCTTCTCCTTCTTTGTCTCTTTCTCTTTCTTCTTCTTCTTCTCCTCCTTTTTCCCCCTTCTTCTCCTCCTCCTTCTTCTTCTTCTTCTTCTCCTTCTCCTTCTCCTTCTCCTTCTCCTTCTCCTTCTCCTTCTCCTTCTCCTTCTCCTTCTCCTTCTCCTTCTCCTTCTCCTTCTCCTCCTTCTCCTTCTCCTTCTCCTTCTCCTTCTCCTTCCCTTCTTTTTTCTTCTTACCGGTATACTTCTTTATTCTTCTTTCTTCTTTATCCCTTTAGTAACCTCTCTTGATAACTTCCCCTGTGTACACCTTGTTTGTTGTCATTGTCCTTTCTTATTCTCCAAGACTGCAGTCTAGATGTTTTGAGACAGTAATCAATATTGAGCCATGGAAGTTACTTCAGGTCTAATCAATACATAAAGTATTGTTTTGTCTTCTGAAGGCCGCAACGCTTTGTACCACAGCTGGTTGCATTATTCACACATGTACCATATACAATGTTTGTGCAGTCGTAAACGCTTTATATCTGCTTATATGTAGGTTAAGGCACGTACGGCTTATGAAATGATGATGATAATTATGATAGTACATTTAATACTTACCAGTAAATAGGACTGTTAGTAAATACAATACAGTCAAACCTGCTTTAGTGACCACCTGTCTACAAGGATGCCATTTTTTGTTTCCCTTGAAAATGGTTTCTTATTGAAACATGTACTATAGGCACCTGTACATAAAGACCACCTGCCTATAATGCCTATATTTTCTTGTCTCCCTTAGGTGGTCTTTATATACAGGTTTCACTGTATCAGTAAATTGCCTCAGACAGTCACTACTTAAGAGAAAGAAGTGCAGTATTGTATAGTGTACAATTTATGTTGTTGTTTGATACATGTAGTTCTTTGTAGACCGAAACAAGCAAGCTGCATAAGTAATACACAGGAGTACAGAGAGTGAGAACTTAGCTCTGAAAAGCTCAAGAAAAGGACTTAAAAATCATAAAAGAGCTGCTGAAATATAAAATTAAGCCTTACGTAAATATCACTATTGAGAAAATTTCAGTTTTGCTTCAGCAAATCCCAAAAGATTTCCCTCAAATTCGACAGTATTCCATTATGCTGCAGGTTTCAATACCAAGGAGATGTTTTCCTGGTCAATCCTGAATAGATAAGTGTCTTGTTTTGATGAGCATGACTACATAGATTTATGTTTTGATATTAAAGGAGCATTAAAGTGAAATACAACTAGATGTGCGATATCTTCAAGGGCGTCACCATGAAGGAGCAATTTAATCCTCTCATTTCCTGGTTAACTGGAATAATCAAATGCGACAAATATTTAAAGCATATCACTTCATAAATATTAATTTGGATGAATTGGAACATGGTCTGCACTCTGCAGTAATTCTGAGGGTTTTGAGGAAGAAAAAAAATCACTCAGTAATATATTCACTTCAATTTTGTTCAGAAACTCAGATATTTATCTGGCTCTTGACTTTTGGAATCCAGTGCATGCTTATCTTCTTCTATGTTGGAAGTCCAAAGTAGTTTTAACAACTTAATATCAGTAGAACAGCTGTTCCAAGTCCTCTTAAAACTGTACCAAGAGATTGCCAATGATGCCCTGGTTCTTTCAATATATGAAAACTTCACTCAACTATGTCGTAATGGCTGGTATTCAATTTTTTTCATTAAATTTTTTTTTAAAGTCCAGGTTTAAAACTTGACAAAAACTGGTTAAGTTTAACAATCTACTGATCCAAGGAGTTTGAAATATCGTCATGGAAGCAATTTCTCATTTTCATCTCATGACTTGATTCATTTCTGATCATTCATTTATTTTCTTACACAGTGATATTGATATATATATGGACTGTTTTCCACCAAGTACATGTATTTGGTGTAGCGTCCTTTTCTTGCAGTTACTTTGACCCCGTTCTCACTCACTTTGAAAGTGGTCTTAGTTAGACTGCTCCAGAGGAATGGGTCTTGAGGAACGGTTTGTGAGGGTTCACACTCCGAGCAGTTTTTATGGCTCAAACCGCTCCACGAGTCAAAGTGGTCTTGTTGCTATGGCAGCTCAGGTCAGCGGGTAAATTTTTTCGCGAATACTAAGCGTATTTACCGTACTACATGTTTCGCATGCAACGTCACTAGACCACTTCCGTTTAAAGTACGCTTCCGTTCACACTCGCACGTTAGAGTGCTCCAAACCGCTCTTAATAAGACCCATTCCTCAAGACCACCTCCCAAGGTGGTCTTCTGGAGCGGTCCAGAAGTCCACTTCCTGGACCACTTTGACCGTTCTCACTCACCTAAGAACCGCTCCTGAGGAACGGGTCTTAGTTAGACCGCTCCAACGAAGTGAATGAGAACGGGGTCTTAGTGAATAGTTGGCACTCTATAATGATCAGTATGCTATGTTTTAGGGAGATTTTAAAGTCCATCCATTTTTATAATTGTATAGGCCTACATGCCAATCTAATTTTAGAAATGGAATCATACTCGAACTGATAAAAAAAGTGAACTGAGCGCACAGCCTTTGTATTAAACAGATACATACATGCTCGGTATACTTCAAAATTCCTTGCTTTCTGTTTTTTAATTCACCGACTTACTTTAGTTATCCTCTTTTAGTTGGGCAGCGAAGCAATATAATAGTTTCCTTCTCCCTTTTCAATGCTTTAGAATTTGAAATAGGTACCCTTTTTCATGTCTCTATGTGTTTATTGAAATAACTTTGTTTGCTATTACATATAGTATGTACATAAAAATCATTGACAGTGCATTAATTCTGAAATAACAACACAGTTTTTTTGAGAAGATGATGTAACAGAGATATTGCTATTATACATTTTGTATCCATATTGTTCACATAGTAAATACTATTTTCATGGTGTGTACACTGTGAATTTTTTGAGTGCCACAGTAATACCAGAGTGTGTTGAAATAGAAAACAGTGCAAACAGTGTTTTCACATAGTCGTATAGTCAGTATACATTGTGTGTATACTCTGATTGCATTTCAAATTCATTGCATGTAACACTGTGGTTCTTACACATTGTGATTCCCATAGTGTCCACAGTGTGGTGTCACTGTGTGTAATATACATGTAGCTACATTGTTACACATTATAATATTATTTCACATATTAAACACCTTGAGTGTATATCACATTCATTCTGGTCATACTGTGGTGTTTACAATCTGTGTGTACGCATGGAGTACTACAGATTACCACAGTTTACCACAGTGTGTCTATAAACAATATGAATACAAAAATTGTGAACAATGAGTGTTCCAACTTGGTTCACTTTAATTTCTGCAGGTGTTTAGAATTATATATTGCTATATATCTATGCATTCCTACTTATTGTTTCTCTCTGCGCTCTTTCACTCTCTTTTTCACTCTCTCTCTCTCTTTCGCCATTTCCATTGATGACATATTGGGTTGCCATTCATTTTTTCACTATCTTGTTAAAATGTGTAATATATATATTCATTTGTGTTCATGTTTTCCTGTGTTACATTTAAAAACATTTAAGAACGTTGGCAAGACATTAATCTACATTTGCCACACTCGACCCAGGTGATGTAAATGGGTACCTGGCAGGAATTGATTCCTTGAAATGCTAAAGCGCCGTAATTATGGCAGCCATGCGAAAGCAGGGGTAATAATTGCAGAGCGCCAGGAGTGTCAAGTATGACAGATAATATCGCTATACAAGAACCCACTATTATTATTTATTATTGCACTTACCGTTAACTCAACCATTATTCCAGTTTTTGGACTGCCCCATTCATTGTTATTTTAAACTGGAATGAAATGAAAATTTTTACTCTCTTTGTCTCCCAGTATATAGAGATTTATCATCTTTTGTCACTTTGCCATCACCGTCTCCTCTCTAAGGGTGCGTTGAAGCGACACTTTTTCACCCTAGAAACGCGGTTGAAAGACGTTTAGTTTAAAAGACGGTTGCGTTCAAGCGATTTTTCGTCGGTCGTAAAAATAAGTGTTTTAAAACACAAACATGAAACGCTGAAAAAGATGCGTTTTGTATCGTGATTCTGCAGAATTACGGTCGCTAAAAATCGCTTGAACGCAACTGAGATCTCAATCATGATTCCATGACGTCGTTATCGCTATCTATATCTATTCTTCCTGGGTGGGCTTGAAATGAGCGAGAATCAGCGTTGATGGAAAATCGCTTGAACGATCTCCCGCAGTAACCATGTTTTGTAACGGTGTTTTGATTTGTGATTCATGTTTGTGATTCTAGCTTCAAAAAATTGCTTGAACACGCCCTAAATAATGTTTCTCTCTTCTCATCTCTCCCAGGGAATGAATATAACCTTTTCATCCAAAGAGGAGGAGACGTTCGAGTACATGTCGGAAGATGCCAGTATCACCTACTACGATGAGACACACCAAGAGGTGGAGGAGGAGGATGGGGGCAAGAAGTCACCCCAGAAGGCTCAGGCTAAGGCTAAGGTGGAGAATGGCATGAAGAACGGCACCCTGGACGACAGCCACGATGACGATGACGTTGATGATGGTGAATCTTCGTTGAAGAGCAATGCACCTATTAGATCATCAGGTCAGCATTTTAAACAATATTATTCTTTTAGGTCATTTTTATTTTGCACATCCTCCTACAACTTCTTCTGAATCTGTTTATCCTCCTTTACTAGATCTTTTCTGAGATCCTGCATCGGCTTTTAAAGGCATCGTTTAACAATGTTAAATCTGAAATGCACGGCCCTACATGTTATCAGTGTCTGTGATGTGGTGTAATATTGAAGCAAAAAAAAAAATTGCGCTTCAAAATGATCAAGAAGTGCCTCAAAAAAGTAGAAATCTTTGAGTGACCGGTTTTACCATATTCATCTTCCCCAATAGACTGTAGTGTTATGAAAACCGTTAGGAAAACGCAAAATTTGATTTCCATTTCCAATCATAAATATCTTGATAATCAGACAGGCGATCGGCTTGTAAAAGTCATGGGGTTCCTGAAGGTTTGTAATTATGATTGCAGCATGAGCTAAATCCAGGATTTTGTTTCAGAATCTGAGACAAAGTTACCAGATCCCTTTAAATCAGTAGACATGAGAAGAATGTTGAAAATTCAACTGTTTAATGCTTCCTTACTTTTTACTTTTGTTGATTTTCAAATCTTTGGAAATTATACAGAGATGCACTTTAATCATCAAATCTTTAAGGCAATGTCAGGTTTTCACTTTCTAAAACCTCAATTCAAATGTTTGTGAATATGAAACATTGGATCTCTCTCCTTCTTTCACTTCCTCTCTCTCTCTATCTCTCCATCTGTTGGTTTCTCTTTCTTCTGTTCTCTCACTTTCGCTCTGTTCTCTGTACATCTTAGTCTGTCTGTCTCTGTTAACTGAATTTAAATAGTAGAATATGGGCCTCTAGCTGTCAACTATTTTAGAAGCTTTGATTCAGGTTTGATTCAGGTTTGATTCAGGTTTGAATGCAAATTTCAATTACAGATAAATACTGATTTTTTGCAATTTATTTCTGTGTTAAAGTACAGCAGTGTTTAAAGATAAGCTTGGGTTCTGGTAATAATAGAAAATAAGTTCTCACAGAATCCAACAAAACTTACACTAAATGTTCAAGATTACAAATAAATGACATGCGCCAAACGATTTTAGTAGAAGACGTACAGGGGCTGAGTAATGAGCATAGAAAAAAAAAGGAAATCAAGGTAAGTATAGGCCCGACACCATGTGCTTAACACAGATCACTATGTGCAAATGAGAGTTGTGGTTTTTATTAAAGATGATTTCCAGCGAGTTTTTGTGAGGTTTTTTTTATTTTACTGGTTCAAACAATCAATCTACTGCAGGATAAACAATCCATGATGAATTATAGCCATGTTCTCTTCACATACGTTGCCCATACCAGACCTCAAGATTAGCTCTAAAGTTCAGCAGTGTTGAAAAAAATATAGATACATGTAAAAGGATCAAAATGATCATCTCAGAATGAAAATGAAACTTACATGTAAAGAACTCTGAAGATCACTCTATTGAAGTGCAGGGTACTTGAAAGCACTAGTAAACGCAAGTACCTTCCGATTGCAAGGACAAATGATTGATAAAGCAGGGTGTCATGGATTTATTAAAAGCAGGAAATACACTTGAATCTAAATTGTTCAGAAAGATATAATTTTACATGAGACAGTAAATGCAGTATGGTACACTGAATGAGATGGTAGGAGGCTAGGAGCTGAAAGCTAATCTTGAGCTCTGGTATGGGAATCGTATGTGGAGAGAACATGGCTATAATTCATTCTGGATTGTTTATCTTGCAGGAGATTGATAGTTTGAACCAGTAAAAATTAAAATGACCTCACACAAACTTGCTGGAAATCATCGTCAATAAAAACCACAACTCTCATTTGCACATACATGTAGTGACCTGTGTTAAGCACATGGTGTCGGGCGTACTTACCGGTACCTTGATTTCCCTATCTTTTTTTTATGCTCATTACTCCGTATACATTTTCTACCAAAATCGTTTGTCATATGTCATTTATTTGTAATCTTGAACATTCAGTGTAAGTTTTGTTGGATTCTGTGAGAGTTTATTTTCTATCAATACCAGAACTCAAGGTTCTCTTTAAGCATTTTTTTGTTTTATTGTTTTATTGTTCCAGTTAAAGAGTATAATAAAAATTTGCTCCGTTCCTTTGTTCTCCATAAATCACTACAGAATTTTGTGATGTTTCATTCTCCTACGCCACTATCAGTACCATGTACACTGTATGCATGTACCTATGATGTTCTGAAAGAAAAATGGTTTCCTAAGTTCTAAAAGAGGCAACATGACATCACTCAAACTAAGGGATTATTACATACCATCATGTTTATCACTGTCATTTGTAAAATGAACCACAGATAATAACTGACAATGGAAAGAAAATTTTTTGGGGGGGATGTGCTTGAATTCAGAACGCTGTTATTTCCCGGAAATACTGCAGACAATAACATGTATCAGTAATGTGTATTGATACAACATACTGCATATGGAGTATTTGATGTGGGAGGTTGTTATGGAAGAAACTGTCTGGAAGTTTTTCTTTCCTGAATTGTTATCACATACATGTAGACAAAAAAGCAGAGATGAACATCAATTAGACACTATTTTCACAAGCATATAAACTTGATGAGATTCTCAAGGAGTTTAAGGTAATTGTGACCGGTAAAATCATGACAAATTCTTAAAAAATTAAGCTAGAAGATACATAACATTAAGGAGCTCGAATATTGAAATGCACAGCGAGAGGGTAATCTCATGGTTCAGCAAAAAAGGCCTTTTTAGTCAGCCTTCAAGTAATTCGAATGCAACCCTCATACAACAAAGCAGAACTATTGGTTTTGCGTAGGAGAATAAAATATTGAGAAAGCTCATTTTTATGCAGTTTTATATACCTTTTAGTGTATTTCAGCATCATCTTTAATGTAAGTAATTGTTAGATTTTCTTTTTTTCATTCGAAATGTGCAGGTGGTTTCCAGGACCTCGCCGCTTCCAACCTCTCGGCCATGGACATGCTCTTAGGGCGTGGCCCCCGCCCTGCTGAACCCAAGGAACCGCCCAAGCCTGCCCCGTCCCCAGAACAAGAACCAGAGCCTGAGGACATGTCTCTCAAACCCATGGATGGCAACTATTTCTCGTCGTCGGCTGGCACAGCAGCATTGCTCTTTTGATGAAGGGGTGCTGTCTGCAGGAGATACTGTAGGTTACCAGTCTGTTGCAGGGTTAGGTAGACGTGATTGTGGGTATGGCCAGTTGTAAGGAAACGCTTTCTCTCTTGTATGTTGAAGTGATCAAGGCAAGATTACTTATGAGGTGCCTTATGAGATTTGGTACCAGTCTTTTGCTGAATCAGATGAATTATATAATACACATTCATTCAGCAGAACTCTGTTGAAAGCTGGATTTAAAGGTTATTGTTCACATTTTCATTCAAGGCTTTAAGCCATAACACTTTCCATCTCCTATGTGAGTATGATTTCACTTCTATATCTAAAAATAAGTTTCCGGGAAAGGGAGGGGGGTGATCTATAAAATTGTCTGATAGCCTTTGCAATCTTATTCATATAAGAAATAGGGAGGTTGAATCAAAAGTGCATAGAGACTGGATCAAGACAAGAATAAAGTGGCATTTGATTTCAATCTTGATGTGAATTTTAGCTCAAAGAAGTTATCCAAGACTTGTGTACTTTGTCTATTAAAGCTTGAAAATCTTCATGTAGGGATTGACTTGGTGAAGTGTACTGGTGAAGCTCCTCTCTGTGAAAATGACCAATGTTTTAGAATTTCAAGTGCCTGTTCCTCCTACCCAAGAAATGCGGGATTGATAGTTATTCAGATCACTACATGTTGACCGGTTAGACCCTGGATGACAATGCGTCTAGTGTTTGAGATATTGAACAGTGCATGAATTATCAACAATATTCGGTATCACGATCAAAAATTGCCTGCAGAGGCCCAAAGAGTGCATGAAGCCTATGCTATGCTCTCAGTTACAACTCTTCAGACTCTCGAACAGTGATATATTTTCATTTTCAGGAGATGTATGGTAATATATTGGGTTATCATTCATTCATGCCTGCCTGCCTACCCCCTCTCTTCCATTTCCTTGTATAGTTGATCCTTTTGCAGTTTTAAAAACCTGTGGATATAAAAAACGTTTGTTCTCTTAGATCTCCTCCGGATTTTGAAAATGGAAAAACATTGTTCTGTACCTAGTAGAAAGGCATGAGCAAATGAATTCCTGCCGAGAGTTAAGACACCATTAACTAATAGCCCTTTACACAGAGTTTAGGCCCTTTTTGCTCTAAGCAGTCAATATATTATTGCATATTCCCCATTTATTGCCTTTCTGCCAAGCACAAAACAATATTTTCACCCCAGTTGATTAGATTTCAGATATTTTTTAGAAAAGTTTATCAACCTTATATATGTACTTCCTCCTTCTTAAAAGCACCACCACACAGTACAAACAAACAGCATGTGACTTTTAATTACCCCTTCTCGTCATTCGAGTTGCTAATGCATCCACAAAGGAAAATATGAACACAATAACACCCCAAAATATAAAGAGAAAGGAAAGAGGGAGAAAAAAGGAGATTTTTATTGAGCCATGAGATTTTTATATTACAAACCGTCTCACAAGCAGAGAAAATTGCCAATAGGCTGGTTTGTGTTTGCTTTTAACAAAGAAAGGAGCTTGACAAAGGTACCCCCTTGAAGCTAAAGAAAACTGACATTATCAAGGTTTTAAATCTAGAAATGAAAGAAAACCCACGGATTTGCCCGACTCCTCGCCATCGAATGTGTTCGTAGCTTCACCATTTTGTTGATGTAGCATGCATGGGACTTCAGTTTTTGTAGCCAGTCACTTTTTCTTACATCAGCGTTGATTCGATCAATGTTACAACTGAAAAATATATATTCTTTTGTCATTTGGCCGAGTTCTTTGTTTGAGATATAATAGAGCAGTCATGGCCTTTGTGAAAAATCATAAAGAACATTGTCATAAATGTAGCAGTTCTACAGAGCTCCATTTATAAGTATGCAAAAGGTTGATTTAGTCTAGCCAACATTTGATAAGTAGCATGATATTTGCCCTACCTACCAATGCAAAGCTCCGTACATTCTGTCACATTTTTAATAGGGTCATTTGAAAGATTTCGTCTGCTGAGAGCTTGGAGGGTGTTAGACCTCGTTCTCACTCACTTTGAAAGTGGTCTTAGTTAGACCGCTCCAGAGGAACGGGTCTTGAGGAACGGTTTGCGAGGGGTTGCGAGGGTTCACACTCCGAGCAGTTTTTTTATGGCTCAAACCGCTCCACGAGTCAAAGTGGTCTTGTTGCTATGGCAGCTCAGGTCAGCGGGAAAATTTTTTCGCGCGCGGAATACTAAGCGTATGTACCGTACTACATGTTTCGCATGGAACGTCACTAGCTCACTTCCGTTCAAAGTACGCTTCCGTTCACACTCGCACGTTAGAGCGCTCCAAACCGCTCTTAATAAAGACCCGTTCCTCAAGACCACCTCCCGAGGTGGTCAGATACTTTTATCCAAAGTTACATGTAATATCCTTCTTGCTCTCAGCAGGTGATAGCTTTACAATTTAAAATAATATTGTCCTGATATGTTTCTGAAACTATTCATGACAATGCTCAAGGTATATTGCACTAGCGGAGACTCATGGAAAATGTTTGTTACACCCAAATTCAAACATTGTCCAAGGAGTTAATGTGACAATGCTTAAAATTGTGGGGGGGGGGATTTCAAAATGGGAAAAGAGTTATTTATTTCTTTGCCCTTGAAAACTTGTTAGTGTCAAGCCTTGTTAAATATGTTCCAAACAACTTGCAGTTTGAAACCGATTGGTCCATGTGGCATACTGGTAAGACAATGTGAAAGGGGGAGGGATCGATTTACTTATTTTGATACCGAAAAATGGGTTTCAATTGTGCACCTTTTGGCAAAGTACATTTATATATATATTATGGTGTGCTGAGGGCCAGAAGGAAATAAAGTCATATGAATTTCCATTGCGGTAATGCCCTTCTGGCTCCAAACAGTTGATATGGTCTGCTGGGGATCCAAAGGGCATTATGAAGTCATCATGACCTAACAAATGACTTAACGCCCTTCTGGCTCTGAACATGATATGGTCTGCTGGGGGGTTCAAAGGGCATTATGAAGTCATCATGACCTAACAAAGAGTCAACGCCCTTCTGGCTCTGAACATGATATGATCAGCTGAGGCCCAAATGTGCAGACTTTACATAAGACTTAACGTCCTTATGGCTACGAACAAACGATATAGCACGTAATGGTGTGGCTGTCTGTCATTCGAGACATGAACAAAACAAATTTGATCAGTGGTGCATGCATAATAACACAACGGTGATCAATCACGTTGTATGATGATTAATTACTCTTGAATGTTCAGTAGGAGTTTTGAAACCCACCTGCATGCGCAATCTGAGCTACCGTACTGAGTGGGTAGACACAAACAGAATAGGCTTGCCAGCTGAGTCAAAGCATCCGTGTTCTGTACTTTCAGAAACCTTGCTTTAATATGATTGTATATTGATATTGATAATACATGTAATATGAACATATATAGTAAACAAACTCCCCATAACTAATAATTATGTTCAGGGTACAATGGAGAAAATTAGTGAGAACATGAAAACAGGCAATGATTAATTGAGGTAAAGATTAAAGGTATAATATTCTGTGAAGTAATTTATATCAAATTAGTAATGGGGTACTTGAAGGCCGTCTGGACCAGTTTAACTGGGTTAAAATTTTGATAGCCATACTAAATAATCATATGCTTCTTTGATAAAGTTTGAATATAAAAAGAAGGAAGTAATATTGCATGACATGCTCTGTTAATTTACTAATGGATGCATGATCAATTAAAAGATGAAGGTTAATATTTTGTGACATAATTTATTTAAAATTAGTTTTGGAGTACTTGAAGGCAGTCTAGATACACCAAATTACTTATGTATTAATAATAATCTGTAAGAAATGCGTAGTGTATAAGTGGGTTAATTTTATTTTTATATCCATACTAAATTATCATATGCTCCTTGGAGAAAGTTCGGAATACAAAAAGAAGGAAGTAATATTGTATGACATGCTCCGTTAATATACTAATAGCTGCATGATCCGAGTTATGCACATTTTACTGCTAAATGTACATATTCTGTCGATTATTTTGAGCCTGTTATTTGCTCTTTATGCTCCTCACTTTGTGCCTGTTGAGTTGATCATAATAATGTCATGTAGTGTACCATGACCCTGCTTATCAAACATGGAGTTTGATCAGGGATGGACATATCTAGATGTGTATTAATTAAAAGAAGGAAGGTAGATAGTGGAAGAGGAACATACGGTGTAATTCAGTGGCAGATGCATCTACATGATATCACACTATCCCACCTTGCAGATTAATACTCATGTATGACATTTACCTGACCTATATACTACATTACTTTGGTTATTAAGGGAGTGTAGCTTGGCAAATACTGGTTAACGCCATCTACGTCTTATTGGACAACTGCACGTAAACGAATGGACTTGATTAACGGTAGTCAGCGACTTAATCTCTACATTGTCAGCGCGCACTAGCATTCGCAAAACAGACCTTTGGTTTCGCGTATGTTGCATGCACGTGAATGCTGCGGTCGCGTCTTTCGTAGACGTATTATACCCAATTGGCCCCGAGTTGGGCCACGGGAAAGACACATAGTCTCGTCATGCTACAGTCCCTTTAAACATGCAGAGGACATTGATGCTTGAAATCTCTGTTCAATGCAATTTTGTCCTTCATAATTACAAGTAATAAAATGCTATAAACCCCTCATAAGCATAGAAATCATGTCATAGCTACTGTCAATACTGTAGCTACCTCCCTTATGTAAACAAAAAGGTGCATCATTTGCATTCCACACTGTCTGTCAACCCCAAAGCCAATGAATGTATATTACCACAGGGGTGTTCCCTTTTGGAAGATGGAACTTTATGTTTATTTTACTCTTGTTGACTAATTAACTTCAAAAGCACAAATGACAGCTTTTTTATGTGGCACTGTCTTTCTCTCTCTCTCTCTCTCCCTCTCTCATCCCCTCTCTCTCTTCCCCCTCTCTCTCTTCCCCTCTCTCTCTCTTTCTCTCTCTCTTCTCTCTCTCTCTCTCTCTCTCTCTATATATATAACTTCCAATTTATGATAGTTTTGCAAAGATCCATAAACAACACATGGATGGACTATGGGTGATAGAAAGTGAGACTTAAATCATTGCAAACGATTTATAATGCACAAACATCAGCTTAATTATAAAACAACTTTGTAAAGAAATTCAAGTACTAATGATTTTGCAAAGATCTCTTTGAGAAACATGGATTTAGGGTGATAGAAACTAGAAAGAGAGATAAAAAATAGTGATTGAATCATCAAAAGACATTAAAAGAAGTATATAAAATTACAGGGATACATTCAATACGTGTAGCAATACATGGATATAGGCTGATAGAAGGGAGTCATAAAATCACATTAAAAGCAATATAAAATGCACAGATACATTCAAATACATGTACTTGACAGCTCAGTAAACATACGAATGTTCACGCTGTGCAAGAGGGATTATCTCTAATCCTTGCCCCTCCCCCTCCCCCTTTTTTGTCACCTAATCCTCTAAGAGACATGAATCATGTATGGGATTGAAAAGTCTCTCATTACCCAAGCTACATGTACATTCTACTGTTTAAAGGGTGTGTATGTAGCATACAAATTGTATACAGTGGCATAGCCAGACTTATTGAAATGGGGGGTCCTGAAGATGGGGGATAATGCACAAAATTACAGAATTACAGAGTCACTTTAGTTACCTAACTTTTTTAGTGGTTGAACAAGTGGGGGAGGGGGGGTGCTGGCCCCCTTGTGCCCCCTGGCTATGCCTATGCCTGTGTATCCATCCTACCAGTGATATAATAGACTGAATTGTCTCTTGTTTACCTTGATTAAAGTCTCTATTTGTTTTGTTCGCAAGCTCTGCCCATCGCTGTCCGTCCGACATTGACCTACTTTTTTTCTTCGTTTGGATAATTGCTGCTTGATCAAAATCTCTCACGCTTCGACTGTGAATGTCATTTCTATTGTTTTCCTTTCATCTCTGACTACCTTGCTCCTCATTATCTCTGATGGATTCAATTTCTCTTGGCATAAAAGAAAAATATACAAAGGACAGAATGTTCATATACATAATTACATTTACATAATGAATATTCAAATATGAAAACGGTAGCAATATTATTATCAGCGAACTAGCCATTGATGATATTTTTGTCTACTGGCAACCAGCAGCTACTAAACAGCCTCCTTGCTCTAAAGTTCTAAACAGATATTTAACGTGAGCTGCAAAAAGAAGTAGTGACAAGTATGGGATGTCTTGGTAGGGAGGGGGGGGGGTATTATTAAGCTAGCCTGCTTTTGTCTCTCTTTAAATCTGCATGACATCAGGAAAGTGAGAGATAAATATTTTGTAAAATGACTGCATCATGACAGATCATTCTGTGTAACGGTTCAAAATTTCATATTAGAAACAGAGTTAGTAGCCTTCTTGCTCTCGACAGACGATGAACTCAAGTTGCAAAAGGAGGACAGTATTCTCTGCGAAATATGGTGAGAGATAATATCCAGGGTGTACCTTACATGTACTCCTGTTAATTAGCCCTGGGATTGGGGTCGAATCCAGCTTTATATGCTTCCCTGCATCAATCTAATGGGGACATAATCATGCAACATGACTACATAATCATGCCATAATGATAGTTCATTCCTGGAAAGGGTTCAAACGAGAAACAGAGTTTTATAGGTCTGGCTTTCAACAGACGATGATAATAAGTTGCATGAGGAAGTGGTGACATATCTCCCAGCTCAAAGCGGGGAGTGAAATTCAAACTGCCGTGCTTCCCTTCACGGAGCTCATGAACGATATAATGATGCAACATGACTACATAATGAGAGCACATTCCTTCAATGGTTCAAATAAGAAAAAGAATTAACAGACTTCCGGCTTTCAACTCAAGTTGCAAAGGGAAGTAGTGATATCTCCCTGCTCAAAGGAGGGGGGGGGGGGCAAATTCAACCTTCCGTGCTTCCTTTCACGAAGCTCATGAGGGATAAAATTATGCAACATGACTACACGAAGGTTCATTCCTGAAGTTGATGTAAAGTAATACAATGTGTTCACATAGAATGAGTCATAAGCTCTTAAAAACCCATCAGCATGATATTGCCCTCTTAGTTTTAGATGCAATGCCCCCCACCCAATAATGCAGATTAAGGTCTTGTTCAGATATGTGGCTAAACCGCTGCGTTTTTGAAGAATAATGACGTAAAGTGTAATAAGCATTACATTTATGTATCTTACAACACTGAGCTCACTGACTTTTGTTGCTTGCAGTTGCCATTGATTAACACGTTTAAAAAACGTATTTCTCTATTTTGGGGCGGTTTACCGCGTCATATCTGAACAAGCCTTTATGGTACACGATGTGCTTTGATGTGCTCTGGTTGAATGACATAAAGTTTAGTTTTGATTATGGTTGTGATTATGGCAGCTCCTTATTAGTGCTATTGCTTCTAGGCATACTCAAAAGATGTTCTACTCCTCTTCTCCTCCTCCGTCCATCCATCCTACATCACACCCATTTATCTTTCTTGCACAATGCATACCCCTGTCACACACTCTCTCTCTCTCTCTCTCTCTCTCTCTCTCTCTCTTATGGAAATGGGGATGTGGTATGTTTCTCTGGGAAACTCAAGTACAAGACAGTATGACTCATCTGTTACTAAGTGCCGGGGAAAGATTTTATGCCTTTTGTCCTGACATGGAGGAATTCATCATTCTCTCCGTTGCCATGGATACTTGATAGTTCGTGATGAATGTGATGAGATAATGTTGCCTCCTGATTCAGGATTCAGTACCCAGATTGAATTGCAGAATTCATCATTCTGACTATTGCCATGGAAACTAGATAGTTGCTGTTAAAAGCCACCTACTGATTTGTACCAGGCTTTTGTTCCTGAGAGAAGAGATTTTGTATATGATAAGGATTATTCGATGACCTCCTGTTCAACATGCCATTTTGAGCACTCATTTGACACCTAGCTGTCAATGCAGAAAGCCTGCATCGTTTTTTGGCATACGTGTGAGCTGTCATGTTACCATGTTCATTATTATGCGTAATTGCCTTGTGCCCTAATTAGCATTCATAATCCACAGGGCATTGTTAAATTGATATTAAGGCTTATAATAAATCCAGTGATACATTTAAATTCACTCCACATAGCTTCTGCCTCTCTCTTTCTCACAATGTATTATTCTTTTGCAGTCTGTCAGTTTGAAGGTCATACCAGTACATTATTTTTTCATGTACTTGGTTTGAATGCAGCATCTCAATTCTGCAATATGCTCTAGTTTTTGGTGTGGCAGAATCTGCAATTGCGATGCACAAAATCAAACCTTGCTTCAGGCATGTAGGTGGAGCTGAGGTGAAAGCAGGTTCAATTGAAAGCAGTTCGTTTCTATACAGGTTCGCCTTATGTATGCATATGTGCAGGCCACACTATTTTGAGTCACGGCATGTATGCACCTCATTCGAGATGCCCCTAGACCGCACGTGTTAAAGAATTTGGATTGTGGTTAGGGGCTGTAACTGTATCTCGACCTCTTTTGTGTTTTAAACTGGCTTGCTACATCAACAGAATAGAAAATGTGAAGGGCAAATGGAGTTCCAATTCTGGCAAAGTGTGAGATCGTTTGAGAAAAATAACCAGGCAGCTATTGATTTGCCCGGTTTCTGAAAACACGAAAGTTCACGCTGTCGAAGGTTGCATACACTTGGAGGGGCCGTCCTGCACACGTTCCCGGTCCTGTCGATTGTTGCAGACAATCAAAATTCTGTCAATTTTTGCAATCCTTAATTTGAGTCATGTCGATGATGAACGTCACAGAAACACATGTATCTATTAGAAAAATATCATGACAATCCATGCACAACCCTTCTTGAAAAATCAATATTGCTACAATTTCTGATGCTAATCAATATCTCTTGTGAAAAAATATAATGATCCTATTCCAAAAACAGCACAAATATAATGCAGCAATCCCGAAGTCAAGAATATTTGCTCATTACATTAAAAAAAAAATCATTTGAGTTACGTTTTGATTTCAAAGTTCCAGTTTGTCCAGCTTTGTGTATACTGTTCCCATTTTTCCCAAGTGGAGATTTAGGCCTATATCTTTCCCCAACAGTATAGCTCTTGATTGTGAAGTTAGGTCACCGAGTGCAGTATTTTAAAGAGAGAATACTTATAATGCAATGTCAACATAGCTTTGGAACATTTCCATCATGTCATATATGAAGAAGAAAGGTAGGCCCGCATAATATCAGAGAGGAGCTTCACATGGCCATTATTCTTTTCACAGCAATTATACATTGTAGTGGAGATTGGAGTAAAGGATAACTTATTCATAAGACCAAAGCCTGAATTGAATATGTTAATGTTTTTCTCTTTTGAGAGCCAGAAGGCCAGTAAGTCTAGTTCTAAGGATATGATTTAAAGTCCTTCTGGTCCTCAGCAGACTATATACAAAGACTAAGATCAACTTTAAGTTGGAACTAACTATGGCAGGCTGTTCATGCCACTGGTTGCTCTCACCAGTATGATCTTCAGATAATATTTTTTCCTTCAATAATGAATATTCAAAAAATGTAAATTCTGTAGATTTGTGACCATGATTTGGACGTCCCTTGAGAGACCAATGCCAGTAAATGATGAGAGAAAACAGTGGCATGAACGGCCTGCCATAGTTAAGTCCAACTTAAGGTTGATCTTAGTCTTTGTGAAACACTCCCCTAATAATGCAAGTATATGATTTCCCATTTCATCCTCTGAGAGCTTGAAGGGCGTTAACTCTCTTCGATAGCGTTAGCACCCTTCTAGCACCCAATGGACAATATAATCTCGGTGTGGCATTTTACTTGAGGTTGTTTGAGGAACAAAAGAAGGCAGTTGGACAGTTACACAATACCAGGGTATTCAATTGTTTCCTTAGACCCAGAAGGGTATTAACTCAAATAATTTGACAGAGAGTAAACACCCTTCTGGCTCTCAACAGATCATTTGTTACAGGTACATGTCCATAATACTTTGAAACTTGAAAGGGGAGTATACCAGAGTACTAATCTATTATGAGAAATTAATCCTTTGGAAAAACTCACATTATTTATGTATCAGTGAATCAGCTACCATTGTTTATGGCCTTTTAAAGGTCATATATTGAAAACTGGCAACACCCAAATACAACGTATTGAAATGGGTAAACATAGCAGTCAGTATAACTTTGTGTTCAAGGGGATGGTTTATATGTATGCCACTATGCTCACTGCAGCAGTCGTGTAATCCAGCACCCCAAATTATTCAGTACATTTAATGCAGTGATTCTCATTTTCCGTGCCTTGCTCTTTTATACTAATCGATATCATGACAATAAAAACACAGTAAAGTACTAGTGATTTGATCTGTATATATTGCAAATCTGATTCCCTCTTTTTATATGTATCTGGAGATATTACATTGCATTATGCGAAGCAATTCTGTAAAATTTCCGCCTTCATTTGTATATACTTGTACTTGTATTCCCATCTTTTTGATAAGATAAGTTTTCATACTCTTTATTATTCCAAAATGTCACTTTCTATTTTGAAGACATTATGTATATTTTTGAGGCCTCTGGCATTTTGGTCAGAAGCAAGAATGGAACAATTACTTAATTATACTTCACTTTGGTTGTCATTCCACATTTGTTACAATCACTATGTGATCTCATTTGATAACACTTACCTTTTAAAAAGTTTTTCTGTAAAAAAATGTCACTTTTATGATTGTGTCATTGTCAATGTTTTTATAGCACAATGCTGCGATGTGTTATATTTTATGTGTGTGACTTGTCTTATTCATCCAAAGTCAATGTGAATATTGTAACTTCCAACTACGTGGTGTATGTCTATGCAGAGCACCTTTGCAATTTGATTTTCCAAATTGATATACTTAAAAAGAAAGAAATGAAATAATTATGATTTAAAAATACCATCTGTGATCATCAATTATTTTTAAAGGTGTGACATTTATAATGGATGAACTAATAAGAAAAAATGCTGATACTAATACTGAATTGCTAGATTTCTTCATGACACATCGATTTTGATAGATTTTACACCTATTTTTGCACAGATTATTGATTCAGCAATACAACTTGTATTTTTTATTCTTTAAAAATAAATAATAGAAATACAAAGTTCTGTCTGTTACTATCATTATGAATTCAGATAAGAACCAAAGGATAGTTTGAAGTTGTTTGCAGGCAAAGTACTTCATTGTTTGTAAATGTATGTGATGATATTACAATGTCTCTTTAATCATGTTTTTTTATTTAAAAAAATCTATAAATTGTATTCACTTTTTCTCAGCAAAGCTGAAATTACTTGTATGTATGTACTTAAAACAAATGAACTTTCAATCATGTGTTTCACGTTTTTGTTTAAAATTTTGGTCAATGTGATCGTTTAATTTATCAAGCAAATATTTTTATAAAGAATTTTGAAGGAAAGGGGGGAGTTGTTTTACTTGTTTTTGTATGTCTCATTTTCTTTGTTCTGTGTTTCTCTGTATGCGGACAAATGTATTCTATCTTCCAATACATGTATTTACTTTTATGTACCAGATGAAATCATGTATTTATATTGCTTATATTCAGTAGACAATATGTAAAAGTATTAATCACAATATATATTTTAACATTATCCATTTTTATTTATATGAATTGATAGACTTATTTTACAGAGCTCTAAATATTTAGTCACCCTCAATGGGTGTATTTATGTTGTATTCATGTGCTTGTATATTTGCATCAATATTTCTGAGTTTTATCAAAGAGAGAAAACTGTAAAAATAGAAAGAAATTTACGTTAGCTTTGAACATGTAATGTACATATGATAATTGTAATCACTGCATTCAATTATTCTTCGATTCAGTCTCATTTATCTGTTATGTAATAATTTTGATATTTTGTGCAGTCTTTCAAAGGTGTGTTTCACACAACTATATATTACTGTCAATACAATTTTTACACAAGTGGAATTCAAGATGATATTTTTAATCTTTTCTTGTCGTCACTCATTTTTTTTTCTTCACTTCTTAAAATATAATTCACCACCATGAATACTCATTTAAGCACTGTATTTGCTACCATATATTGTCATCATATTTAAACAGGGTGTGTATGCATATTCAGTTTGGTTTTGATTAAATTTGCAGTGCAGGAAAGTACACTACTGTAACAAAACCTGTGCAAAAGCACATCAGGCATTTTTTGCAAAAAGAAAAGAAAAAAAATCCTTGTGATAAATTTAGAATAAAGAGCACTATCATGTACTAGATAAGTATGTATATGTATTTTATTTAATGCAATTTCCCAGATTTAATCAACTAAGCTAGAACTACATTCTGCCAAACAGATGACAGTTAAATCAAATCAAAAATTTGGCATTTGTATTACCTGAAAGTAAACTATTATCTGGATGTTTTTATGGGTTATGTATTCTTCAGCAGATTTTTCAAAAGATGTCTTTATTACATTTGTACTAGATAATAGTGGAAGTGGGAGGGGCAACACATGATTAGAATTTGTTTAAGATCAAAACAGGCATGTCTTGTAGATATCAGAAGTCTGTAATAGTTGACAAAAGAACAAATATGATACATTCGACATTGGAAAATATATCTAAAATAAAAAATGAGAGTACTTACACAAAATATTAAGCTGTTACCTATGGTATGCTTGATTTTCTTTTTTTTTTTTGATTTTTTTTTATTAATAGAAAAGGTGGTTTTTGATAAAGCACTATTTGAGTAGTGCTCACCAAATAGAGAGCTATTTTTGCACAATTTGAATTTTGTCAAATTACATTTTGTATATACAGTACATGAATCTAGAATTTTTAAAATTATATTTCCATTTTCATTTTATTTTACAATTTTATTAAAATGTTGAGGTGGTGGGATTATTGCATAAATCATAGTAATAATTTGATGTATATTTGCTGGTTTTATAGTGTACAATTATGCTGGATGTGAATTTCAATAAAATATTGCTTAACAGAAAGGATCTTTGCCATTTGTACTTGTTAATGTGGTGTTGTAAGACAGTAAATGAAAATGTACGATACATGCTCTGCTGACAATTTTAATTTTTTAAAATTTTTTATTGAAATATATTTAATATGCATAACAAGAATCAAATAAACATTGTAGATACAAAATCTGTTTTACATCCTGGTCCTGAACAAAGGTAAAAAACGGTATAAAACTAATATATAAGAATAATACGCATTTGAACAGAGTAGTAAAAAGCAACAAAAAAACGGCTATGTAATAATTCAAATTTACGGCGGAAAAACATCAAATCACTTAAAAAGGCATTAAAATATCACCAACAAGTTTAGAAGAGGAGAAAAGATATAAGGAAATTGGTAGAAAGTATAAAAAAAGAAAGAAAGAAAGAGAGGGAGAGAGGGAGAGGGAGAGGGAGAGAAATAAGCCATGTCAAGAGCAGTATATGAATAGGCATTGTATCACACAGGTTTTAACAAAATTGTTCTTGTACATACGTTTAAAGACATCGATAGATTTAGCATTTTGAAGAGAAGAAGGTAAAATTATTCCATATTTTACCACCAGCGTATCTAAAACAATTCTTAAAGCCCCACTGCACTACTTGTAGCTACTTGCTCCCTCTATATAGAAAACAATGCCTAAACAGTGCCCGTTGGTCCCCCATGATCTCCTTTTTCTTGATGAGATAACCACCTGTCAGTGACCACGCTGGGAGGTCTAATCCCTCCTGGCCAAACTAGTGCAGACGGGCTTTAATTGCTCCAAAATCAATTTCCCAGACAAACCAAAATTCTGACCCCGACTCTACACTAACCTGAAACCCTAGTAATAGACAGGTTCACTAACATAATAAAATTCTATGTATACTTTTTTAAACTAAGGGTTTACTTGACAACCTGAAAGATTGGGTGAGGCTTGCCCTAGGCGCGGATCCACGGGGTGGGGGGGGGGGCGACGGGCCCGGCCCGCCTTGGCAAAAAAAAAAATATATATATATATATTAAAAAAAAGAAATTTCTCACCGAATTGGCCCTCCCCCCCACAAAAAAATTGGTTCTCTTACCCCCCCCCCTACCCCGCTTATTCACCGGGTGGTTGAGTCGCCGCTTAATATTTCCTCAAAAATTGGGCCCCAAAAAAAGTGCTCCTTACCGACAATATGACTTTTCTTTTAATCCTTTCAGAACTCTATTGAGCAATCTACAGATTGATCATTAAAGTTTTAAGAACTTATAAACTGGGTATTATTTTTAAATTATTCCAACTTTATGGGTATCAGTATAATTGGAAGTGAAAATAACTTAAACTAATAACCTTGGGGGATGAACAAAAAAACTAAAAAATTGAAAACAACACGTCTTTCTAATTTTGACAATAGGCATAATAGCAATTGTTTTCAACAACATCGTCATTACTCTAATGACGTCAAATGGTGCCTTGTTTCTAAAATAATACTTTAAGATTAATCGAGTCCATCAAGAGGTTTATCGACACGAAATAATAAAATACATATTCACTGCCAAGTGACGTCAAAATTAATGGTGCCTTTGTTTCTAAAATAATACTTTATGATTTATCGCATCAAGAAGTTTTAATATCGACACGAAAGTATAAAATACATATTCACTGCCAGGTGACGGCGCTCTTCGTGTAATCTTCATCGGGTAGCACTTGAGCTCGCTCCGCTCTAGGGGATGGTAAAAAGTATAATAAAATAGGGAAATACCCCTTCTCCATGTCCGGTTTTGAGGAGGAACAGTAGGAGTATAAATAAAACGAATCAACTACAATGGGATCACGTGATGCACTTTATCACCCGCCCCTCTCCCTTCAAGTGGTGAAGAAAAAAAACAGCCGAGAAAAGGCGAAAAATGAAGAAGAGAGGAATGGAAAGGGGAAAGGGGAAAGGGGAAAGGATGAGAAAAGGAGATGCCTGGGCCCCGTCTTATATAAAGACTTACGATTGATCCAAATCAATCGTAAGTCCTCTAATTAAGCCCAAGTTTGCAGTCCCCTATCTCTTATGTACATATAGTTGCGATAGATATCAATCGCAAAAAAGTAACGCAACTGTTTATAAGACGGGGCTCTGGAATACTTCCCACTCTCTTACCATAATCAGTAGCCTTGGAAATTCGCCCTTTATTTTCCCGAGTAACAACGATGCCTTCCCCCACCCCCTCCCCAACATCATCCCATGCAGTACCCATTCATTGTATGGACTCAGACACGCTGCGCCACTGCGAAACCAGTAAACCAGAAACGGAAAATACGAATTTTCAACCAGTCCTTTCAAACTCTGGCGTTGGCGGTGGTAGAAGTGGGGCCCGTGTATATAACGACAAAAACAACGGAAGGGTATTTCATCCCGCCCACCCCCCCGAGAAGTGAAATCCTTCTACAGACAGTGTACAAAAAACTACAAAAGGGAAAAACTTTGAGTCTTCCAGTCATTTTGAGAAAAGTCTCGATAGGCTACGAACCATCAGAGTAGTTCACGCACGTTGGTCCCCGATATTTAAATTCATTGCAGCTTCAAATCTATATAATAAAGATGAAAAAAAGAAAAAGAAAGAATTATAATGATGTGCAAGTATGTTCGCGATTTTTTTATAGAAAGAGTCATGTCAATCTGTCTCGTGCCTTCCTTCAAAATTTATTTATTATCTTTTTTTTTCTTCATGGTCTTTTTCCAAAGTTACAAACTAATTACAAAATAATCATGATAATAAACAATTTCATACATCATCAAACGTAAAATACTTATATTGTAATACTAACATAAAATAATCATGAAGAAGGACTGTCACACATTATATAAGCTAGGCTTGAAGGCGTGGCAATTCTTTATAAAAACTTAATACTTCCTATAGGCCTATACAAAAAAAATGATGTTGGGGATGGGAATGAAAAAGATGTATGAGAAGATGACAGGAGGAGATGGTGGATAGAACGATAAAGATGATGGCTGTGCTGAAGAGATAAAGAGAATTAGGCAGAAGACAGAAGTGAGGGGTGCAAGTGCGGGAAGTCCAGATTAAGATGGAGGGAGGAGGGGATAGAAAGGGAAAAGAGAGAGATACAGAGAGAGACAGAGACAGAGAGAAGGGGGAAGATACATGTAATGTTTCATTTGCGTCCAGAGACATCACATTTTCACACTGCTTTATATCACAACAAAGTATCTTTCTTTTCCCTCGTTCCCTTCATTGTCGCAAAATATTTATTGATTAATCAGGATGATTCCTGGCAACGAGATGACCGAATATATAACTTTACATTTTATCTAGTGTATACATATTGATGACAAAATAACATTTTTGCCAGAATAATAGTGCAATTTTTTTGGTCGCTCGCCTCACTCGCTCGCAATATTTGGGATCCAGATAATCACGTTAAGAACCTATAGCACTATTCGTATAAGAGTAGGGGGAAACCCCGGTGTAGTGGTCCACCTGCACACCCCAGTATAGTAACACAATACTCTGTAAAGAGGTATGTACTCTAATTGGAAGAAGAAGAATAATTGATTTTCGTGCTAGAGCTAGGCCTTCACAGCCCTCACGTGAAATTGCCCGTACGTCTATGTGTACGAAGGATGAAAAACAAATCCTCTTTCAATTGATAAAATTTGGAGTTGGATGACGCCAAACTTTTTAACTCGTAAAAGGGTGAAAAAAATCTAGTAGACTAAAGATCGGTGCCATCCGGGGTACCCGTCTTATACGGTATACGGGGATGTGCCGCACTAATGGGTTACTTTTTTGCAAAATGCTGCAAAATCCCTAAAAGTGCCTCCACTTTTCAATTCTTGGGTTACTATTTTCTTCAGGATAATATCTCACCCATAATCTCGCTAAAATGAAAATTCCAGATGCAAAATCCCGCAAAAAATAATTGAAATCATTTCTCTTTTTCATCCGAAGTCCTCGCCGATGGTCGATCGCAAAACCTTAGGCATGCTATTGCATTTTGAATGGAAGTCCCGTGTTAATGGATACCATATTTTTCTGTCAAAATGACCCTTAAAAATGGGTATGGGTTTAGAGTTTAGACACTTCAGCCGCACTCCCCCGCCCAAACCAAATCTGAGTATCCCCCCCCCCCTCTTAATGACTGAGCACATGCACGCATCTTCCAGGGGGTATGGGCATTTAATTACGGTCAGATGAGCATATTTGGATACCTTATTCATGACACGGGCAGGTCACTAATTGGCGTGGGGTCCAGGAGAGTGAGCCCCCTGAATCTCAGGGATTTGAGGCATTTTGAGGGGCAGATAAGCATTCAGGGGCCCGCCTTAAGGCCCCTGGTGGGGTCGAGGGGGCGGAGCCCCAAGAAGCTCAGGGGTTTTAGGCATTTAATTACGGTCCGATGTGCACATTTTGATAATCTATTTGTGACACTGGCAGGACACTAATTGGCAAGGGGTCCAGGGGGCCAGTGGCGGATCCAGGGGGGGGGCCCGGTCCTCCTCCAGAAAAAACAGGTAAAAACACCCTTTTTGAAAAAAAAGAAGTTGGGCCCCTCCTGGCGCCCAAGGGGTGTGGTGGAAAAAATAACCCTTCCCGTAGGGAAATTTTTTCGGGTGCCAAAAAAAATTGTGCTCACTACCCTGGCGCCCAAGGGGAGACTGGCGGTGGAAAAAATACCTTCCCGGAAAAATTTTTCGGGTGCCAAAATCTTTTTTTTGCTCACTACCCCCTCTCCCCACTGAGCGAAAAATCGACCAGCACGATTTTCAAATTTTCGCACGAAGTGGGCCCCTTTTTAGGCCCCCTCCCTTGCCGCCGGCTGGATCCGCCCCTGCAGGGGGCAGAGCCCATCGGAAGCTCAGAGGATTTAGGCAATAAATTGCCGTCAGATCAGCATCCAGGGGTCCGCCTTTGGGTCCTAGGTGGGGTCCAGGGGGCAGAGCCACCGGAAGTTCAGGGCTTTCAGGTATTTAATTACGTTCAGATGAGCATATTTTGATACCTTATTCATGACACTGGCAGGTCACTAATTGGCGTGGGGTCCAGGGGGCGGAGCCCCCGGAAGCTCAAGGATTTAAGCCATCAAATTACGGTCAGGTGAGTATCCAGGGGCCCGCCTTAGGGCCCTTGGTTGGGTCCAGGGGGCATGGGCCTTTTGGGCCCCCCGATCCACAACTTGCTGGCTGGAAAATTGCAACTGATATCCCCCTTCTTTTCTTTTTCCTCTTTTTTTCCTTCCCTTTATCACCTCTTTCCTTTTCTCTTTCCCTTTCCTTACTTCTCTCTTATTTTTGTTGATGGCGGGGGAGGCAACAGCCTGGGGGGCAAGGCCCCCCCGATTGCCTTCTTCCCCCTTTAGTCTTTTCTTCTTCCTCTTCTTTCTTTCCCTTTCTCTCTCTCTCTCTCTTTCTTTTTTTCTTCTTTTCTTCTTCCTCTTTTTTGTACCCTTTTAGCTCTCCTCCTTCCCTTTCCATTCCTTCTCCCCTCCCCCCCCCCCGCGGATCCGCGCCTGCATGTAGAACTTTCCGACTCAAAAAGAGCTGAGAGCCAGACTAGACTGTGTCCGGAGTTTTTTTTAACCCCACCCCAAGGCCGACCATCGAAAAATCACGAACGCTAGAAATTAGTCTTTGATATATTTTCAATAAAGATACGAGTTAGTAAAATCAACAAAATGAAACACAAAAACACTTATGTTGACACATTTGTTTGTTAATAATTAATTTTTAATGATTTCATATATCATTTAATTCTTTCTATTGTTTCATTTATTATACAATTATTAATAATTATATAATACAGACTGAAACAACTCTAGAATTCCCGCGTATGTTCAACGCGAGGCCTTTGTCAGTGCATCAGCCATTTGCACGCGGTGCATGCACAAAGTAGTTCAGCATTTTCGCTGCCTCTACATTCAGTTTTCGTTCTATGCAAAGTTAATGCGGATTTCTATGAGCCCATGTGCTAGCAAATTACTTTGCTGCCTTCCTTGCTGACTGCGCATGCTCAGTCACCTTTGAGCGTAACCTCGTGAAGACAAAATGTCGTCTCCACCAGCAAAAGTTAGGAAAGAAGAAGTCACGAAGAATGGGCAAAATGCCCAGGAATCAGAAAGTGAGTACACCATTATGATTTCTTACATTCGTATTAATTGTCATGTCCGATGGGAAGTGTTTTAATGGGTCTGATAAGATAGGGGATACCTTGCTTCGTTTTCATGTCGCTCCGAAGCATGGTTCCCCTATTGTTGTGTACATTATAATGCATGTGTTGTGGCGTTTTACGTATGAAGTGTATGTGGGTCTATGACTATGGCGCGGCGTTTGGCTATTGAAGCGCCGTGCGTGTGTTATGTGTATTGGCAATCTATTCGGAGCGGAGCGAGCTAACTTGTCAACGTGCAATGCATATTATTAAAGCTGTAAACACCATATTCATCAATTTTGTCTGCATCCATCATAGGCATGGTGTCCTCTTCTTATCTTAAATCAATTTGCCAACCCAAATAACTTGAAAGGTGAAGTTTACTTTGAAGTTTGGGATTAAAACAAATATGAAACGATGAACAAGGCCAAGGGTCGAGATGATGAAATTCTCAAAAACACACAATGTGATTCATAACATAAACCATGACATGCTCGGTTGTTACTCATTGAGACATCCATCCTATATGTATCTGTATCTGTTCTGTTCCTGGTCCTGATCTTAGAAGTGGGATATTGCTGTCTGGTGTCCCATCCTGACAGAAATTGTTTTGGGGTTTTGTAATGTCCAGTCGTACTACTTCCTACTAGAGTAAGACCGCCAAACTTCGGACACTTAAGACATAACGGGGGAAAACATTAAATTCTCTTTTAATTATTGAAAGACCAAATATATTATTATTGTGCAAATACTGTTTATGTATGTCATGTAAAAGAAAATCAGTAATGGAAACGGAAAACTAGAATTATTTACTTACCCGCAGAACCTTTTTTCATTCCGAACGGACGCACTTGCCAAAGTTCGGACACGCATGTATAGCGCACGTGTAGCGCGCGCTCCAGTGCGGATAACACGCATTCATCGGAGGTATGAAACCGGATCAAAAATCGTAAGACAGGGGTAAGTTTGACTACGTTGATTTCATGAAAAAAATATTTTCTCTTTTGGGTAGATTTAAGTTAGGTAGAACTATAAAATAGGTGTTTTTCACAACACTCACACAATATTTTGGTCCTAAAATCTTACGAAAGTGCTATTTTTTCGTAGTCAAAATGACACTCAATGTTGCCTGTCCGAAGTTTGGAAGAGCGCCATCTTTGGGTAGGGGCCGTATGTACCCCCCTAGCTCCCACTAACGGACGCCATTACAAAAATTTCTGCGATAAAGTGAAAAAGTATCTCGTAAGCTCTCATAATATTGGCAAAAACTACCTGAAATATACGAAGGATTTTTTTATAATCGATATATTGGAGTCACTACACCTTAACCCCCCTGTTAAAAACTGTAAAAATCTAGGTTACCCGAAATCTGTCTCTGGATTCGATGTTTTTTGTGAGTTTTGTAGACTGCAACCTGTCCAAACTTTCTGTACTAACGATAATAGGTTAGTAGTAGTATCAAATGCATGCAAGTCACCCGCCTGAGCTAGGCTCATATTTTGCGTTGTAGCCGTTGAGGTAATTTTTGTCCGAAGTTTGGCAACGTCCGAAGTTTGGCGGTCTTACTCTACTGACAAAGTTTGGTGCACGTGCTAGATGGGGGCTGAAATCGGCCTGTTTTAGGGGCTCTGGGGGCTAATCCCAACAGCTATGGTCAGGCTGACAACTTTTTTGTTAAAGAGTTAGATGGTCTAAGTAACTTTGATTGGCCAAATCTTAGGAATTAAATGGGGCGTATATTTTGGGACAGGCTCCTGGCCTAATATCTTTGCAGTGAAAATAGAGTTAGGCTCATTACTTCCCAAAGTAAGTTGATGCCTACTGTGTCTTAAAAGGCACCATTAGCAAGGTAGCTCTCTAAGAAAAGCAATTGTTCAAATATTTGGAAGCAGCATTCTGCTTGTAACTTCAGGAAAGATGAGTCCATTGGACATAATAAATATCCATGAATCTGAAAACATACAGTAAATGTATTTATGAACTCTTCTAATGCTTACTGGTGTGCTTTTTAAAATTGCATTTTATCCTTTCATCCCTATTGTGTGGAAATATGAAACTTTCAAGTGTAATATTTAGGGCTGTGCATAACCGTGTAATGAGGTACTCGAGTACACTCCCAGCCTTGCCCGCGAATACTCGGACGCCATGTTTTTTTTTTGATTTTTTTTGAATTTTTTGAATTTTTCATATTGTTTTTGTTTTTTTGCCAACACCATACTACGAACAGTACGAAGGTTCGTCTCTGATAACCCCCGCGATTTTACTTCAAGTTGCTGTTGAAAGTGCCTATTTGTGCTTTTGAATTTTTGACAAATAATTGAAACAATGTTATTTTTAAAACTAAAGATGACAGGCAAATATTCCTCCGAGTCCAAACAGGGAAACATTTTTACCCACGGGACCATGCCAGTGCTCTTCTGGCACGGGTGACCGTCGGCCTGGACAGTGCCAGGTGAACGGGGGAAAAAAAAAAAAAAAAAAAAATGGCGGCCGAGTATTCGAGTACGATAAATCGTACTCGAGTAGCTGTCAACAGTGCGAGTATTCGACTACTCGACGCAGCCTTAGTAATATTCTTACCATTAGTACTTGATTGGGTACACGATCAAGTTTCATTGAGATGTCATACCCCAAGAAACGTCCAAAGTGATGCCCTATTTATTTAATTTAATTTAATTTTTTTTTTTTATCAACAAGGGATTCATTGACATTGACATACATCAATATTTGTTGGAAATACAATAAAGCCAATAGATAAAAGTTAACATAAAATGCATTTCATAAACATAGGTTAATGAATATCTGATGTACTATCTTTGTGTTCAGGTGATTTATATCCGGACAAGGAGCACCAGCAGGCGATCGAGGAGATCGACAATGTCCAGAATGAAATCGATAACCTGAACGAGATGGCAAGTGAGGAGATCTTAAAGGTGGAGCAGAAGTACAACGCGTTGAGGCAACCCTTCTTTGAGAACAGGGCGAAGCTTATCGAGAAGATACCTCACTTTTGGGCAACCACAGTATCCTTTCTGAAATACGTGAACTTTAGTAGGAAGCTGGAGTCAAAAGTTCCAATCAACCCAAGGGTCCTAAATAACTTTTTTTTTTTCACAGTGCAAATTGAATCACCACTTACTATGCAGTATTTCTTTGATTTATTGTCCGATTTGATTATGTAACAGTGATTGATCATGATTTTTTTAAATGCTATACAAATTCTTCAAGTCAGCCATGTGGCTGCAAATTAATTAATTAAAAGAAAATTATTCTTACCTTACTGGGGTGGTATTTATTTTCAGTGTCTGTCTCCATGAGCACTCTTTTTTTTTAATGATGGTTTGTATGAAAATTTTGAACATTAAAGATTGTCCACTTTGTTTCTTTTCTTTTTTCGCTGAGTGTATGTCAACATTGTTTTTAATGGTTATTTCTGGTGATGACAATATGACAGCTGATTGAATACCTGAAAATGGGTGTTGTGCAGCCATGATTATTATGAATTAAACGGTTCCTACCTACCATGAATTCTCCTTAACCTGCAATTTGTCTTCAGTTCACACATCACCCTCAATTATCAATGTTGTTAGACGAGGGAGACGAGGATGCACTACAGTACCTCTCTAAGGTGGAGGTGAAAGAATTTGACGACATCAAATCAGGTTACAGAATTAATTTTGTAAGTACGGCCATTTTAACTTGGTTCATTTTATAGTATTTGAGAGGTTTATGACACACAATGTAGATTGAATGGTATCCAAGATTCCTGCCACCTCCTTCCAGCTCATCAGCTTCATGTAAGGCCCTGGTTTTAAAATTGTGGCCCATGATAGTGAACTATCAAACTTTTATGTTGTAATAAAAATATGATTGAGTACTTTTGCGGCATGAAATCTTTGTGATTTTCAGCCACTTGTAAAAGTTTGTGACAGGGTCATAGACAACATTATACAATATTTTGAGCATCACTAAACCTATAAAGCACCATCAATTCAATAAAGTTCAATTAGTTCTAGTTGATTTGCAATTGATGTACATACTAAAGTCATACTAAATTTTGCTAATTTCTCCCCATTCCTTTTTTCCTTCCTTCCTATCCTCTTTCCCTCAGTTCTTCACACCCAACCCCTACTTTGAGAATGAGGTAATAAGCAAAGAGTTCCACTTAAATGAGACAGGAGATCCCAAGTCAAAGGCAACGCCAATCAGGTGGAAACCAAACAAGGTAAGGAACTCAAAATGTTCTCACTAATTAGTTCTCACCCAGGTTAATACAGAGCATTGATGAAAAAATACCAAGGTAAAATTCTTCCTGGCATGGTTATGAATATCTTGATGTATCATCCCATGAAGTTATGCCAAAACATATGATGATGTCCATGTAATGTTGATTTGAGATCTTCTACTACAAATGGGGGATGAAATTATCTGTTGATGATTTTTATGCAATGAATATATACATGTAGTAGTGCCCTGGTTCAGTTGCTTCTCTTCAAAATCTTTGCTGAAGATGCGCTTTTTTTTTTTTTTGGCGCTGTTCTAGTTTTACTTTAAAGATACTATGTCCATTTTGCAGCCAACATCAAATTCTGTAGAACTTTGCAGGAATTATGAATATGTCATGTATGTCCTATCTGTGAAATTTAAATGTTAGCAGTGTCCTAATATTCAAATTATGCAAGGAAACCCGTTTACTTGCTAGACTTCACTGTCAGACACTATTGAGTGACTGACTGGCTTTTTCATCTTTGGTAATAACATACATAAAATGAGCTGTAAAGGGTACATGAGCATTTGTCTACATCAATAACCCACTTCTTGTAATGGCCAAAATTAAACTGATTGAATCTTTGCGCAGCATAAAACGTACGACCATTCGGTACAATGGTCTGAAAAATCAGACTATTACTTACTGGCTCTATACCTCCTAAGTCGATTTGACAACTAATAGTCGTTATTTTCCCACTTAAAGACATTTTCAAGCCCCCTTTTTTTTAGGGAAGTTGTAAATTCGTATTGTCTTTCAAATGCCGTTGGAATTTAACCTTTTCATTTTTTTGGCCTGCAAATGGGACATAGTACCTTTAAACATCTCTTTCTCTTGTGCAGGATCTGACGAAGAGAAATCTGTCAGGTAACCTCAAGGATGGTCGCAAGAGGACACACACGGACAATGAGAGCTTCTTCTGCTGGTTCACAGAGCAATCAGAGGCAGGGGCAGACGAACTTGGAGAGGTACTCAAAGACGACATCTGGCCAAACCCGTTACAATTCTTCTTGGTAAGCCAACTACAGCAAATTGTTAGCAATACTGTTAGTAGTGGTAGCGGTAGAGGTGATGGTAGCAGTAGTGGTGGTGGTAGGTGTAGTGGTGATGGATGGTAGGGGTAGTGTTGGTGGTGGTGGTAGTGAGGTGGTAGTGAGGTGGTGGTTGGGGCTGGGTCGGCAATGATGGTTTATCTGTAATCTTTAGTATTAATACTAATATGTTTTTGAAGGCCCCACAATTATCATTACCCTGGGCAGCATTGACAGGTACCGGTACTTATTTAATACATCATTTTCGTATTGTAAGTAACCAAATTTATGCATATGCCTTTTTTCCAAAGCACCGCAATACAAATTTTGTTATTCATATGTTACAAATAAATGTATCTCAATATTCAGAATTCAAATTGCATACAATAGTTGTTGCTAGGTAGGACAAACATTTTGGTTTGCCCTACCTAACAACACATAAAATATGCAATTTGTACTATTGAAATACAATTATTTGAAACAGGTGAATGAAATAGTTTGTATTGATGCACTTAAATAAAGCCCTTCTTAATTGTTGGGAGGCTTAAATGTTTGATGGCAACATTTCACTTAAATTGTATAAAGATGTGAAAGAGGATGCCATTTAACACACACTTCTGCAAGGATTTTCAAAATATATACATTTTAAGGCCAATATTTGATGAAAGAATACAACATTTTAGTTTTCTGTTGTAGACAGAAAACCCAGATACTTGTATTCTTTCATCAATATTCGTCTTCAAACACATTTATTTAAAAATCCTTGCAGATGTGTGTGTTGAATGACATCATCTTTCACATCATTATATGATTTAAGTGAAAGTTTGCTTTTAAATATTTGAGGCTCCCAACACTGTAGAGGGGCTTTAAATATAAATTTGGTTACATTACAAAAATGGCCTATTCACTTGGGTTAAACACCTTGACCAAGGTTGTGAAATTGTTGCAGGAGCCAGTGATTGACTATAATTCTTATATAGTATAGTATCAAAGTTTAACCTTACAGACAATGAGGGAGAGTGCAGTTGGCTTGAAAAATGAAAGCGTTTCTAACACGATGTTATGTCATTGTACCACTAATATAATGTTATACATTTATAAAGCGTAGACACTATGCAAATATATTCTACTGAGCTGCAAGAGCTCCTAATATGCTTAATATCTACAACATAAAGTTAAATGAAAAGATGTGCTTTTAGTTTTGATTTAAAAGTATTCAAGTTATTCTACAGTTAATGTTATTTTTGTTTTATGCGATGGAGTTTGCAATGATAGGGTGTCTTGGGAGCTGTAGGTTGTGAGACTTGAGTTTTATTAGTTCTACAATATAACCAATTGGTGATTTATAGACAAACAGAATCTTGAATGATATTCTTTGGGTTACCAGTAGCCGGTGCAGATCTATCAAAAGAGGGGTAATCCGTGAGAATTGAAAACAACCACAAATCAGTATTGAACAAGTGTTCTGGGCCTGCTGCAGTCGCTCTATGTGGGAGTCAGGGAGTCTACACAATAACCTTTTATAATAATGTAATGTACTACTAGTGATGCAAGCTTGAACAATTATTCTAATACTGTCCTGATCAAAATATTTTCAAACACATTGGAGGTTATATTGTATCAGGTATGTTGATTTAGGTATGTTTGTAATTTGTGCGTCCATATTCAAATGTTCGTCAAAAAGTACTTGGATTTCTAGCACTGAGTGATGGTTTTATAAAGATATTCTGACAGATACCCAATTGAAATCAGGTTTGGATACTTGTTTAGAAGTGCCAATAAGCAACAATACAATTTTGCTTTCATGAGTTACGATTCAGTTTTGCTGTCATTTAGCATGAGTTTGTCTTGAAGCATCCATCCATCCATCCATTCATGAATATAATCTACTAAGGCTGCGACGAGTACTCGAATACTCGAGTACTCGCACTGTTGACAACTACTCGAGTACAATTTCGAATACTCGACCGCCATTTTTTTTTTTTTTCCCGATCACCTGGCACTGTCCAGGCCGACGGTCACCCGTGCCAGAAGAGCACCAGCATGGTCCCGTGGGTAAAAATGTTTCCCAGCTCAATCATACACAGGGTGTCACTGTCAACTCACCACTCAGAAACTGGGACCGAATCTCCGATTTCTGTTTGGACTCGGAGGAATATTTCTCTGTCATCTTTAGTTTTAAAAATAACATTGTTTCAATTATTTGTCAAAAATTCAAAAGCACAAATAGGCGCTTTCAACAGCAACTTGAAAATCGCGTGGGTTTTCAGAGACGAACATTCGTACTGTTCGTAGTATGGTGTTGGCAAAAAAAAAAAACATGGTATTCGAGTACTCGCCTGTAAGCCTAGGAGTTTACTCGAGTACCTCATTACACGGTTATGCACAGCCCTATAATCTACACATGCTTCTATGGTTGAGAGGCTTTGCCCTTGAGCAAGTACTTCAGGCCTGGAAGACAAATAAATCTGTGTGTCATCTGCATAGTAGTGGCAGTGGCATGATATTCTACAGAATTTATTTGGGATAAGGTAATGAGATTGCCTGTGTACAGAGTGAATAATAGAGGCCCAACCTGAGACCCTTGCGGGACACCAAAGGGTACTGGAAAAGCATTAGAGACGGCATCATCAATTTCGATCTTTTGATGTCAAATATGACTCTATCCATCTTAGACCAACACCATCAAACGGAAAAAAACGTTTAACGTTTCCAATAAGCAAGATTGATTGTAGTATCAAATTCATTACTTGAGTCTAATAGGAGTACCGGTAAGATAGTAGTTTTCTTATTATCCATGGTCAACAGTAAGTCGTTCTTTATTCTAAACAGTATGGTTTCAGTACCATACAACTGCCTGTATGCTGACCGATACGGTAGCAGAAGTGAATTACAATTAAGGTGATTAAGGATTTGCAGGGTATTGTTTGTAATTGTGTGTAAGTATCTGGGTATGCTTTTGATAACAAAAATAATTTCCGCAAACCCACAGGTGCCTCCTGCTGAGGATGAGGGAACAAGTGACATCATGGACAGCGGAGAGCTGGAAGCCCTGGATGAGTATGATGAGGGAGAGGACGATGACGACCTCGATGATGATGACCTCGATGGGGAAGATGACTTGGATGGTAGCGACGGTGGTGAGGATGACATCGAAGGAGAGGATGACGATGATGATGTAAGTTGAATTCATCTTCAAATAACCTAGGTAAAAAAATACAGAGGTTGATTAGTAATGGTTTTCATTCTCTTTCAATAAAGTGATGGGGCAGTTTTGCTGAAGGGGATGTCCAATTATTATGAGATTGAGAAAAATATTGGTCAATGGCATGCTGATGTTGCTTCCTTCAGATTGGGATAGAATTTAAAGCCTATCTGCACTAGTTTGGCCAGGAGAGATTAGACCTCCCTGCATGTTCACTGACAGGTGGTTATCTCATCAAATGAGCTCTCAATTAACATAAGAAAAAGGGGACCATGGGGGACCAATGGTCACCGATTAGGCATTGGTTGCTATATAGAGGGCGCAAGTAGCTACAGTCAAACCTGGTTTAGTGACCACCTGTCTACAAAGACCACATTTTTTGTTTCCCTTGATAATGGTTTCTCATTGAAACATGTACTAAAGGAACCTGTCTACAAAGACCACTTTTTGTGTTTCCTGTGGGCGGTCGCTATAGACAGGTTTGACTGTATAAGTAGTGCAGTGGGGCTTTAAACCATTGGCTACCTTTGTAATGTTGCAGAATTGTCATTAGGAATATGTTAATACGGGTAGTTATATAGGGTTAGACAAAATCAAGATCTTCTATCTACATTCAAACTTTCGTACTTCTTTGTTGCTTCATGAAAGAGATGGGGGGAAGGGGAATACCCAGACTTTGGGAACGTCAAAATAACCTTGCCCTTTTAAAGGGTTAAGCCAGTATCTCTTAAAATTTAGTTCTTCCTGAAGGCCATGCAATCATTATTACTCCAGCAATTGCCAGATACCCATTTATACACTTGGGTAGAGAGTGGCAGATGTGGATCGATATCTATTCAGAGGATGTCGGTGCCGGGATGGGGTATGAACCCTCAATCCATGGATTAAGAGTCAAGTGAGTCACCCACTCCGCCATGGCATCTCCTGTCGGGTAGCATTAGATAATGGTTATTAACCTCAGAGACAGGTTCATTGGAACTCATTATTTTTTATTGTAGAATTTTGTTTTTAGACTTCATATAACTACTTTTCAATACAAGAAGGTAATTTCCTTGGTCCCAAGGAGAGTAATTTAAAAATGTTCAACTGTATATTTGATTTCTTGCTTCTTTTCCGATTCCCATCTCTGCAGGATGACGACGACGATGAGGATATCGAAGGTGAAATAGTCGAGGAGGTGGAAGGTGACGGCGGCGATGACGGGGTTGACGATGGTGGCGACGACGGTGGGGACTAATTCTCTTGTCAAAAAACTCTGTTCATAGTTCATGCTACACCAAGAACTGTATTGTATAAAGATTTTCTCTCCGTGTTTCCATGCATTCGGTCTTCATTCGTCCTGTTTATTTTTATTTTTTATTTTAATATATAAATTCAGTGGGCAAAGTCTGGACTTTGCGCAGCATTCTTGGAATCTGATATGAGGTAAAAAAAAAAATGATGATTTAAGTATGCATGTAATGTGCTGCCATTTAATCATTCCCTGTAAAGTTAAATAGTTTCTTTTTTATTCAAGCCTGGCCTGAAATTTGTATACCAGTCTGGGTAACGTGTGACTACCGGTACTGAAAAAACAGAATTTTTTGCGGCATGAGACTTAGCAAATTTTAGACGTCAGCTATTTTTGCGGCTAGAACCTGTTGCGAATTGCAAAAAATCTGTATGGTGTAAGTTGTGATTCAATTGTTTCGCGGCATGCAACGTTCTTAGATCTGAGCAATTTGCGATATTTGCAAAACTTTTGGTATTACAGTAGACCTGCCGAGCAGGTACTTCATTTGTAGGACTTGCAAAGTTTGTTGGAACAACACATGCATGTTCCTAACCAAACTATATGATGTGCATGCATTTGGATCCCAAGGATTCTTTTGCCACATCAAACTAACCACTTACCTTTTCTAATAATTTTATTTGGTGACAACTTGGGACTACTGTGTCTATGCTACTCTATCGTTGTTTTCTGAAATTCGGGTTAATGTAAGCATTATAAAGCTTTATCATATTCGGGGAAAAGGCCGACTTGAAATGTGTGTTATTATGACAAATAATGTGATATTTAAGTTTTTCAAGTACTGCATGTTCCATTGTATAGATTGTTTTTGTAGCTGCGTTTGAAGAATCGTCAGTGGGTAGAACAGACTTTTTTTTATTCAGTAAATCTGAGAGAGGAGAGAGACAAATTTTTTCTAAAAAAATGAAAAAATTGGACGGATGCAATATACAGTTAGGATTTGCGGCTTACTTTGCTGCACCAGAATACCCATGGATCAAGTGTCGCAGAGGTACATGAGGGAGGCTTCAGACTCGTTTAAAACATCCCAAATTTATAGGAATGGCATTGTGGTAAAATACTCAAATAAGGCAGTTACAGGCTAACAAAATACAGTTTAGATGCTCTTTTGTTGAAGGGTCTCTGATAACTAAAAAGAAGGATGGATGAGTGCTTTTCTCTCAACAAAAAGGGTACATGTAGGATAATAGTTTGTATCGTAAATTATTATTTTTTCTTACTGTGTATTTCCAGATGAATCAACAATTAGCCGTGTGTATTTCCCAAGTTTTTATCATTTTCTCATTCATATTATTCTGATGATGACCTGTTTTTCTCCAGTCTTGTATAAAAAAGAGTAAACATTTGTACATATCTTGCACAGTGATATGATGTTCAGAATTTCATTGGAAAGAAAGAGGAAAAACCACGTGTTAGGAATGCGAGCTTACAGATAGCCTAATATAGTTTTTGTACTGTACTTTTAATTGTCTTGCTTTTTTAACACCATATATGCTACCTATAAGTCCTTTACATTCATAATTTCTGTTTTTTCAATCAATGGACTCTTAGGGAAGAGATATAAATGAGAATGACCCGATTCGAATCAGAATTTGTTGTGAATGGACCACATGCTAGATTAAATTTATTGTTCAAATGCACTTGAGTAATTGTGATAAATATTTGTTAAATAGTTGGGTCGGTATTCATTGTTTTTGTTTTTTCTCTCATAGCTGAAGAAAAAATTGTACAGTCACAAAATGTGTAAAAAGTAGTTGGATAAAAGATTGAAAACTGGGATGCACAAGACTTTTTGAAGATATAATCAAACTACATGTCATAACTGTTACTTTTTCGATGTACATGTATTTGTATGAAAATCACGGTTTCAGAATTTTTTTATAGAAGAAAGCATGTTTTTTGAGAAAGGACGTAATGTTGTCTTTTCTTAAATTGTGCTTTCTTTAAGCTCAGTCGTTCAACATGCTTTGTAGGTGTGCGCTGTACAATGAATGAACAGGATTGTAAATATATAAATCAATCAGCAGAAAAAACGAATAACCTATGTTTGGATAAAGTAGGGATGAAAATGAATTTCTCTTTGTAAGTCTGGAACATTTCAAATTGTCTAAAGTGTAAAGGTCTTGTGACATGTGCATCATTTTTTTATTACCCCTTTGACTCTGTTTCTTGCTTCTGCATATTTAAAAGCTGCAGCTGTTCTATGATGAAGAAAAAAATGAAAAAGTGATTTCTTCTTATTCAAAGAGTAGGAAGGAGTCTTGTACAAAATTCTGTAAAACAACACAATTGTGTAAGTTACTGCTAATCTTGTCCTTTGGATAATATTCAGTTACGAAAGAAAAAAAAATATTAAGAGTTCACTTTGGGCAATTTATCCCCAAGAATCCCAATTCTTGTTTCAAAATTAAAACTTCACTTAGATTCCATCCAACTAATCAGATGTACTTTTGTCTCTGTCAGTGCATACTTCTTGATTTTGTGTATTTATCATGATCGCAAAGACTTTCCAGAAGTCGCTTTAAAGAGAAGATTAAGTTCTGGGAATAGGTGAAAACTAATTTGTGAGCGTTATCAATATTATGCAAATATTATGCATATCTAAATATGGCATGTATTAAACAGCATAACAATCAGGCACTGATTTTTTTGCCACATGTTCGTGTAGTCCCATATACATATTTCTGTGTACAGTGCTTGTAACTTTACCAAGACTGGGCCAAATTTCTTATCATTTTGATGATTCCAGAACCTTGCAGTACACACCAATACTTATATGCTAGATGATCAACCTTTTCTGATCGATTCCACACTGTTTCTTTCACAATGCAATCGCATGACCAGAACTCAACTTTATCTTTAAGGGCAATATCTGTACCCTACTGTTGTTGCCATTTAGAAATCATGTTTGGTTTTTACAATACATTTAGGTAATTGTTTAAGAAGGCACAATGACTCGGTGGTAGAGGAGTGGTCTCGTCAACATCACTAGGTTGAATACTTGAAAGTCTTGTATTCATGTTATTGGATGACAACTAGCTTATTTTGTTGATGAATGGACAAGCAAGTTGAAAGGGAGAGAGGGAGAGAGATAAAGAGGGGTGGTAGTTGGACATACAGAGTGAGAGAGAGACAAGAAGAGAAAGGGAGAGAGAACAAAATAGAGAAGGGGTGAGAGAGAGAAAGTTAGAAAACGAGGAACATTGAGAAACAACTTTCAAATTATAAACAGCAGCTGTAAAATTGCACAAAAAGTCAAATTTATTGGTATTCTAGATTATTTACAAAAATAAGTGAATAATAATAATAATTGGGTTTATTTACCCAGGGTAGCCTCATCAGTATCAATACTATTATTCCTGCGGGCCAGGTACCCATTTCCACCTGGGTGGAGAGTGGTAATTGCATGTTGACATCTTTGACAAAGGACGTTAGCGCCGTGCCTGGATTCGAACCCTCAACCCCCAACTAAATGTTAGACTTTCTATCAACTTTTAACATTCGAAATACTATTTCACTTCCTTCTTTTTAATTCGGGGTGCAAAATTAACGAAAATCCTCAATAAAATTTGTGTAATTAAGAAGTGTCCCTCAGTCCCTCCCCAACCCCTCGAGGTGTCACTATCTACAATTCGTTCTTGTCTACCCCGATTTGTATCACTATGAATCAGGCTGCTATGAATACTAACGCTTTTCCAAGTTATAAAACACTCCCCATTCCTATCTCCATTCGAGCTCATTTCGACCACGCCCACTCTAGACGTCAGCAAACGCCATTGGTCCGAAGTGCACCGGCGAAATCACCAATCGCAGGGCTGCTCTTACCAAAGTTGAAAAAAGGAGAAAATAATATTACACACTCCGCCTTTGATCACGTTCAGCATCTTCAAGTGCATGAATGATAGTCGTGTTTTCATTTTAAAGGTACTATGTCCCATTTGCAGGCCAAAAACATGAAAAGGTTAAATTCCAACGGCATTTGAAAGATAATATTAATTTAGAACTTCCCTAAAAAAAAGGGGCTTGAAAATGTCTTTAAGTGGGAAAATAACGACTATTAGTTGTTAAATCGACTTAAGTGCTACCAAGACAGTAAGTAATAGTCTGATTTTTAGACCATTGTACCGACTGGTCGTACGTTTTGTGCTGCGCAAAGATTCAATCGGTTTAAGTTTGTCCATTACAAGAAGTGGGTTATTGATGTAGACAAATGCTTATGTACTCTTTACAGCTCATTATATGTATGTTATTACCAAAGAAGAAAAAGCCAGTCAGTTACTCAATAGTGTCTGACAGTGAAGTCTAGCAAGTAAACGGGTTTCCTTGCATAATTTGAATATTAGGACACTGCTAACGTTAAATTTCACAGATAGGACATGCACGACATATTCGTAATTCCTGCAAAGTTCTGCGGAATTTGATGTTGGCTGCAAAAGGGACATAGTATCTTTAAAGGCGTAGCCGGGAGGGACATTGCTGGAGGGGGTGGATGCGGTGGTGGTGAAGATAGTGATGTTGGAGATAGCGATTATAGTTCTGGTTGTAGTAAAAAGATGATAATCGTTGTTCGGGTAGATGGCAGGGGCATTAATCCATCATTCATCATAGTGAAATGCTCATAGTATGCACAGATCATCACGAATTTATTATTATCATCGTTTGGGGGTGAGAGATAGAAAGTTAGAAAACGAGGAATATTGAGAAACACAACTTTCAAATTTTAAACAGCAGCTGTAAAATTGCACAAAAAGTCAAATTTATTGGTATTCTAGATTATTTACAAAAAATCTATATGCACATTCCAATCATATTCTTTATTAAGTGAATAATGATAATAATAATAATTGGGTTTATTTACCCAGGGTTGCCTCATCAGTATCAATACTATTATTCCTGCAGGCCCTGCAATTGCCAGGTACCCATTTCCATCTGGGTGGAGAATGGTAATTGCATGTTGACATCTTTGACAAAGGACGTTAGTGCCGTGCCTGGACTCGAACCCTCAACCCCAACTAAATGCTAGACTTTCTATCAACTTTTAACATTCGAAATACTATTTCACTTCCTTCTTCTTAATTCGGGGTGCAAAATTAACGAAAACCCTCAATAAATTTGTGTAATTAAGAAGTGTCCTCAGTCCCTCCCCAACCCCTCGAGGCGTCACTATCTACAATTCGTTCTTTTCTTCCCGATTTGTATCGCTATGAATACGAACGCTTTTCCAAGTTATAAAACACTCCCCATTCCTATCTCCATTCGAGCCCATTTCGACCACGCCCACTCTAGACGTCAGCAAGCGCCATTGGTCCGAAGTGCACCGGCGAAATCACCAATCGCAGGGCTGCTCTTACCAAAGTTGAAAAAAGGAGAAAATTATATTACACACTTCGCCTTTGATCACGTTCAGCATCTTCAAGTGCATGAATGATAGTCGTGTTTTCATTTTAAAGGTACTATGTCCCATTTGCAGGCCAAAAACATGAAAAGGTTAAATTCCAACGGCATTTGAAAGATAATATTAATTTAGAACTTCCTAAAAAAAAAGGGGCTTGAAAATGTCTTTAAGTGGGAAAATAACGACTATTAGTTGTTAAATCGACTTAAGTGCTACCAAGACAGTAAGTAATAGTCTGATTTTTAGACCATTGTACCGACTGGTCGTACGTTTTGTGCTGCGCAAAGATTCAATCGGTTTAAGTTTGACCATTACAAGAAGTGGGTTATTGATGTAGACAAATGCTTATGTACTCTTTACAGCTCATTATATGTATGTTATTACCAAAGAAGAAAAAAGCCAGTCAGTCACTCAATAGTGTCTGACAGTGAAGTCTAGCAAGTAAACGGGTTTCCTTGCATAATTAGAATATTAGGACACTGCTAACGTTAAATTCCACAGATAGGATATGCACGACATATTCGTAATTCCTGCAAAGTTCTGCGGAATTTGATGTTGGCTGCAAAAGGGACATAGTATCTTTAAAGGCGTAGCCGGGAGGGACATCGCTGGAGGGGGGGGATGCGGTGGTGGTGAAGATAGTGATGTTGGAGATAGCGATTATAGTTCTGGTTGTAGTAAAAAGATGATAATCGTTGTTCGGGTAGATGGCAGGGGCATTAATCCATCATTCATCATAGTGAAATGCTCATAGTATGCACAGATCATCACGAATTTATTATTATCATCGTTTGGGGTGAGAGATAGAAAGTTAGAAAACGAGGAACATTGAGAAACACAACTTTCAAATTTTAAACAGCAGCTGTAAAATTGCACAAAAAGTCAAATTTATTGGTATTCTAGATTATTTACAAAAAAATCTATATGCACATTCCAATCATATTCTTTTATTAAGTGAATAATGATAATAATAATAATTGGGTTTATTTACCCAGGGTTGCCTCATCAGTATCAATACTATTATTCCTGCAGGCCCTGCAATTGCCAGGTACCCATTTCCATCTGGGTGGAGAATGGTAATTGCATGTTGACATCTTTGACAAAGGACGTTAGTGCCGTGCCTGGACTCGAACCCTCAACCCCCAACTAAATGCTAGACTTTCTATCAACTTTTAACATTCGAAATACTATTTCACTTCCTTCTTCTTAATTCGGGGTGCAAAATTAACGAAAACCCTCAATAAATTTGTGTAATTAAGAAGTGTCCCTCAGTCCCTCCCCAACCCCTCGAGGCGTCACTATCTACAATTCGTTCTTTTCTTCCCGATTTGTATCGCTATGAATACGAACGCTTTTCCAAGTTATAAAACACTCCCCATTCCTATCTCCATTCGAGCCCATTTCGACCACGCCCACTCTAGACGTCAGCAAGCGCCATTGGTCCGAAGTGCACCGGCGAAATCACCAATCGCAGGGCTGCTCTTACCAAAGTTGAAAAAAGGAGAAAATAATATTACACACTTCGCCTTTGATCACGTTCAGCATCTTCAAGTGCATGAATGATAGTCGTGTTTTCATTTTAAAGGTACTATGTCCCATTTGCAGGCCAAAAACATGAAAAGGTTAAATTCCAACGGCATTTGAAAGATAATATTAATTTAGAACTTCCCTAAAAAAAAAGGGGCTTGAAAATGTCTTTAAGTGGGAAAATAACGACTATTAGTTGTTAAATCGACTTAAGTGCTACCAAGACAGTAAGTAATAGTCTGATTTTTAGACCATTGTACCGACTGGTCGTACGTTTTGTGCTGCGCAAAGATTCAATCAGTTTAAGTTTGACCATTACAAGAAGTGGGTTATTGATGTAGACAAATGCTTATGTACTCTTTACAGCTCATTATATGTATGTTATTACCAAAGAAGAAAAAAGCCAGTCAGTCACTCAATAGTGTCTGACAGTGAAGTCTAGCAAGTAAACGGGTTTCCTTGCATAATTTGAATATTAGGACACTGCTAACGTTAAATTTCACAGATAGGACATGCACGACATATTCGTAATTCCTGCAAAGTTCTGCGGAATTTGATGTTGGCTGCAAAAGGGACATAGTATCTTTAAAGGCGTAGCCGGGAGGGACATCGCTGGAGGGGGTGGATGCGGTGGTGGTGAAGATAGTGATGTTGGAGATAGCGATTATAGTTCTGGTTGTAGTAAAAAGATGATAATCGTTGTTCGGGTAGATGGCAGGGGCATTAATCCATCATTCATCATAGTGAAATGCTCATAGTATGCACAGATCATCACGAATTTATTATTATCATCGTTTGGGGTGAGAGATAGAAAGTTAGAAAACGAGGAACATTGAGAAACACAACTTTCAAATTTTAAACAGCAGCTGTAAAATTGCACAAAAGTCAAATTTATTGGTATTCTAGATTATTTACAAAAAATCTATATGCACATTCCAATCATATTCTTTTATTAAGTGAATAATGATAATAATAATAATTGGGTTTATTTACCCAGGGTTGCCTCATCAGTATCAATACTATTATTCCTGCAGGCCCTGCAATTGCCAGGTACCCATTTCCATCTGGGTGGAGAATGGTAATTGCATGTTGACATCTTTGACAAAGGACGTTAGTGCCGTGCCTGGACTCGAACCCTCAACCCCAACTAAATGCTAGACTTTCTATCAACTTTTAACATTCGAAATACTATTTCACTTCCTTCTTCTTAATTCGGGGTGCAAAATTAACGAAAACCCTCAATAAATTTGTGTAATTAAGAAGTGTCCCTCAGTCCCTCCCCAACCCCTCGAGGCGTCACTATCTACAATTCGTTCTTTTCTTCCCGATTTGTATCGCTATGAATACGAACGCTTTTCCAAGTTATAAAACACTCCCCATTCCTATCTCCATTCGAGCCCATTTCGACCACGCCCACTCTAGACGTCAGCAAGCGCCATTGGTCCGAAGTGCACCGGCGAAATCACCAATCGCAGGGCTGCTCTTACCAAAGTTGAAAAAAGGAGAAAATAATATTACACACTTCGCCTTTGATCACGTTCAGCATCTTCAAGTGCATGAATGATAGTCGTGTTTTCATTTTAAAGGTACTATGTCCCATTTGCAGGCCAACAAAATGAAAAGGTTAAATTCCAACGGCATTTGAAAGATAATATTAATTTAGAACTTCCCTAAAAAAAAAAAGGGGGGGCTTGAAAATGTCTTTAAGTGGGAAAATAACGACTATTAGTTGTTAAATCGACTTAAGTGCTACCAAGACAGTAAGTAATAGTCTGATTTTTAGACCATTGTACCGACTGGTCGTACGTTTTGTGCTGCGCAAAGATTCAATCAGTTTAAGTTTGACCATTACAAGAAGTGGGTTATTGATGTAGACAAATGCTTATGTACTCTTTACAGCTCATTATATGTATGTTATTACCAAAGAAGAAAAAAGCCAGTCAGTCACTCAATAGTGTCTGACAGTGAAGTCTAGCAAGTAAACGGGTTTCCTTGCATAATTTGAATATTAGGACACTGCTAACGTTAAATTTCACAGATAGGACATGCACGACATATTCGTAATTCCTGCAAAGTTCTACGGAATTTGATGTTGGCTGCAAAAGGGACATAGTATCTTTAAAGGCGTAGCCGGGAGGGACATCGCTGGAGGGGGTGGATGCGGGGGTGGTGAAGATAGTGATGTTGGAGATAGCGATTATAGTTCTGGTTGTAGTAAAAAGATGATAATCGTTGTTCGGGTAGATGGCAGGGGCATTAATCCATCATTCATCATAGTGAAATGCTCATAGTATGCACAGATCATCACGAATTTATTATTATCATCGTTTGGGGGTGAGAGATAGAAAGTTAGAAAACGAGGAACATTGAGAAACACAACTTTCAAATTTTAAACAGCAGCTGTAAAATTGCACAAAAAGTCAAATTTATTGGTATTCTAGATTATTTACAAAAATCTATATGCACATTCCAATCATATTCTTTTATTAAGTGAATAATGATAATAATAATAATTGGGTTTATTTACCCAGGGTTGCCTCATCAGTATCAATACTATTATTCCTGCAGGCCCTGCAATTGCCAGGTACCCATTTCCATCTGGGTGGAGAATGGTAATTGCATGTTGACATCTTTGACAAAGGACGTTAGTGCCGTGCCTGGACTCGAACCCTCAACCCCCAACTAAATGCTAGACTTTCTATCAACTTTTAACATTCGAAATACTATTTCACTTCCTTTTCTTAATTCGGGGTGCAAAATTAACGAAAACCCTCAATAAATTTGTGTAATTAAGAAGTGTCCCTCAGTCCCTCCCCAACCCCTCGAGGCGTCACTATCTACAATTCGTTCTTTTCTTCCCGATTTGTATCGCTATGAATACGAACGCTTTTCCAAGTTATAAAACACTCCCCATTCCTATCTCCATTCGAGCCCATTTCGACCACGCCCACTCTAGACGTCAGCAAGCGCCATTGGTCCGAAGTGCACCGGCGAAATCACCAATCGCAGGGCTGCTCTTACCAAAGTTGAAAAAAGGAGAAAATAATATTACACACTTCGCCTTTGATCACGTTCAGCATCTTCAAGTGCATGAATGATAGTCGTGTTTTCATTTTAAAGGTACTATGTCCCATTTGCAGGCCAAAAACATGAAAAGGTTAAATTCCAACGGCATTTGAAAGATAATATTAATTTAGAACTTCCCTGAAAAAAAAGGGGGGAGGGGCTTGAAAATGTCTTTAAGTGGGAAAATAACGACTATTAGTTGTCAAATCGACTTAAGTGCTACCAAGACAGTAAGTAATAGTCTGGTTTTCAGATCATTGTATCGACTGGTCGTACGTTTTGTGCTGCGCAAAGATTCAATCAGTTTAAGTTTGACCATTACAAGAAGTGGGTTATTGATGTAGACAAATGCTTATGTACTCTTAACAGCTCATTATATGTATGTTATTACCAAAGAAGAAAAAGCCAGTCAGTCACTCAATAGTGTCTGACAGTGAAGTCTAGCAAGTAAACGGGTTTCCTTGCATAATTTGAATATTAGGACACTGCTAACGTTTAAATTTCACAGATAGGACATGCACGACATATTCGTAATTCCTGCAAAGTTCTACGGAATTTGATGTTAGCTGCAAAAGGGACATAGTATCTTTAAAGGCGGAGCCGGGATGGGACATCGCTGGGGGGTGGATGCGGTGGTGGTGAAGATAGTGATGTTGGAGATAGAGATTATAGTTCTGGTTGTAGTAAAAAGATGATAATCGTTGTTCGCGGGTAGATGGCAGGGGCATTAATCCATCATTCATCATAATGAAATGCTCATAGTATGCACAGATCATCACAAATTTATTATTATCATCGTTTGGGGGCAAGTGCCCCCTAGAATAGACACCCTAGCTGATGGTGCAAAATGTATGGTACTGGTAGTGGTGGTGTTTTCTGTTTGGTTTGCGAAGGCGATAGTGTTGGTGTTTTCTGGTGTTGAGTGTTGTTGTTTTGGTTGTTGGTGGTGGTGGTTTGGGGCAATGGTTGACAGTTGTGACATGGCTGGTGTGATTGATATTGATAATAATAATAATAATAATCATAATAATAACGATAATGAGTTCTTGTATAAAGCGATGGTGTCTGTCAAACTTGACGCTCCTGCCGCTCCACAATAATTATTGTTACCCCGGCTTAATCAAAGGTACCAATTTACCTCACCTGTGTAGAGTGTGGCATATGTAGATTAATGTCATGCTAAAGGACGTTAATGCTATGGCAGGGATTCGAACCCTGTACCATGTGTTGCACAGTCCGGTGACTTAATCTCCACTAGACTACAACAGACTGCATGATGGTGGGGATTGCTGTTGGTGAGAGCAGGGATCGCCCTGCTGTTTATGATTTTGATAGTTATAGCACTTGATGGTGGTAGTGTGCATGATGGGGGTGATGAAAAAAGGATTATTAATGTTTAAGGTTCTGGAAGTGGCGAATTCACGATGGGACCCGACTTCAAATGATGCACCGAAGAACAAAAGAAATGTATCCGTTCATCATGTATTGTCACTGCCCTTGAAGAAGAAGAAAATTGCATAAACTTACAGTGTTACAATCTAACTTGACTATGATAAGGAAGCTATAGTGTCATGTGACTAAACAATAATAAAGTAGACAAGAAGAAAGTAAGGAATGATATTAGAAGAGAGAGAGAGAGAACGAGAGAGAATGAGAAAGAGAGAGAGAGAGAGAAGAAGAGATGGAGAATGAACATGAAATATTGCAACACTGAGGAGGACTAAAGGAACACAACAGAGGTGAGGGGGGAGATCGGATCACCTTAGACAGAAAAATCCGTCTGCTTGGATAAGTTTTTTTCTTTCTCTTGACGCTCTCCTATGGAGGAGAGGGATTCGGTGAAGCCAGATGTAGTCTCAGCGGAACATACCCACGAACAAAATAGACAGATGTTCGGTCTACTATCACATGTGACTCTGACCAAGACAAATTACAAATTAGCAGTTAAAAACGAATCTTGAAACTTGCACGAATTTATTGTCATTCATGATTATTTCCAAGAAAAATATTTCAGTGTACATTCCAATACCAACAATGACCAAGATACATACGTGCACATGCAATGATTTCAGATTCAATGATAAAACATTATTTGGTTAATTATCATTACAATTTATCAAAGCCTTACGAAGCCAAATAATTTGAAGTTACAGACTGCAAGAAAATATTGAAAACCTACTTCCTTTCAACCATTTATCCCCACTTTTGCATAATGTGTTGATAATTATAACTTGCTCCTTATGGACATGATAGTATTAAAATGTAAAGAAAAAAAAAAAAGAATGGCCGAGTAATGATGGTTTGCGACACATTGAAGTAGTAAAATAGACTATTCTCTGTAATGAAAAAAAAATCGAATTGCATACGCTAATCCCACGTTTGATTTACTTTTTTTTGTTTTCGTTTTCATCTTTTTCTTCAAATTCTTGCACATCCACATTAGACAGAACTCATATAACTATTTTTATTGTGAATATATCTATGCCGCTGTCATGACTGTAATACAATATACTCCATACGTTTCCTTTTGAATGTGTCCCTATAAGATCATTCTAAATGAGTTTTGAGCTTACTAGAGGACTACCCGACATGGCGATGCCCAGCAACAGTACGTATTAATATATCGTCATATCCGATTGAGATGCGTCGTTAGGAAGAGGTAAATTGAATATATCATTTATCCCTTTTGGGAGAAGCAGTGTCCATGACTAGATTAAATCTCCATGGCAAGACAAAGACATTATCATTATTCAAATAATTTTCTAAATCCGTGCATGTTAGAGGCTGATGTAACGTTCGTATGCTTATATGATTCGCTTGATTACTTGCATTTGTTTTTGGAAGAGGTAAATTGAATATCTCATTTATCTCTTTGGGAAAAGCAGTGTCCACAAGACAAAGACATTATAATTATTCAAATCATATTCTAAATCCGTGCATGTTAGAGGCTGATGTAACGTTCATATACTTATATGATTCGCTTGATTACTTGCCTTGTTTCTCCCTTTCAACTTTTAATGATTCCGTTTAAAAAATAAAAAGAGATTCTTAGATCATTTTATTCGTTCCAAGTTTTCTTCGTCCGATTCGTCCCTTTCAGTGTTTACTGATTGCGGTACTAAAATACAGAAGAGTAACATTCTATAATTCGTCCCTTCCTTCTCCGATTCGGACAACCAATGCCTCGCCAGATCGAAGCTCTATGGAGTTGAGCAGCGCTTTCTCCCCATTTCGATCCATGTTCGAGCTTATTTCGACCACGCCCACATTCGACTTCAGCGCCACGCCATTGGTCCGAAGTGCACCGGCGTAATCACCAATCACAGGACCGCCCTTGCCGAAGTTGATGGCTACCAGATAAGACGGGTACTGTGACTCGTCGGCAGCTGGCGTGCGCAGAAAAGAGAAGATGTTCTCGTTGACGACGGAGTACTGGAGGGTGTTGGTGTGGAAAGCTGGGCGGAGCTTGCGGATTTTCGCGAGTGACTTGTAGAGATTTAGCATCGATTTGGGATCCTTGAGTTGTGACTGTTGTTTGACAGAAATTATGGATGAATGTAATTCAGTTAAACTGTACAAACACTATAACAGTGTCACTAATTGATTAAATCACTAATTAACTAAATCACTAATTAAACAACGGTAAACACGATCGCAACTTCTTTCGAAAAATCAACCTAAATAAATTTTAATGGCCTTGTACGTAGGTCTAACCTTCTGAAATGTGCGAACATTACAATGACATATTACGTAATCCGAACTTCATTTCTACGGGACATACAAGAAGGTATTGAAATTACCTCTGGGTTGATTTTTTTTGAAAGAAGTTGCGATCGCGTTGGTTATAATTTGTTAGAAAATCAAATTCTGATACGTTATTTCAAAAAGGTTAGTGAATCAACCAATCATCCAAACACTCACCTACCAACCTTTCAATTAACCATTCAACCATCAAACTTGTACCAACCAATCAACAAACTCATTCATACACCAATGGATAAACCAACCCATACCTCAAAAATCAAAGTAAACAACCAACCCACCCAGTCAACCAGCTAGTCAATAAATCAATAACTCACTCGCTCAACCAACCCACCAATCAATTAATTAACAAACCAATTGACACACTAACGCATCCACCAACCAACCAATCAATCAATCTTTCAATCAAACTATCAGTCAATACCTCTACGTTCAGTCCCGTCAAGTAATTTTCGTGTACTGGTAGCCATGTCTTCTGTGCAGTACTAAACCCAGCATTCTTCTCTGTGTTCCACTGCATAGGAGAACGTTCAGGGTCGCGTGAGTACGTCTCCCAGCAACACTGCAAAAAATAAATAATTAACGTTTGTCAAAATTATAATCATTATGATAATTGTGAGGATCGCCTGCCCATAGCTAACATAATAACTACAACGATATGCATCGAAGAGGCTGGATGTACCACTCTGCCCTCGTGCGAGACCACATTCACTTACTAGATTTGTCTAGTCCTAAAATCATAGTATGATCGTCTTCCCTTTTCCAGTTTTCCGATGGCATATTTTGTTTCTAATCATCAATACTGTTATAGGCTTCACAATCGAGGTATTGTATATATGTTTCACTGAAGCTATTAACATGCTTAATGTCGATGACAAAGTGCACGGTTATGATCTATGGTCTGGCATATAGTTTGCAATTTAATGCAGGCCTATCATGCCTACGGTACTAGACTAATTGGTGTAAGAAATGAGGAAGTTGAGCCAGGGGAAGGGGAGGCAGTGGGGCCCAAACTGCCTTTATCATGTTTACTGTCTTAGAGAGAAGGTTGACAGATCCAGGAAAAGTATTAAAAAATGTTTGGGTCTTTCTCATTCTTTTCATTCCTGTGTAAAAAAAACTAAAAAAGCAATGCCTCCTGAAAGTCTTCTTCTTGACATGCCCTCATATTTCAAATATATTGTTGAAAAGTCTGGACCAAGTTGTATTGTAACACGTTTGTGTTTGTCCTAAGTCATGCCGACTCGATCACAACTTTCATGATTGTGTCCGGTGCTTTCCAGTTTCCACTGTGATATTCAGGAAGCTTAAGTTGTTTGTAATTCATTTTATTCAGTATTAATAACGAAATATTCTATCAAGTAAAACATACCGGGTTGTTTTTACCCGAAGGGTCCTGCGTCTCTTCGAAGGTAACACTGATGTGTTCCATGCCCAGCTCTTCCCCGTAGTACGTGGTCGGTGTACCGGGTAGTAGGAGGTTCAGCACATTGGCAGCACGTGCGAACTGCTTGCCGAGTCGGTGTCCAGCGCGGAAATTGTCATGGTTGCCGATCTGGTGATATATGCAGGATAAATCATCAAGGAATTATTACAAAATGATTGGTTTTGAGTGGAAAAACGACCAGGTTTTTATTTTTCCTACGCGAGTAACAGGTCGTTCGCACTTTCTAGTGGCCGGTCATTGGCATATGGTTGCCATCGGGCGGTCATGGGAGCTTGTTAAAAACTCGACTACGGTGAATGAAAGTTTGGATGAGAGTAATTAAAATAATGACGAGAATCCTCATCACCATTTTATAAAACTTACAACACACATCATTATGTTCGGGCATTAGTATAATTTATATACCTCTCTTTAGAAATCTAGCCATCTGATTGGTCGCCAAATTGGAGTCGTGATTTTAGCCATGCCGCCTATAACGGTCAATATCCCTTTGAAAGCGCCAGGGGTAACGGGAAAATAGTAGGTAAATAGTTCAATTCTGCTGAAATCCCTATTGGTTTACGTGTATAGAGTTCCTTTGTGCGAGCGCAAATACAATACAGTGCAGTGTGTTTGCGATTCCCAAACGATTGTAACATTCAGTCATCTTCCAGCGAAGATTAACAGACAGTGTCTCAGATTTTCTGTGATGTTTTAACCAATCTTTACTCAAGAAAAGGATAAGGTAAGAATTCTCGGTAGATTTTTGTGTGAATTCGGTATATAAAAGATATATCGACTGCTTTAATATTCGAGGCCTGGCTGTTTCTATACTGGCTCTCGGGGACCAGGCGCGCCGAGGGGTCATGGCAGGGTGCAACGTCCCCTTGATCCTATAAAAACAGCCAGGCCTCTCATAGCAGTCGATATATCTATACAATTTTCCATGTCCTCGTCACCTTGGAAACAGTCCAAACATCCTCGGCTACCCTCTCGATCGGGTGTTGGACTGTTTCAAAGGTAAAGTTGAAAGCTTAATTGTGTGAATATTTTTTACCAATGGCCTCACTGATGTATATTATTTGTATGCTAACTGAATTCACGTGCCCAATTGAAAATCCATCTGTTCTTTTGTTGTCAATGGTGTTTACGTTCATAAACCGAACTTTTAGTATTATATCAACGCATCAAAAATATAGGTGTATAAATTATACTCATATTCAGGCAGTAAAGAGCCCGGATGTCCTCACATTCGGGAATATGAAATTGTTAATATAGTTATCTACTGTATTTCGATGGTGACATACATTTTGTACCCGAATAAAGTGTTGTTAATGCTCGCTCGTTTCGTTATAGCTTGCAAAAAGTAAATAATTCTGGTAGGAGGCATTAGAGAATAATTTTTTTTTTTTTTTGGGGGAAATAGAGATGTTCAGTACATAACGACTAGGTAGGGTGCTCGCAAGGTAAATCAGAGAGTTACAGATCTTACAAACATTCTTATCCTTTATTGGAATTTCCTTAAGCTCCACCTATGCTTATATCTAGGTCAGCCTGATGCCAGAGTAACCTTCCCTTTTAAATAGAAGGTCAGTCTTGACACCTACCACCCAGTTTGGCCATTTGTCTCCTGTGGTGACCTTCATCCAATCGTCCACCAGTTGGAAGACCTTGTTCCCCGACAGGTTGTCAGCATTGAGACTGATGAGTTGGAAGTTGAAAGGGAAGTCGGCCTCGGCCCCGTCCTCGGTGCCGTAATAGTCGAGAAGGTTAGCCGGTTCGTCGTATGTCTCCGTCATCATGAATCTGGATGGGAAGCCAAGATTACGATGATAAACTGTTGCCCCTTAAAGATACTATGTCCCTTTTGCAGCCAACATCAAATTCTGTAGAACTTTGCAGGAACTATGAATATGTCATGTTTGTCCTATCTGTGAAATTTAAATGTTAGCAGTGTCCTAATATTCAAATTATGCAAGGAAACCCGTTTACTTGCTAGACTTCACTGTCAGACACTATTGAGTGACTGACTGGCTTTTTCATCTTTGGTAATAACATACATAAAATGAGCTGTAAAGGGTACATGAGCATTTGTCTACATCAATAACCCACTTCTTGTAATGGCCAAAATTAAACTGATTGAATCTTTGCGCAGCATAAAACGTACGACCATTCGGTACAATGGTCTGAAAAATCAGACTATTACTTACTGGCTCTATAGCTCCTAAGTCGATTCGACAACTAATAGTCGTTATTTTCCCACTTAAAGTCATTGTCAAGCCCCCTTTTTTAGGGAAGTTCTAAATTAGTATTGTCTTTCAAATGCCGTTGGAATTTAACCATTTCATTTTTTGGGCCTGCAAATGGGACATAGTACCTTTAAGTTGGAATAAAGTTTATGTTACAACTTATACCATGAAATGATTATGATATTATGATTTGTTTGTTTGTATTTATTTCCGTCATATAAAAAGAATATACAATAAAAAGAAAGTAACAAAAAAATAACAAATTTTATAAACTAGCTTGTACATAATATACAGTTTACATAAACAAGAAAAATCACATGGCATTGAATTGCCAACAAAAACAAAAACAACAACAACATTAAGAACGAAAGAATGTACAACGAAATAAACAAAATGACAGAGAAAACAGACGGGCTGGATAGCCCATTTTCAGGTCTTCCATGGGGACCAGCTTAACCGTTGAAAGTCTGATAGTTAAGTTTATATTCTCAGAATTTGTACTGATTAATCTAAACATTCATAGATGTTGACCAGTATAGTTCTGAGAAGATATGCTGTTCAACAATAAAGATAAAAAGGAATGCTCGAACCTAGTACCTTTCGTATGACGGTATGACAGAGCCTTCACTAATATGCCACAGTGCTTCCACAAAATGGTGAACAAAATAACTTTATAATCATAGGAGATCATAATTCTGTTTAGAAAATTTCAGGCATGCGGCCTATTGTAAAATAAAAATTAAAATGGCGAGGCGTGAAGGTAGAAGAATTCTATCCTCAGTGGCAGCTCTAGACCAACTTGAATAGGCAGTCAGAACCAAGGCCTTCAGACATCGAACAAATTTCAGAAGAACCGTAAGTCCGACAGCCCACGAGACATGTCAGTCTCGCAGGCCTTCTGAAAACTTTCTGAAAGTTCTTTCGATATACAGGTTCGGCCTCATTGGCTTTCGGTCTACTGGGATGGATGTCATGACGGCTGCACTACAGCCGCTGTAGTTTAGGACATTTACATTTTCGTATGAATACCTAATACCTGTGACAGTGACCCATTGGTGCCATAAAATTCTTTGCATAACTGGTTCATACACGCATTACCTAATACCATGGTTGGGGAGGGGAGGGGCGAGGACTCCTAAAGGCTCGTCCAGATATGAAGCGGTAAACCGCAACAAAATAGTCGGTACGGCCTTTTTTAAAATGTGTAAATGAACGACAGCTGCGCGCAACAAGTCCTGCGTGTAGGAATTCACTGAGCATACAGAACTGTGAAGCTTATTACACTTTACGTTATCTTAAAAATAAAAACGCCGCGGTTTTGCCGCGTCATTTCTAAATGAACCTTTAATGAACCCCAGGTTCAACATCTCTGCATACCTGTAATTGGGCTCGGTGCTATATTTATCCATGACGTCAGATCTCCATGACCTGATGGAGATGTGGTGCTCAGGGTGATTAAAGGTGTAGTTGTGAAGGAGGCTTGTCCATTGCGGCTAAGGAAAAGAAACGATGACAAGGCATAATCACCATGCAATGGTTTCTTTACTTGGAACCTCCCCCCTGTTTTCATCTCCCTCTGAAAGGGGATGGGGAACTCAAACCTGGTATAGGGCGTAGGGTATAGGGGACATAAAGACATCAGGGAGAGTGACAGGGAGGATATGGGACGCGAGGGAGGGAGAGAGCTAGGGACGGGGTGGGAGAGAGGTATACTATAGGCACGAGAGAGGTAGTGCGACGCGTGGGGTGAGAGCAAGGGTGTGTGTGTGTGTGTGTGTGAGGGAGGGGGGGCAGAGAGATGGAGATAGTTATTACCGTAAAGGCTCGTTCAGATATGGCGCGGTAAACCGTTTTGGGGGATTTATTTTATTCATTTATTAATATTTGTTACTTGTAAATAATGAATGTCAACTGCGCGCAACAAAGGTCCTACTCGTATCACTGAGCTCAGTGTTATAAGATACAAAAATGTGAAGCGTACTACACTTTATGTCATGAAAAACCACTGTGGTGGTGGTGGGGGTCACTCTCATCAAGTGCTACCCACCCGTGTCCATCAACCTCTGAAATGGACCCTAATCAGGGCGTATCACACCTTTTCCGAAATGGACCCTAATGGACCTGTGAACCTGAAAGGTACCCATTTTTTTGTTTGTTCGATCAGTGCTTGATAAACACTCCTTTTTGAAGGAAAACGTCGACGACGCCGTATAGCTGAAAAAGACACCCTTTCGACGCTTTTCTGGACGCGCGGGTGCGTAGCCAGTCATGTTGGGAGTGACCCCCCAGGATCTGAACGAGGCTTCATCAGACATAATTATGTTTTCATCAGACATATATCAAGCAGATACAATCAATATCGACCTATAACGTCACCTTCCGTACCTCGTTACTCGGGATCGAACCCTGCATGGTTCGTTGTTTAGACAGGCCAATGCGTCGACCACAAATTTCAAAATTCCATGTAAGGAAAGAAATTGTACATACCCTAGTCTCTTTGCCAGTCGGCTTGTAGGCTGGATCGGGAGGTTCGTCTCTCATGTAATGGTCTTCGATGAGCTGAGCCACGGCGTCCACGCGGAGACCGTCAGCACCTCGCTCCATCCAGAAACGGACAACGTCCTAACATTCGGGAGAATAATGAACGGGAGCTATCTTATATTGAGACTATTCTGTACAGGCTTATTAAGACTATTTCATAACATATACTAAACGATGACAACTATTATGTGGCCATCGTAGAGTGATGCCAGAAAAGATAGTAAGTTACTGGTCATCGTGTGGGCGCTGCGGCATATTTTGACAAAATAACAACATTTGACAACATTATACATGTATTATAATCTACCACTACCGACTACACAAGAAAACGATGAGAACTGTTATGTGGCCATCATAGATTGATGCCAGAAGAGGGTGGTAAGTTACTGGTCATCAGTGGAGGCACTTTGGTATATTGGTGAAGGCTCTTGACTCTCTTAACAGAAGTCCTACTTGGTGCTTACATCCTTAGACAAGGTATTTGCCCTTGTCCCTTGTGACCCAGGTGAGTTGAATGGGTACCTAGTAATGCTGGGGTATTCTTAATTGCAGTGCCCTCGTTGAAAACAGTGAAAATGCTGATGAGGGTTCACTGGGTAAACAAGATTATCATCATTCTATCGAATGATTTTTATTTCATGAATGTTTGTCATAAACGGGTCTTTCTGTAAAGGTTGTCGCTTTAACAGCAGATTTATTTCTTACGTGATTAAACTGCCAATGGATCAATTTTTATGAATGCCTGGAAAGTTAACGATTATCGTTGAAAGCAATGGCGGATATAAGAAGGGGTGGCTCATTTGGCACATGCCCCCTTTTAGAAGCCATTGTGCAAACCGACATACTGTGCCCCTCCTAATTTTCTCTTGTGCCCCCTTTCAAATTTTCGGCATCCCAGGAAACATAAAAATAATGTACTTGGGACGTACAGGTAAACGTTCCATAAACGTCTTAACGTCCTCATGACGTTTAGCGAACGCCTTGAGAACGTTGTGTTGTATCTGGGATATTATCCCCCTTTAACAAAAAAAATTGATCCGACACCGATTGGAAGTACACAGTGGCCTAATGTGAAAGGGTTCGTTATACATGTATTACCTTCATCTCATCTCTGACCACACCGTCGATGTAGTTTAGATCGGGTTGTTCTTTCAGGAAGGCGTGCATATAGAACTGTTGTCTTTCCTCGACCCACTCCCAAACTGAGCCACCGAAAACACCAATCTAAAAATGATTGAAGAAAAGAGAAAGGAACATGTTTGTAATGGACCACCTGAACCACGGGAATTTATTTGAAATTCATATTTGTTTGTGAGAAAATATATAGTAATTCGTACCTCTGCAAATCGAGAATTCTTTTTAAAAATGACGTTATTTCCCTTTTCTTGCAGTCAACATTAATCTTTCTCCTTAAAATTTCAGGCATGTTTTTCATACATTCTAAACAGATTAATATTTTTTTTAAAATCCTTTCATGACTATCTCAAAGTAGTTAATACTATTAAATTTGTATTGCGTTGGCGGGCAATACTGGTCAAAGCTATAGCCCTGAGGCAATCTCAACACTTTTCCTAGTACATTTTTTTAATAACCGACGATAAATCATTATTGTGAAAATCGGGATCTTTCTTTGGCTCCTCTCTACAGCTCCTGAGGGATCTGGAGAGGGCCAGCGATATATTCCCGAAGTCTGGAGAAAATCCATGTCGGGAAAAATGTCGCCCTTCCTTCTGATGACAATTCTAGATCGCCCCCTGGGTGACAATAGTCCCGATCCCCTGGAATGTGACGGAAATTCTCGATGTACCTACCCAGTTATTCGGCACGCATTCCCGCGGGTCGTCCGAGGTACAGCCGGCTTTCGGGTCTTTCCAAACATAATAGTCCCGAAACGGGTTGCGGTAATCCCGATTCTTCTTACTCTCTAAGAACCAAGGGTGCTGATCACTGGAGTGGTTCGGTACGAAGTCCAAGATCACCTTCAGTCCTGGGAAGGAAAAAAAAAGGACAAAATATTGTGGAAACCCAAGCCTTGCGGTCTCTAATTCCAATTACATTCTTCTAACCATAACACGAAGATAAAACGAAGTAAAGAGACAAGGAACAACGAAAGGAGAATTTCAGCTCAATTTTCACTGCTGCTCCGTTCTCGTTTCCCACCAAAACGCCAAAGGTAGAATTATATCCTTCTAAATGGGAATAAAATTAGGTAGTAACTGTCACTGTATATTTTGTCAAAACTCCATTGATATCTAAATTCATGAAGTTTTGTAGTAATTATAATTATGAAAGTACGAAGGTAAAAATGCAATATATATATCTAGTTAAGTGCCCTACTAGAACGCTGAAGAATTCACCTAGTCTATGTGCTTCCTTGATCAGCTCGTCATAGTCATCGAGGGTCCCGAAGACCGGATCGATGTCCTTGAAGTCGGAGATGTCGTACCCGAAGTCGGCGAAGGGGGAACTGAAGATCGGGCTGATCCATATGGCTCCAACGTCGATATCGACAAAGTATTGGAGACGACTTGTGATACCTGCATACGGATGAGGAAGGGTTGCCATTACTTTTACAGAATTACATTTAAAAATTCCTTTTAAATATGTTGGTCGTCGTATATGGAATAGTCCCCCCTTCTGATGTAAGTTCTAGCTCAAATGTTACTTCATTTAAAACTAAACTCAAACGTTCAATAATAACTAGTTATGCCAAATAAACATGTATATTCCTCTTGCCTTTATAACCCCCACTCCTCTCTCTCTCTCTCTCTCTCCCTCTCTTTCTCCCTCTCCCTCTCTTTCTCCGTTTCCTTAGCCTTTTCTTTGCGTTATCCTGTAGTTTAGTATGTAATGATTTATGTATTTTTAAAAATAATTCTGTATACTGGTATATTTATTGGGTGCTCCGTTTATCAAGCCTTGGGTTTTAGGGGCATCAAAACCATATTTTATTTTGTATTCTTACTTGTATTACAGCTTTGTATATTTGATTTTAAATGCTTAAATTAAGTGAACTGAACTAAACTGAACTGAATTAGATAATGATAACGTAGATCCTTACTAAATGACTAGTTGAAACGGATATGTGACCTGGCATTTAATTTTCCAGACGCGCCCTTAAAGTGCTAATGATTGGTCACTAGAATTTTCTAATGACCGACCGGTTAATCGTGTAGATGTAACTTTGACAGTCAACTTTAAAGGTACTATGTCCCATTTGCAGCCAACATCAAATTCTGTAGAACTTTGCAGGAATTATGAATATGTCACGTATGTCCTATCTTTGAAATTTAAAAGTTAGCAGTGTCCTAGTATTCAAATTATGCAAGGAAATCCGTTAACTTTTTAGACTTCACTGTCAGACACTATTGAGTGACTGATTGACTTCTTTTTTTTTCTTTGGTAATAACATACATAAAATGAGCTGTAGAGGGTACATGAGCATTTGTCTACATCAATAACCCACTTCTTGGAATGGCCAAAATTAAACTGATTGAATCTTTGTACCATTTGGTGCAATCACTAAAGTCGATTCGACAACTGACGGTCGTTATTTTCCCACAAAAAGACACTTTCAAGCCCTTTTGTTTTGAGTGAAGTTCGAAATTAATATTATCTTTCAAATGCCGGTGGAATTTAACCTTTTCATTTTTTGGGCCTGCAAATGGGACCTAGTACCTTTAAAATGTATCAATATGGAACTGAGATGATGGTGATCTATGACATGACAAGGATCCTCGTCATTATAAAACAAAAATACACATCACATATTAGTGTGTGCAATCATACACAGTCCTGTGGAAACATTCGGTCTGTTCCAAGGGTACCTTATAGGTCCGAGTATGTTTTACTAACACCCTAGGGCCTAGGCTCATTGATCTATATTAATATATATAGTTATCAATCATATTATGATAGCTACACTTATCATGTTATCATGTCGATTTGATCCTTTTCTTTGCAATTGATATAACTTATTCAAATATTTGATGACTGTACTCTCTCTCTCTCTCTCTCTTTCTTTCCTCTCTCACTACATTTCCTCTCCTATACATGGAGGAATTTGATGATTTAGTAGTAGAGCGGTGGTCACTTAACCGAAAGACGGCCCTCTATTTCTTTCTTTCCCTTACGGTGCCACAGTGACACACTTGTGTTTTCTAAGGTAAGCATTCATTATAATCATTTACAATAATTTCCCTTTTTGCTCACGCACCCCCTCTCAGTGTTCCCCCTTGCCCCTCTCTTTCCTCTCTTTCTTTGGTTAATTATGATTTTGTTATTATATATATATATATATATATATATTTAAAACTAGTGTTTCTTATTATGTTTAACAGGGCCTCATGGAAGACCACCATTATTGGTGATAAGGAGTCACCCTGTCTAAATATCAGAAATAAATAAATAAATATACTACTCCGCATGCAACCATTGTACCGATTTGATCAGAAAAAAATGTCGCGTCGCACTACAACACGTACGCCGTCCAAGGTCCAACTTCATTATTGTCATGAATAGATTAGATATAGGAGGAGGAAACTGTAAATTGATTTAGTTTATTGTATCTACAGTCCTAGAATAAAGTAAATCACGGTAATCATGCCGTTAGTGGGATCAAAGACCCATCCTTGGCGATATAATCAATGATCAAACCTCCCCCAAAAGATATTTTATTGGTATGCTTTAGAAACACGTAAACATCCATATGTAAGATATACATGTTCATTAAAATGATAATACCTGTTTGATACAATGTCAATGCTCCAGCCATTTCTGCCATTCTGTTCATGTGATATGTTATGTATTATGATGAAATAATGACAATACAATTATGATCATGATGATCACGGTATTTTGTGTTTGTTTTACTTTGGGTAGCTACATCAGTGTTTGTTTTCATACTTTCTGCTGTTCTCATTCTCAATTAAATTATTTTCTTCTTTTGTTCTTTTCATTTCCTCCATCACTTTCTACATTCTTTCATTTCATTTTGTTTTATTTTATTGTTGATTATTTATTGATTATTATCATTATTGTTATTATTATTGTTATTATTATTGTTATTATTATTATGATTATTATTATTATAATTATTCATTTATTCAGTTGTTTATTTGTTTACTTTTTGTTGGGGGTAATGACAATTAATCATAGGCTTATAGATGAATCCGCCGAGGTTGCTCCATGAGTTTTAGAGGGGGCCCCACTTGTTTTATATAAACAAAACGGCCATCGCAAGATTAATCCCACTTGGTGCTAATTAAAATTGCGCGCTCAGCCTCTCTCATCATGCTCTTAATTTCTACGTACTACCTTTAAAAAAAAAATATATATATACACTGTCCTTCAGTTATGCGGTCCACACCCCTTTTCTTTTGTATAATCTCGTCCATGTAGTTCATAATTCTACCCTTGTGCTTCCACACTGCGTCTTATATGCCGATACCTGGGGGTGTTTCACAAAGACTAAGATCGACTTTAAGTTGGACTTAAGTATAACAGGCCGTTCATGCCATTGGTTGCTATCCCAATTTGTCTCTAAATTATAATCTTTCGATAATATTTTTTCCTTCAATAATGAATTATAAAAAAATGTAAGTTTTGTAGATTTTTTACCATGATTTGTACATCCCTTGAGAGACCAATGCCAGTAAATAATGATAGCAAACAATGGCACGAACGGCCTGTTATAATTAAGTCCAACTTAAAGTCGATCTTAGTCTGTGTGAAACACCCCCTGTTCTTTTCAGTAGTCTCCGTAGACACAACACAACACAAAAATATTATTATTATTTTTTTTTATTCTTGTGTTAATTTGTTATAACATTATTTGTTGAGGGGTCCTCACTCTACAAGCCATGCTTTTTAGTGGATCCCTCCATTTTCATTTGACATATAACATTTACAGCAACATTTTTTATTTTTCTTCTTGATTTAGATTGTATGATATGATATGATTTTCTTATAATTCCTTGTATCTTAATTAAGAATAATATAATGTTTTTTGTTATGCAAAGAAAAATAACATGTACACTTGTATAATTACTTTTGTATACTTTGTAAAATGTTGTTTGTAATTTATTTATTGTATACAATTTGTATTTTTCTTGTTGAAAATGGAAATAAAAATTTGAACTGAATTTGAACTGCATTACGATGATTATGATGATGATGATGATGATGATTGATGGTGATGATGATGACAATGATTGTGACGATGTTCGTTGATGATGAAGATTATGATGATGGTGATGATGATCATGATCACAAGGATGCAAATATTATATGGTCCATAAATGTGACAGTTCGGCAAACATTATAGTTGAGATATCAATAGCATGGAAACACCTTCATTACAGCACTTGCAGTTACATAGTGTGAAACATAATAGGCCTACTACGTGGTATATTACCATTATAGTGTTCAAACCTTTCAGATCGCCGACGCCATCGCCGTCGGCGTCCATGAACGACCTCGGGTAGATCTGGTATATGATCGTGTTCTTCCACCATTCCTTCCAGCCGAATTGACGAGCCTCTGACACCATCCCGCTGTTCGGACGGAGATCGCCGACGATCAACAAGCAGACGACAGCCAGCAGCAAATCGCGCGCCATTTCCCACAAGGTTAATATGAAACAGCTTAGAGTATTACGTGAACTGTACTCCGAGTGATATTTCAGGCAGACTTCACTATCCACGCAATGCACAGCTGAGATGCACACGTTCACACATCCACGGTATTTCCTCTGTCAACCGATCAGAAACCCCAGAGTGATGGGAATAAGAACACTTCGCTTGAAGCAATGCTTTATGTAGGTCACAAAATCGCGTGCGCCGAGGGCTGCGAACAATATCATAGAGACATCTTCAAACGTTAATTTAGTCAGTAAATATTGATTCACCAGGCTAACAATGCATGGCTTTGAATTTGAACATCCTATTCGAGAGATAAATGATAAATCCTTCGCGAGGAAAACGAAATATTTCAGACTATGCTAAAAAAAAATGAATACAGAATACACCGGGGAGGGGCGATTGCAAGCAAGGGATCACAGCCTTGACGATCGCCCCCCCCCCGATTAAGGAGACTTTAATAGCGCGACGCCCATGTATGATATATAAATCTTATATCTGCAAGATGGCGCAGCGACCGAGTGATTTTTGTTTGGTACGTTATACGTTTGGGGGTCGATAGATGATTGAAGAATAAAAAATATGATAAAAACGGACAGAATTTGGACTAGCTTTCGGGGGAAATGCGAGGGTGTGGGTGCCCCTTGGTTCATTCGCCGCTGGCGAAATTAATGCATTATTTCGAGTCCAATTTCTGTTATCTTTTTAGAGGGAACATATAGGGGAGTGATGCATCACCAGTACGGTATGAAGATAGTAACGAAAGAATGCCTGAGCATATAACTTGAAATGTGTATGACGTGTATGGTCCATTATTCCAATTTTCTGGTCGAACGAACAATATACCATTATCTGCAAGAAAAACAGAAACTTCTCTACAACTTGAAATTACAATTTGATGTGAATTTTTGTTTGCTTTAAATCTATAGATTCAATTTGAATAACGGTGCACTGGAAGCTGACAAGTAAATACAGTAAAAATGTATTAAAAAAGGGAAGAAAAGCTAGCTGTCCCTCAACATTTCTATGGTCAATTTCGTAAGAGCTGTTAACACACAAAGATCTAAAATGAGGGAATGTAAATTAAAGAAGAAGAACAAAGAAGAAGAAGAAGAAGAAGAAGAAGAAGAAGAAGAAGAAGAAGAAGAAGAAGAAGAAGAAGAAGAAGAAATAGAAGAAGAATTAGGGGAAGAAGATTTTTGTTTGCTTTAAATCTATAGATTCAATTTGAAAAATGGTGCACTGGAAGCTGACAAGTAAATACGGTAAAAAAAGAAAAAAGTTGGCCCTCAACATTTCTGTGGTAAATTTCGTAAGAGCTGTTAACACTCAAAGATCTAAAATAGAGAAATGTAAAACAGAGAAGAAGAAGAAGAAGAAGAAGAAGAAGAAGAAGAAGAAGAAGAAGAAGAAGAAGAAGAAGAAGAAGAAGAAGAAGAAGAAGAAGAAGAAGAAGAAGAAGAAGAAAAAGAAGAAGAAGAAGAAGAAGAAGAAGAAGAAGAAGAAGAAGAAAAGAAAGAAGAAGAAGAAGAAGAAGGAGAAGAAAAAGAAGAAGAAGAAAAAGAAGAAGTAGAAGAAGAAAATAAATACAACTCCAAATTCATATTATAATTTGGCGACTGAGACGGTTTATTGCCGTTTGGTCTATTACTATATGGTCTACTCCCAGCCCGTCTTACTATCCACATGGTCTAATCATGGACCTACTACGTAGTAGGTCCATGCTCTAATAATCATTTCGTCTACTTATCATTTGATCTAATGACCATTTAGGCTAATATTCATTAGGTCTAATTGCAAATTTCGTCTACCATCCATAATGTCTAATAATCATTTGAGGATTATTATTATTTATGATTCAATGATTATGGATAGACAAAATGGGCATTAGACAAAATGGGAATTAGACCGACTGGAAATTAGACCAAACGATCGAGCAATAGACCAAATGGGTAGTAGACTTAATTAGAGATTAGACCATATGGAAATTAGACCAAAGGACTATTTGACTACTCAGGAGAAGCTCTCTGTCCCTTCTCATCTTGTTCAAATAATTATTGTGAACGATTTGGGCACTTTTTAGTTTGCTACTTATAGTCATATGTATATTCTCTCCGCCGACAGACGTACACGTATATTTATCAACGAGCAAAGCGAGCTCTTACTCATCGGCACGTCGTTGTTCAACGAGGTGCCAAAGAGTTCATATATACTTTACTGATACAATTCTATATCTATCAAATAACAGCGGCTAAATGCACACAGAAACTAAGACGATGCGCTAGACAAGTGCCCTTTGGTGAGGCATTAATTCCTCATTACCAAGTCCCTCGGAGAGGACTTAAAGCCGTCGGTCCCCTGGTTGCTTACTTACAAGCACATGCTTTCCTAGCAGTCAGGTAAAAAAAAAAAAAAACAAAAAAAAAACAATGTAAATAAATGTAAGTGAATTGCTTGTAATGATGAGAAATATATTTGTCAAGTTGATACCGACTACCGTAATAGATCCATTTCTATCAATGATTAACCGTACTGCTCATGCAGGTCGGGCAAAGGACATTTTGGTCATGTCTTTGAAATTAATGCACGCTGTATGTCAAACGATGCCTGGTAACCGAAATGCTTGTCATACATTCATTTCACTTAACAAAGTTAAAGGGGAAGTCCACCCTGATATTAAGTTGGTTTTGATAAAAGCAGAAAAGTGAGAAAAACAAATCAGTGAAAGTTTGAGCAATATCTGATTAAAAATAGGAAAGTTATGAAGTTTTAAATTTGTCATCAGTGGAACCCAAATTGGCGTATCATGCGAGCTCCTCTCCAATTTACTCTGTACAGAACATTTTATAAACTTTCATTTTCCTAGCTATCGATGACGGAATAGATTTGTTTCATACAGCCAGGGGTTGTATAAAAACATATTTGCAATAATTATATGTAGGGCGAGTGTATGACTGAAAATTTTCCTAAGAGAAATATAAATTTGTAAAGTTTTTTTGTACAGGGCAAATAGGAGGGGAGCTGGCAAGATACGTCACAGAGTTGCAAATTTTTGTGGAATTGATCATACCTTACCTTAAAATTCATAACTTTCTTATTTTAAATCGTTTTTTGCTCAAAATTTCACGCACCCGTTTATTTCATTATCTGCTTCTATTAAAACCAACTCATTTTAGGGTGAACTTCCCCTTTAATGCTCTCACAATGAAGAGTATTATGAATTTAATATAAAATGAAATAACAAAAGAAAGGAAAACAATAAAATGAAATGAAAATAATGAGAATGAAATACACAGAAAGAAAAGATAAGAAGAAAAAAGAAGAGGGAAAAGAGAGAATGAGGGATAAGAGTGATAAAAAAGAGGAGTTAGAGAGAAAGGGTGAGAATTAGTAAGGGGGAGTTAAATAGATAGGTAGATAGATAGAAAGAGAGAGGGCGATGGGAGAGAGAGAGAGAGAGAGAGAGAGAAAGAGAGAGAGAGGGGAGAGAGAGAAAGGAGACAATGATTGGAGAGGCATTAAAAAGGATACAGCAGAAGCAAGATGATAGATGAATCATGAATAGTATTTGAAACAAATGTTTGGGAAAAAGGGCAGAGGGCGAACAGATTTTTAATATTAATTAGAAAAAAAAGAGAAATATATCCAACAAGAAAAGTTAAACAAAAGGCAGTATCTGAAAAACCAAACAAATAAACACATACAAACTAATAATAATAATATTTTAGTCCAAAATGTCTGAATAAGCCACAAATAAACAACCAGATAGACCAATGAATCTTGTCCATAGTTATATATATTTCTACATGTATTCATATATTCTGCACAACATATATTTTCTTTACAAAGTCATTCAAACAAAGTATATGTTCATTACACATTCATGGGAGGGATAACTTTATTTATCTATGATATACACTCTATTGTTGAAGTCTGATTTTTGTTGATTTTTATGAGCAATATGACATCATGGATGGAAGTTTGGGCTCCTAAATTTGACAATAATTATTTGATGGTACAGAAAAATTACATTGGTTGGGGTAATCAATACATGAAGTTTAAGCTTCTAAGCTTCTAGGCTTTAAAGTTGGTAGAAGCTTAAACTATATTAGATTTTATCACCTGACAAAGTGTTGCAGTGGCGCACGAAACGTCGTGATCTTTTAGATCCCTTGTTGACCATACATTGCGAGACAAACGACTATCACTAGCGATATTATTTTCGATACTACATCCGCAATGAGTAATGTATTTAGCATTACATGTTAATTCTTTGATGATCCATTACAGATACAAATCACAATAATGCCTATCGATTATTTTCTATTAGATTTTGCTTGTAAGATATTTTGGACATTATCTGGCACCTTTTCCTGCCAAAGGACACTCGTCCTGCTAATGCAGATGAACAGAAGAACTACGTGTCATCATCATTATCATCATGTGAATGTGAATACCCACATAATTAGTCAACGAGGTGCCAGAATTTCTCTTTGACAGCGAGGTACCTGAATATCGTCACATTCGAGCAGCAAGGTGCTCGATTATATCTTATATATTCCCAGTTACAGCATCACTAGAATGTATTACATTTCCTTTTGTAAGACATCGGTTCCACTTGTCCCCAGGTGTGATATCATATCTTTATACTACATTCATTGAAAAAAATTGTATGGTTTTGACCCACAGTCCACAGACATGGCCCACCACAATAGAATCCCATCAGGGTTCTAGATGATCCATTGGACAGGGCTGTCAAAGGACCAGTAGGAGAATGTCTCCTGTCCAAAGACATAGTCAAAGATACAAGGACCGGTATTCAATTTAATAGTTATGTCACAAAATATCAGTATTTAACTTTAAAAGTTTTCGGCTTAGATAAAATACTTAGCCAACTTTGGTATTCAGTTGAAGCTTTTAGTCAAGCATTTTACCCTAAATTTAAGACAACTCCCTAGCAGACTTAAGCCAATTATTTGGAGGCTTTGATTGGCAGGCATATGGTTTTCTAATGCAGTATCATAACCTGCGCACAATTAAATTAGCGCCCATTTAATGTGACACATTAATTGCTCATTATTTTGGATTGACAATGTGACGTCACAATAATGATCAGTAAGTATTTTACCTTAAAGTCGGCTTACCAAAACAAAATGCTCAGATGTGATCTGAATATGAGTTAAGACATATTACTTAGCCAAAAAAGTAAAATACTGACTTAATCCATGTACTGAATTGAATACGGCCCCAGACTCTCAAGATTCTGGTTGATCTATTCTAAAGTACTTATTAGGGAATTAATAGGGGTATGCCTTTATGATGGTATCACATTCTCTTTAGATTTAAGTTGATCCATCCCATAGAACATGCTGGTGTTTCAGTACGAAAGTGGCTATTGTCCAAAGACACAGTCCAAGGCATCACAGTATCTACCTGATCCATCACAATGTTCTGGTGTTTCAGTACGAAAGTGGCTTTTGTCCAAAGACACAGTCCAAGGAATCACAGTATCTAGTTGATCCAACACAATGTTCTGGTGATTCAGTACGAAAGTGGCTTTTGTCCAAAGACACAGTCCAAGGAATCACAGTATCTAGTTGATCCATCACAATGTTCTGGTGTTTCAGTACGAAAGTGGCTTTTGTCCAAAGACACAGTCCAAGGAATCACAGTATCTACCTGATCCATCACAATGTTCTGGTGTTTCAGTACGAAAGTGGCTTTCGTCCAAAGACATGGTCCAAGGCATCACAGTATCTACCTGATCCATCACAATGTTCTGGTGTTTCAGTACGAAAGTGGCTTTTGTCCAAAGACATGGTCCAAGGCATCACAGTATCTACCTGATCCATCACAATGCTCTGGTGTTTCAGTACGAAAGTGGCTTTTGTCCAAAGACATGGTCCAAGGCATCACAGTATCTACCTGATCCATCACAATGCTCTGGTGTTTCAGTACGAAAGTGGCTTTTGTCCAAAGACATGGTCCAAGGCATCACAGTATCTACCTGATCCATCACAATGCTCTGGTGTTTCAGTACGAAAGTGGCTTTCGTCCAAAGACACGGTCCAAGGCATCACAGTATCTACCTGATCCAACACAATGTTTTGGTGTTTCAGTACGAAAGTGGCTTTTGTCCAAAGACATGGTCTAAGACATCTGATTCTCTTATGATTCTACTTGATCCATGGCATCGAACGTTCTGGTGTTTCAGAACGAAAGTGGCTTTTGTCCAAAGACATGGTCCAAGAGATCTGATTCTCTTATGATTCTAGTTGATCCTACCACCACCTGAAAATGAAAAGCAAACAAGAATAATGTCAAATATGTATAAAACTACAAAATACACTGAAATATTTTAATTGGTATACAATATCAGAGTATGCTGGGAAAAAGTGTTTGCTACATGAGATAAGAGATAAGTTGGGGAAAAAACTAACAATCACAAATGCTGTTGGTAGCATGAATTTAGAATTATTTCTACATAAGGAAATGTTGACATAATCTGGACAAACACAAGAAGTGTACATGATAATATCATCATCATGTTGCCAATTTAAGGATGTTAAAGCTTATTTTCCTTTTTAAAATTCCTTACATCAAACGCAATATAATCAAGAAACAAAAAAGAATGCAAAAGTTATTGAGCCAAACCACAAAATGTGGAATAATTGTCGCAAATGTGCGCTATTCTATGATACTTTGGAACCCTTCCATACACGTACCTTAAACATGTTCACAACTATCTTCTATTTTGTATCTTCCTTTTCTCTCTGTAAAAATAATATGTCCCAATTCTCCCTTTTCTCAGGAGTCAATGACTACTTACAACCTGTACTTCTTATCCATGTTATACGTGGAATAGCTACCCATTGGGTAGAAGGGAAATTTTTCAAAGTCTAAAACCAATTCTCACCTGAGTGTTAGGTGATAGGGATGCTACCGTCTCCTTGATGTGCTTGACCTCCGAACACGTGACCCCTCCCACCATGTAGACGATGAGCAGAGGATGGTCGCTAGGGCGGGGCTTACCAACATTCATGAATAATCTGAACCAAAAGGAAAATATAAAATCGATTACAAAAAAAGCAAACATGTGTGGATGTATGAGCTTTGGTTTGAGAAATGCAAGTTTAAATATTTGATGCTGCCAGCTGTTTCCCCATCTCTAGTTCAATCAGGGAAATCTAAAGGATTTTATTTTCAGGTCAGTTTTTGATATCCAATTGACTCTATGAAAAGTCTGAACCCCATGTTATCACTTTGCATCAAACTGTCCTAAATCAGAAAATTAAGATAAATGTTGACAGTGGACGAGTGGATATGTCACCGGACTGTGGATCACAAGGTCCGCGGTTCAAGTCTCACTGGCGGCACTAATGTCCTTTGGCAAGACATTGATCTACATTTGCCACTCTCCACCCAGGTGTTAAATGGGTACCCGGTAGGATGCGAAAGCTACTGTGCTTAGATTAGCAAGTGTGCGCTTGTAAAAATGACGCCAGGCTGGAATGCTCCCCAGGGAGTGGAGAATGTGCATACATTGTGTGCCGGTAAGCCTGAACCCGATGACCGGGGTAAAAATATATATATCTGTAAAGCGCTTTGAGAGGGCCTTCGGTCCTGAAGAACTAGCTATTATTATTATTATTACTAAAAAAACCTACCATTTTTCTACTTTGACAAGGAAGTAATAGAAAATCATGTATTTTTTAAAAAGGTTTATCAGAAGCAAGGCTATGTGATTAACAATTGTTAATGATATCCTTACATATAGGAAGATGTTAGATGAATATCATTTTTGAAATACACATCTGAAATCCATGATGTGATCAATACCCAGAAATACATGGTAGGGGTCCACACCCTGCCTTTCCCCCCTCCTCCTATCTACCATTTCGCTTAGGTCCATTTCAAGGTAAAAATATGCTAAAAAAATTACTAAATTTTGCAAAATGCTCTGTTCTAATAGAAATTTCTTAAACATCACAAATGATAATAATAATAACAACATCAACAACAACAATAACAATAGAGGGTTCCTACAAGCAGCCATATTGGAGGATAAACAGAAAAGACCTGTGCATCAGATGTGCATCAGACTATGAAAAGTCATTGCTTTCATGGTCTAGTGGACAGGTTTGCTATTGTTTTGTCCTCCAATATGTCTGCTTGTGGGAACCCTCTATACTCTATAATAAAGAATATTTCTATAGCACACATATCCACTACTAAAGTTGCTCAAGGCGCTGCAATATTACCCGGCTCTGCTAGGCTACCGATTTTGGTGCTCACAGCATTCAAGGAATTTTTTCTCACAGTACCCATATCACACCTGTGTGGAGAGTGGCAAATGTAGATTAATGTCTTGCCAAAGGACATTAGTGCCATAGCGGGATTTGGATCGTGAACCATGTGATCCACAGCCCGAAGACGTATCCGCTAAGACCGCGACACCTCTACATCATACAAGCATCCAAGAGGTAGAAAAAACTACCGAACAATGAGTTACCTGAATTTTGTTTTGAGGAGGTCTCTGAATCCACTGGACTTGTATTCAATGTCAACCAGGTCAGGCTTGGATGGGTCGAACACACTCTTCATGACTTGCTTCACGAGGGGAGAGTAGCTAGATGGATGAGTGGTGGTTCCAGGATTGAAAACATCCCTGTATCAGAGACACAAAGAAAGATTCCAATAGACAGGGTTTATTTGATTGTATGTCAGCTAGAAAGGGGCATCCCCTCCCCTTGGGCTTGGAGGGGTAGCTAGAAAGATGGGTGGCAGTACCAAGATGAAAACATCCCTTTTATTAGAGAAACAGGAATATTTTTGTAGGCTAATATTTCAAGTGAACTGGTTCTAGATCAGAGCAAACTTATGGACAGCATGATAAACATATGATAATATATGTTATTTGTAGATGATTTGGTAGTTTTCAAACAAGTTTTGAATAAAGCTTCCTCGCATATTTTTCCAAACATTTTGAATAAGACTTACACACAGCTGAATGGCACAACAAATAATTTCAAACATATTTAATACACATACATGTAGGAATCGCAGCTGGCAGATTTATCTTATCACTCCATGCTTCAGTATGTCTTTCTAAATAAAGGAGCGAACCTGGATTTCAGGATGCTCAATGTCTGTTTCATTTTAAGGGCAATCCAACCTTTTAAAATGTTCATTTGTATGAAAGCAGAAAAATAAGATCAACAGAATGGCGAAAGTTTGATATACCTCGGACCAATATTGAGAAAGTTATGAATGTTTGAGATATGACATCACCAAGTCTATGCGAATCTCAAATTGACAGTTTGGTCAGGGGATTGTGACGTAGTCGCGGATAACTGTCCAGTTTGTCGTTTACAAAAATATCATTGATTTCTGTTTTTCTCCTAAGTGCCTTCTCCCTTGGGATGCTACTCAAAGTATATTCTGGATAGCAAATTATCATAGGTCCTCTAAAGAAAAAAGACCCTCCTGAGTCATACATTTTTGAAGAAAAAAAAGAAGAAATTTTTGTCATTTCGTTTGTTGGAACAAATAGGAAAGTTGTCCGCCTCTAGATTATAGAGACATTACCGATTCAGTCAATTTGAAGAGTCCATACCTATAGATTACAATTTCCAAAATTTCATAACTTTCTCATATTTTGCTTGATTTCATTTTAACTTTCACCAGTCCACTTCTCTGATTTTCTGCTTTCCTCTAGAGTAGTTTGCTATCAAGGTAGGATTTCCCTTTAATAAGAGAAAAGTTCACTCTACCACACTTACATGAACCTTTGGAGGGAATTCCTCGCTCTTGAGATGGATTTCACTTTAGACATGATCTCTTTCGCTACTTTCTGTGCTGTTGCTTCGGATCTCTCCTCTCTAACTATTAAACACGTATAAAATAAAGAAATGTAAATAGTCATTTGAAAATGTCATTGGGAGACTCTCTTACAAGAACACAAATCAACCAATGATCAAATGATAAGCTAGAGAAATGTATGTGACGTATTAAGGTATTAGTATGATTTAACATTTAAAATGGCATGATATAGATTCATTTTGATGCAATTAACCATCACCAGAAGTTTTTTTTCTCTTTTAAACAATCAAATTTGTCAATGTATACAATAATACAGATAATACAGATAAACAAGTGTTCCATAATACGATGTGGCTCACCTAGCAGCCTCACCACTTCTGAGTTGCTGGGTGCTTGCGTTATGAGTTGACTAATCTGCTTCTGTAGCTGGCGCTCTTCGACAAAGCTTCCCCCGGCTTCATCCCCCATCAGTGAGTAGCCATACAGGATTAGCTGAACAACTTCTTCCAAGGAGTACGATCTGGTTAAGAGTAATATAATAATAATAATAATAATAATCTCTTCTTGCATAGCGCATAACACATTATGATATAATAATAATAATAATAATCTGGATTTATATAGCGCTTAATACGAGATGCTGTCTCTGAGAGCTTTACAGATATTATTACCCTGGTCATCGGATTTATTCACGCACAATGTGCACCATCTAAAGTCCCTATGTGCTTCCAAAGAGCTTTGGAAATTATTACCCTAGCTTTAGCTCCGGTACCCATTATCAGCACACAGTGCATTTCAAGAAATAATCCTACTAGTTACCCATTTACCTCACCTGGTTGGAGTGTGGCAAATGTAGATTAACGTCTTGCCAAAGGACGTTAGTGTTGTGGCAGGGATTTGAACCCCGTACCTTGTGGTTCACAGTCCGGAGACTTATCCTCTGGACCACAACACCTCTACATGTATAATGGATTTTTATGACATGAAGCTGTCACTAAATGTCAAGAGAGGGAGTTTTTGCACAGTAAAATTTCTGTACATGGCAAAGTTCAGTGTTGTGCCTTCACTACTTCACAGAATAAACCTTGTGTGAATCTGAACACCTGTTAAATTGGCCACACATTTTACTTGCCAAAGTTGACGTTTTACATTATTCCTTTGCTAATTAAGACTTTCTTCATCAATAGTCTTTAATCTTCATAAAAAACAGTAACAGATTGATTCTGAATATATATGACAAGCATCGGGTCAAATAAAGGGCTCTGATAAGTCATCTAAACTTTACTAAGACTACAACTGCTCTGGGAATTACCTTGTCAACAATATTGGGTCAGGTTTAGGGTTACCATTTAGGTTTTGGGTTAGTTTTTTACGGCAGAGGTTAGAATTTGGAACATGTATAGTGTAGGGTCCATGGCTGAAGGTGGAGTTTGAGTTGGGGAAGAAAACGACCATGGAAAAATGGTCGCAGGTGTCACACAATCCTGTGATACCCATGTGGCAAAATAATTCATCTTTTTACCTTCCCTGCTTCACTTGGTTCTGTAAAAGATCCAGGATGATACTGGTGACTGATGGACCGTTCCCTTCTCCGGCATTCTGCAGTATCATTTTCTCTGTGGTCTGCAAATCATCCCACCGAGAAAGGGTAGGACTGGTGAGTGTCTGTACACAGGCTGAGGCTAGCTGGAGCAGAGGGCATGCATTGCGAAAGGCTGTTGGATTGTCCCTGCAGGGGTAATACATAGAAGTGGATAAAGATATTTAAGATGTCAAAATATAATCCATGTTCATGGACACAAACTAAAGAGGGCCCAATACCTGTATTCTTATTGAAACAATCATTTCAATAATATTTTTGCTACACTACAGGCTGGAAACTACTTATTATGAAATATATTAAAAAGACTTTTAAAGGTACTACGTCCCATTTGCAGGTCAAAAAATGAAAAGGTTAAATTCCAACGGCATTTGAAAGACAATACTAATTTAGAACTTCCCTAAAAAAAGGGGGGCTTGAAAATGTCTTTAAGTGGAAAAATAACGACTATTAGTTGTCAAATCGACTTAGGAGCTATAGAGCCAGTAAGTAATAGTCTGATTTTTCAGACCATTGTACCGAATGGTCATACGTTTTATGCTGCGCAAAGATTCAATCAGTTTAATTTTGGCCATTACAAGAAGTGGGTTATTGATGTAGACAAATGCTCATGTACCCTTTACAGCTCATTTTATGTATGTTACAGGTGTATTACCAAAGATAAAAAAGCCAGTCAGTCACTCAATAGTGTCTGACAGTGAAGTCTAGCAAGTAAACGGGTTTCCTTGCATAATTTGAATATTAGGACACTGCTAACATTTAAATTTCACAGATAGGACATACATGACATATTCATAATTCCTGCAAAGTTCTACAGAATTTGATGTTGGCTGCAAAAGGGACATAGTATCTTTAAAACACAGCTGAATTTTGAAAGTCAAAGTTCATTTTAAGGGTTAAGTTATGATTTTAACTTCTTCATATAATCTTAATTTAAAACATGTTGTTGCAGTAGCTTTCATGTAAACCAAATCCTTTCAAATTTGGTCCACATCATGACTTGATCATGAGCTGTTCGACATGTTGAATATTAAACCAAGTCAACAATTTTGGTAAACATTTTTACCCATTACTACAAATCAAACTGAACAATTGTACAGTTTACTTGATACTAGAGCTCCACCCTGGCCTTTAGGGGGTAGGGGGTCCAGACTGGTTGTATGCATGAGCCCCAAGTTAGAATTAGGGGTGTAGTTAGAAATAGAATTGGGGTCCATGCGTCCCAGGCGCCTTTTACTAGGGACTTTTAGATTTGCACGACGAGAACGTAGACTGCTACGTGGACATCCTTTTAAGGCAATGTGACGTCCTTTTAAGGCACTGGCAGTGCCCGGCAGTGTGCCTTAAAAGGACGTCACATTGCCTTAAAAGGATGTCCACGTAGCAGTTCACGTCGTCAAATCTAAAAGTCCCTATTGTCAAGTCTACTAAAGCTACTTAATGCACTTGTCAGTGTCTGGAAAATAGATAGAATGATCCATTGAAAAATATACCCCAAAAAAAAATAAATAAAAAATAATAAAAGTAATTGTATATACTTGAAATTATTGAGATGAGCTTGAAGTGAATCTGCATTGATGCGTCCAATCTTGGCAGCCGATGGGTCAAAGGGTAGCTTCTCTCTTGTTATTGTCTCTACGACTCGTCGATTCATCTCCATCAGACTCTCCTGAAATAACAAAATATAGTACAACCAAAACTAGTAAGAAACATCATTCATAATGATTGGCTTGGCATCAAGAATAAGTGAAGGATCCAGTAAGGGGCACAAGTCGCACATGCTCCATAATAATAAGATTTTTTTTTTCCATTCTAAGGACAGTTTTATGCTCGGCTTACATTTAGTAGTGCCCCCTCTCCTCCCCAAGTGATACATTTTTTTCCATTTGATTTTGTTTGTCAGATTGATAGATACTTCATTACTTATGGGTAATCCCCCACCTCCACAGGAATTAACTTCTTAAGTGTACCAAACAAAACAAACAAACAAATTGAAATAGAAATACTAATTATACCTGGCTGTTGAAATATTATTTCATTGGAAAAATAAGTAGCAAAATGTTAACCCTTTGTAAATGATCTGCATAACTCAAAGTTGCACAAGTAGGATTTTCCCTAAGTCAAATACATTTTTTGACCAAACTGTGCAAAACATGTGTTATTTACACTTCTTAAGACAAATTTTACATTTTACATTTTACATCTGGTTCTGACAGATTCGACTTTTGCAGAGTTAAACTGAATTTCATTTAATACATACTTTGCATGGATTTCAAACGAAGCTTTTTTAGGATTCATATAAAGCAATGATGCTTAAATCCGATGGAGAATATTTCTGAACACCAATACTGTTTGTTGCAATAAAGAATATTTTCCATTAAAGAGAGGGCCTACCTTTTGTTTGGAGGTTATAAGTGTCTGTAGTAAATCCTTTGATTGTTGATCCTGAGGATGAGCCAGGCAGCCTGGTAGTAAAACACTAGGTTTGTACTGACTACAAAGAGAGAGAGAGAGAGAGAGAGAGAGAGAGAGAGAGAGAGAAAGAGAGAGAGAGAGAGAGAGAGAGAGGATACAATTATACATGCAATTAAGAGAGTAAATCAGAGTATGTTTCAGAAAATGGATGAATGCTCAACTAGATGTACAATGTATTCAATTTATGTGGATTGTGGACAAAAATGGATTGCAAGTTTTTAGCGAATATGAAATCATTAAAACAAACCAGAATTTCTGAGGAAGATGATAAACGGTATATAAACTGCACCATGCTACTTGCTAAACCTGTACCATCACTATTTTTAATCTCATGCATATTTAAGTTTCACTAGGACATAAACTAACAGTAAATGCATCTTAAAGGCAGTGTATTATACTGAAGCTACTTCAGATTTCAGATCAGCAGAAACTGCCATCTGCTGCTCACAATATCCTGATGTTTTGACAGCCATGTCCTACAATGCATCATCAACTGATTAGTGTGGGTGATGATCTTTGGGTACAAGAACCGGAAATCGCTCTATGTACACCTTCACCAAAAGATGGCGCAATCGAAAATACATTACAGCAGTGGTAGGGATGTAGGTAAAATACACTGTCTTTAACATATCTTGTTATACAAATTGCACCGTACTATACATTTTAATGAATTAATCATTAATCAGATACCTTCCAGGAGAGCACAGGGCAGACATATCCACAGCTACATCACATGAATGGCCTTCTAGAGGGGACAGGGCAGACATGATCTTATCAGCAAACGAGTCTCTGCCGTGAGACGTGGGTGCCACCATGTCCAAGGTTCTATCGATGAAGAGAATGCTGGCTCGATTATTTGCAGCCTGGTAAGGGAGATAAGGGAGGAGAAAAAGTACAACTTGTATCTGAGGTCTGCATGTCTATGAGGCATTAAGTATACATATTTTGAGATGTTAAGTTTGACAACTCCTAGTATGATAATAACAATTATGGGGACAAATAATGCTACTTAGGGTATAAAAAATAGACAATGTCAACAATGGCGATGAAAATGATATCTAGAAAATTTCAACAACGGTGAAAAAAAAACGATATTCAGACAGTTTCAACAACAGTGAAGAGGATGACAACAACAACAACAGCAACAATCTTGAATTGCAATGCGCATGTTGCACGTATTGCCAGTAGTTCGACAAATGATTCTGAAGAGAAAAGGAAATAAAGGGGTAATTATTATAGTAGCTAGATGATATCAGATGTACTTGTTTGAGCTTTACAGAGTTTCTTGCTATCAAAATCTGTAATTTGAAATCAACGATAGAACTGCAACATAATTCCTAGACCATGATATTTGAAACCATTGTTATGATCTTAGGAAATAGCAAAATATGTGCTCACTGAAGAGAAAAGGAAATAAAGGGGTTATTATTATAGTAGCTAGATGATATCAGATGTACTTGTTTGAGCTTTTCACAGTTTCTTGCTATCAAAATCTGTAATTTGAAATCAACGATAGAACTGCAACATAATTCCTAGACCATGATATTTGAAACCATTGTTATGATATTAGGAAATAGCAAAATATAATATTCTGGGCTTATATAGTGCTTCATACATAATGATGCACATTCTCCACTCCTTGGAGAGCATTCCGGCCAGTTGCCACTTTACAGATGCTCACAATGCTGAGCAAACTACAATGACTGTTGCATCCTACCGGGGACCCATCAAACACCTGGGTGGAGAGTGCCAAATGTGAATTGATGTCTTGCCAAAGGACGTTAGCACCGGGCTGGGTTTCGAACCTTCAACACTTGGATTGAGAGTCAAGTGCATGAACCACTGTACCATGACACCTGAAAAAAGCTACATGCATAAGTGTAACAGGCAAAGACTGGAGACGGATTCTTACTTTTCTTCTGGCCCTTGCAGATACGAGCTGGGCTAATTCTCCAGCAATCACTCGGCTTGTAGGTCCCAGGCAATAGATGTCTTCGTTCACATCGAGGGTTTCACAGAGACAACTCAGAGTAGACACCATCATCTGGGAATATAAAATAAAATGAAAGTGAATTGGAAAATAAAAAAAGGGAAAATCAAGAGATATCACAGTAAGGCAATAGACTTAATAAATTCATTTTGCTCTACATATTTTGAAACTAAGAACTTTAAGAACTACAGCATATTGAAAGCAAGACAGAATTGGAAAGAGTTAAGAGAAATGAGACTGTAAGAGAGAGAGACAGAGAGAGAGAGAGAGGGAGAGAGAAAGGGGTAGAGGTAGATAGTAAGCAAATAATTACCGTTGGTGAAGGTGATGGGACAAACTATCACTTCCGAGGCGATCTGGTGTTCGCTTCGGAAAGATAGCGTATACGTTCAGATCGCCGAGGAAGTGATAGTTTGCCATCGCCTGAAACCAAAAGGTGATTATTTGCTTTATATTCCACAACGGAAATATTTCACTTCTTCCGTCATTTTAGAGCAACAAGTCATCAATTAACAGCTAGCAAACGGTGTACGATAGGTACAGTGCATGCAGTATGGTGGTGTGACCATAGTAGTTCGTGCGTGACCAAAGTTCGCGTACTAACACTAAAAGCGCTTAAAGAGGAGAGCAATACGCAACGCACTTTCACTGAAGATAGTAGTACTTTCTACGCAGTGTAACAAACTTTTCCTCTCCAATCAATGATGGGCGAACTATCTTTAATCACGTGATTTACTTTTGACCAATCGTAGAGCAAGATTCTTAGTATGTGGAATATAATAATAAATATAGTAAAGGCTTTATGATTATCTAACCGTTTCCCAAGCAAGACTAATCTACAAATCTACAGGTGTTAAAAGGGTTATCATGGGGCTAATCAAGACCGGAAATAAGCAATTTGTAAAGCCATTGTATTGCACAAAGTACTCCTTCCGTTAATTGGTGCCTATTGGTTTGTGCCAATCTGCACATATGGCAAACAAGCGATCATGCCAATTGGCATTGATGGCGAGGAAGTTGAAGGATAGTGAGGCAATTCTGTTATACTAACCTTGATATCCCGTTGTAGCTCATCAGGCAGCATGCTGATATCAACATCAGACACGCTCTCTGGAGGCTTCTTCTCAACCTGATATTCCAATAAATGAATGATGAATAAAATCAATCACTCAAACAAACAAACAAATAAGCTATCAAGCAATAAAAATTATTAAAAAAACAGGAACAAACTGATTAAAAACACATGGTATTTTCAACTTCTTAGTTAATGGGTTGATAACCGAGTAAACATATCCAATACATACCCCCAAAAAAAAGAGGCAATAACAACCATTCATTATTAAAGAAAAACATTAGAAAATAGATATTATCCAATATACAGGATTGTGATGTCATTTTCAACCCCAGACAAAAGAAATATAAAGTACAATTATTTACTCTTTATTTAAAGCGAAAACAGGCACAGATTAAAACTTAAAATTTCTTACTCATTTTTCAGGGGAATTTTTATTATGGGGACTGTTCCCTATTTAAAAAACATATAATATTTCACAGAAAATTAAGCAGCCCATGAATAATAACAATGTTGCCAACTTGAGGAGTAAACGTCCTTTGAACTCACATTAGCCTGCATGTAATTCCTGATAGGTAACAGATCAGCGTCCAAGAGAGGGAAGAGACTGGTGAACGATGGCAAGAAGAAGAGGTTGGGTGACATACAAGCCACCGAGAGGGGAATATGTACCACGTCAGCTTCATACACGGTAGTCTGGAAAATAAAAGAAGTACGGATAGGTAGCTTAGCAAAATGAATAATAGTTAGTGATATTCGCTGGCTAGACATTCTATTTTAACATATCTGAATGTAATTTAGGTAACATTAAGGCTAATCAAAATAGTACATGTATTTACTAGCTCCATATCTTAACGATGTGGGTGTACCTCTGTGAAAAATAGAATGTTCCCATGTATTCTATTAAGATTGCTATACAAAATACTTTACAAATGTCAATAAAAATTCTGAAAATGCCTCCACCCATAGCCCTTGGCAGTGCACTTTAAATGAATACAAAACCAAATTCTACAAAGAGTTAAAGTCTTAACAAATTAACTATCTGGTTAATAAAAAAAATATAGCCATGATTACTTTGTGTCTCATCCATCCTCGCATTCTCTCCTCTACCTCCAGAAAGAGAGACTGGTGGCCACCCCCTTCTCCGCCTCCCGACGATGCATTGCCTAATAGATGCTGATGCAAGGACTCAGGCAGAGTTGTGATCAGGACACAGTACTGGAAGTGGCTGGCACAGATGATGTCTTCTAAGATCTCTTGGGTCGTGGCAGTGATTTGGTCACTGATGATGAATACCGCCTTGACTTCATCTTCGGTACAACTCTGAGGGAAAGGATGAAGATATCATGATCATTCTGTGATCGACTGCAAAAACATAAAAGTTTCTCGATGGCCGATGGAGGCAGGATATAACAACTTTTTTAGAGGCATATGTAGAAAGTTAATTTGAAGAAAACTTTTAAGCCCCAACCCCAAGAATTTTTTTTTAATGATCATGATTCCCCCAAGATCTGCACCGGCACATGCATGAATACAATCTCCACAAACAGACCTAGATTTACAGAGTACATGTAGATCTAGATCTACATGTACAAATGTAGGGTCTAAAACTCTAATTCCAATTGTTCTTCACATTTTTATATAATTTAATAAAATGCATCTTCTGTTTATTTATTTTATTTATCTATTTATTTATTCTCATTAAAAGGGTAGCCCATTCAACATCAGTTGGTCTCCCATGGGGCCCTTCACTTGTGTTGATGTGGTACCTCGAACGATGAAAACTCCTTTAGGTTCAGAGCTCCTGCTTGAAACAGCGTAGCTGCGCCAGAGGTCCAGTGGAGCGCTTCGGCGACGGGGCCGTCCAAGAAAACCACCGATCGAGGAACATACGGAATGACTGTTCGCCAGTTGTCCTGACAACTCTTTACAAAATTTTTACCAGACATTGTGATTTGATTGTTGTTTTCAATAAACAGAGGACAATATAGTCCCTAAAAGTAACTCATTTAATTAGAAAAATGAAGGGAAACAATCTCAACCACGTAGACTAAATTTGATCAAGGGGGCAGACATTTTGGAGAAATATTAGGCTTTCCAACTGTTCTAATCGAGGAATATATAATTTATTAGTGTTTAACAAGAATTTGAATACAGTACATCATAGTAAAATAAATGAATATATATTTTATATGAAAAAAATATTTTAATTGACGAAAATGGTTTAAATGATTATAATGAATAACGTAAGAACAAATGATAGCTCATCTACCCTTGGAAGTTATGTTCAGGTTTTAATTCATTGCTTCGATTCGCTGGCGCTTGTAATTGTTGAGCTCAACCGGTCTGATCAACCCGCTGTTTTTCTTCTTGAATCTTGTTCTTGCGGATTTTAGTTTCCTTTGACTTATTCGTGAATCATCAGATCGACCTAATCTGATAATCAACCATGAAAGGAAGGAACCATAGCCAAAGGCAATAAGCAATACGCCAATATAGAACAGATTTTAGAAGCAACTAGAGTCTAGAGAGCTATTACAAGTATATTAGTTCTTGTTCTTGTCATTGTAAAAACAGACGTCAGCCGAGTTTAAGATCTAACTTATATCTAGTTTTCTTAATTTAAGATCAAGCTCCAACTCAAGTCACAAAACAAAGATGGCATTGGCAGCCATGGGCAGAGTTGATGATGTGGATATTGAGGCGTTGGGGAAATTCAAATATATCCTGATTCAACTATCAGTTGGAGATCAATCGAAGTATATTGTTAGAGGGTACAGCCACTGTGGATACCATGGTAAGAAAAGAAGATCAGACAGTCATATGGTATATATTTTATTATTTTTATGTGTAGAACATATCATTAAAAAGAAAATTAGATAATCGTGCATACAGTGTGCACCCTCTTTATAATCGACCCTCTAGATCTAGACTATATGATATATCTAATTAAAGACTTTCATTGATGTATGTTTGAACTTAGTTGAAGGGCAAGCTGTAAACCATTACAATTAACATTTTCCAGAAAAATATATCAAATTAAATAATCATCTAGATCCACTAACTCAGTCTTAGCTTAAGTCTTAAGATTTGATTCAGAATGGTATTAATATGATTAATACAAGTATTTACAAGTATTTTTTCTGTTATGCAGGGCTTGACACCCTCTTTTTATGCAGGAAGTCTGCATTGGCATTTTTAAGGGTCTGTAACTCTGTATATGCATGTGCTCCCTGTTCAAGTTTTAGAATCTGAAGGAGAGGGGGAGGGCTATCATGTAATTGCTGGTATCCAACCTTGAACCTTGAAATGATAATCCCTTTCAAGCTGTTGTGAACTCTGGTTTTTTTTAAAGAAACACTGCTCACAGGTAAACAGAAAGAATGGGGCTTGAAATAAATTTAACTATATATCGACTATCTTTCCCTTTGTCATTGACCATACAGCCGACATCTACGATGAAGTTACTCCAGCACTTGAGAAGCAGGGCATCAACTGCAGCTGTCCTGGAGGGGTAGAATCGAGCACAAAAAGAATGCTAAGACCATCTTGGTCTATGGCTACTCGATGGTAAGTGTACGAAAACCTGATTGGGGGCCCCTATGTGTGCCCCTATGGCCTATGGTGGTACAACAAAACCTTTGAGATGTTATGCATAGGAAGAACTCCTTAAAGTGGTATAATAATGATTATAATAACAATAATATTAATAATAATAATACTACTCCTACTAATAATGATGATGATAATAGTAGGCCTAATAATAATAATAATAATGATAATGGTGATGATGATAATAATAATGAAATAAACATTTTGTGTAACCTGGGAAGCCTCATCAGCATCAATGCTGCAATTATTCTTACCCCAGCAATTGTCAGGTACCGGTACCTATTTACACCTGGGTGGAAAGTGGCAAATGTCGATCCGGACACCTACCCCTAGGACAACCACCCCGGATAACCACCCTCTAGGACAACTACCCCCTAGGACAACTACCCCCTAAGGCAACCATCCTCTAGGATAACTACCCCCCTAGGACAACTACCCCCGGACAACTACCCCCTAGGATAGTTGTCCTAGAGGATGGTTGTTGTAGGGGGTAGTTGTCCTAGAACCGCAAATGTACATGTAGATATACTAGTTAGTAGATACCTAATGAAATGGACGTTATTAGTGCCGGGCTGATATTCGAACCCTCAATCGCTTGAGTCTGTGGAAAGAAAGTCAAGTTAATGAACCACTGTGACTGTACCATGACACCTCTGACAATTGCTTCTGATTTTATTTCGCTGAAGGTGCATGTTTATGGTTTTAGGTTTTTTCGGTTTGTATGGGCTTTATTTCGTCAAAGATATCTAGGGTTAAAGTTACAAATTCTGTTAGTGTGGGGAATCAACTCGGAGCAATTGATGCAGGAGCAAGAATCCTACAACTGGTTATTAACAGTGAATTGTTCACAACCAATGTATTACAATTTAAACTTGTGATTTGTCTTGTAGTTGCTGTATGGGCATGCAACAGAGGTGTGACTGTAGTTTGACTAGAGGATTTAAGGTTCTCAATTCAAATTCGCAAGCTAGGCAACTGCGTATTTTATTGTATTGATTTTCTTCATGAGTCAATGTATTACACTTTTTTTCTTGCTCTTCCATCTCCCTCGTAACAATCTCTCATCATTGTCTTGTTTTTCTCTCTCTCTCCCCTACATCCTTTCTCTCGCTCTCACTTTCTCCCTCCATCTTTCTTCCATGTATTCTTCTCCCTTTTGATGTCCTTTTGTTCATTTCCATCGATACAGGGCTTCGGGCAGGCTGATCACAGCATAGCGGTAAAGATCCTGCAGAAGAAATTTCCAGACTATGCCAGTATTACATCCTCCAACGAGGGCTATTGATGCAAAAGGATCAAGAGGGCTGCACGGCTGATGAACAAGTGCATGTTTTGACTCAAGAAATTCATCTATCAGTTCATCTGACCATCTGTCAGGAGAAGACAAGTTGGTAGGAGTTGTAAGAGATGGACATCTAAAAAACTTGTGGAAATTGGCTTTGGTACTACAGTGAAACCTGTATATAACGACCGCTCAAGGGAAACATGAGAAGTGGTCTTTATAGGCAGGTGGTCTTTATGAACAGGTTCCTTTAGTAAAGGTTTCTATGAGAAACAACTGTCAAGGAAAATAAAATATAAAAGTGTGGTCTTTATAGACAGGTGGTTGCTAAAGCAGGTTTCACTGTATTAGTACTTACCGGTATATAACACACAAATACTGACTGCTTTGAGAGGCATGGTTAATACTATTGCCCTAGCTGATCTTAGAAACTGTACTTGACTTCGTCTATGGGCATAGTGCATTCTAGAGATCACGAAAGAGCTATGGTTTTAACCTGAGACACAGTCAATATTTGTTCAATATATTGCATCTGTAGTGTAAATTCTCAAAGAGAGATATTTCAACAAAATATGAATGTCAAAATGTATTTATTTGTAAGGTCTAGGGAAATTTTCCTGAGAGCATTGTGTGTGTCTTGCTGCACGTATCCATTGTTAACATCATGTGCAACCATTGCATCCTTTGCATTGTATGGGTCAATATTTTTGGCTAAACTGCCCAGCAGTACATAGTGAATTTCATGCCTGCAGTTATAACCAATCAGAGGCCTAACATCTTCATATGTGGTATATAATACTCCAGTGAAAAAAATACACGGGGCTCGGGCGAATTAGCCCCCGAAATGCTAAAAAGAGCCCCCGAAAGTCATAAAAGAGCCCAAAAAAATTTGCATAGAGTTCAATGCAAAACAAATTAAAGAGTGTCATTTTCATGCAAGCAAGCTTGAAAAGTAGCCCCCGAAATTGCTTAAGTATTTTTTTTCTCCCTGTAATACTCAATAGCCTAGTGTGGGATATAAGGGAATATCACATAAGCTGTTGACCATGTTTCATGAATCAGAATGGCGAGTGAAATATCTTTATAGTGAGTGCGATCTACTATTGTGTCCCATGAAATAAAAGCCTTTTAATTTTTGTTAAAGTTTTGCATGAACAAGTTCTCCATGTATAATAAATACATAAATACTGCACCATGAATGTTTAATTATTACAATGATATGCATAATAATGATATGATATTGAATGGCCCTGAGTGGGATACAAGGGTTTATCCCATGAGCATATTTCACAAGTCTGCTCAATGAAACCAACGGGTATCCCTGAAATAACATATAAATGCACAGTTTATTTTGTATGCTCAATGGCCTTTGACATCTGTTATGTATGATTTTCAGTTTTTGCATGAGCAAGTTTTCCCTGTATGATTTATGAAAGATATTTCATGTTACACCAGGGCCCCATTTCACAAAACTTGTCATCAGTGACAAATGACAGTTTTTGTTATAAGCTACTGAAATCCTGGTTTCTGATTGGTCATCAGCAGATTTGTCACTGATTTTTGTCATTTGTCATTGAAAAATGCTTTGTGAAACGGGACCCAGGGATGTTTCTTTATTAATGATAATACATACTCTGTAATTTGAATGAAAATTAATGTCTTTTTTTTTACAATTTCGTTTTTATTTTGCTTTGTTTTTTAAAGAAAATAAATGTAATGGGGTTGTTCCATGAAAACAGTATGGAACAGGTTGATGAATTGAATGTTATTGTGAATTGCAGGGAGATTTCGATTGCAGAACTCAGGAAGAAAGAGAAAGGAAAACAGAGAAAGAAAGATAGAGAGGGAGAGAGAGAGGAGAGAGGAGAGAGAGGGAGGGGGTAGATTGGAGCCGGAGATAGTGACACTGAGAGATGAGATGGACACAGGATAGAGGACATGGAGAGGGGGGAGGGGGAGGAAGAAGAATAACATGACAAGAGATCGAGAAAAGAAGGGACATATGGAAAGAGATTTTCAAAGAGAAATAAGAAAAAAGATACCTCATGGAGAGAAAACATGAAGGGAAAAGAGAGAGAGAGAGAAAAAGTGAAAGATATTGTTATAGGCGAAGGATAATGTAATAGGCAGAGAGAGAGGGGTGGGGGTGAGAATAGGGTGATGTATAGAATTATACATGTATATATGATTGGAGTTACCAAGAAGATGCAGCAAATTTAGATGTTTTAATAGACGACCTCTTGTAACAATAAAAATTGATTGTACCTTTTCAGAGGGCATTGACTATACACATTTGGTAAGAAGATAGACTCTAAAAGACAAGACACAATAGGCCCCAAAACGTACTTTAACGAATTGCTTAAAAATTTTACTTGATGTAACGAATGAAATTACTATAAAAGAAAGTGGCATTGTTAAACAAAAATGATGCCTTATCTTTCTTCCTTCTTACATTTTGTTCTTCTTTTTGTCTCCCTTCCCTTCTTTCTTCCTTTTAACTTTGTTTTTCTTTTCCCCCATTTGATCGTGAAACTTTTTTGGGGGAGGGGGCAGCAGCCTCAAGTCCCCCATCAGTCCGCCAGTGAACGGAGGGGTGGATACCTGTGATGAAACCTCACATATTGAAACTTTAATTAAACACAAATAAACAAATAAGCACATAAACAAACATGATTGTACATAGTATACAAGATACAATTTAGAAGTTAGTGAAACAAATTATTTGGACGGCACGCTTTTCCGAGTCTTGCTTTTGCGTGTTGCTTTACTACGAGAAGTGATGATTTCAGTCTAGCGCCATCTCTGTCGTCAATCGCCAGAATGATGCATATCCGTATTTTATTGTCGAATGAAGCAATAAAGATCGAATTGATATAAAAATAACGACGAATGAAATATTACAAATGGTATTTGATGACGGCAATAGATATGAAAATTCTAAGATTTCCAGGTAAAAACCAGTGTATTCTGAATAATTGATGGGCAATTTCATTGATAGATAGCCTACCTGGAGGGGGGGGGGGATGGAAAGAATGAGCAGGTGGTCTCTTCTAATTACTGTCACCAAAGTTCATTTCTAGTTTATATTTTGCAAAGGTATATTAATTTCAAAGTTCTGACATAACAAACAGACATAGAAAAACCTTTAAATAATTCCTGAAGCGAGATGCTCTCGTTACCAATTTACGGCTACTATACAATTTTCATATCGGAATTAACATATTGAATTCTCCGATTAACTATGATGAGGCCCCATAAAAAAGGGACCTCCCTTAACAAAAACCAACAATAAGATACCTTCATGGCGCATATGACGTAATATGACATCTATTCAAATGATTTGACATTTTGTAGTTGGTCTGTTATCTAAGTCAATCAATATGGAATTTGTTTACTAGAGAAATATTCTAAATGGATTTCCATTTCTATCGCTGTAACTAATTGTATCTGGATAGGAGAACACGAATAAAAGTTGTAATTCATAGTGCTTCATTTAAATAGAGCGATTTGGCTTTGCGAAACGGATTAATTAGCTAATTACACTCGTCGCAGCCTTTTTTCAATCCACTTCAATCAATTACGCATACGAAGCCCAGTGCCATATCATATGAGGACATAATTAGCCGAGGTGTTTTATGTACATAGTGGATATTTGTGTATGATAATGTGGTTTCCTTATATGGGAAACTGGCTTCATCATGGAAATGCCCTGCAAGAAATTGGAGTGTCCTCATGAAAAGCGTATGAATCTGACAGCCACCGGTGCAGGCATGGAATCCGATTTTACATTGATGAGTAGCATTATGTTAATGAGATGGAAAGAAATCGATGATGAGAGTAAGATTTATCGACCAATCAGGAGCGAGCGAAAGGGCAGATGGCGGGCATAAAAAGCTTTCTATCTGCAAGTCTGCATCGGAGGCGTAGTAGATGGCGTATTATAGATGATAGTGCATTACGTGTGTGTTCTTCACACTGGAGCAAAAAACATAATTATTTATCACCGTTGCTGGTCATAAAAAGAAAAATATTTTTGATTATGTTAAATTGAGGTGATGGAAGGAGACGAGGAGACGAAGGAGCTATAGTATGCATGCTTTGAAGGAGTATCGCGCAATACTTGAACATGAAGACTACCAGGATCTATGTGCAAACAGTGACGATGACTTATTCAAGAATATGGGTGGGAAATCAATCCCGGGTTAGTCGGAGTCGGTAAACGAGCTCGACTATGGCCGTTCTTTCTCGAGAGCATCACGGAGGAGGTAGAGCCGTTGACCAGCAGGGAGGCATCGCCGCTCATCTCTCAACGACCACGATTGCAACCTGTTCACCATCAGATTCATTCGCCCCCTCATCCGACATCTGATGTCGATGACCTCGATAACATCACCGTAGCGACGAAACCGCGTCGAAGCCACATCATCACCAACGCGCGGTACTTTGCGATTTTAGGGAGCAACGGAAGATACTCCATCGTCGTGAAGGAACCGCCAGGTGTCACCCAAATCTTGCCAGTGACTAATGACTCGTACATTTATTGTGATAACAATACAGAAACGCCTGCGATCGCGTCTGGGAAGCCGTTATGCTTGCCCGCTCCCTCAACAATAGGCGGTCCCAATGTGACGGCCGTCAATAACAATAACCCCGCACAGTCGTTGAGTCGCACAGGGCAAAGTACACAGGCGACAGCGCCTCATACAAACTGTGTCAATAGACAATCCATACCGAACGTTATAACATTTGGGAATATTAACGGCCATGTTTCGCATGATTCAAACGCGGAAAGACTAGTGACAACACCTGACTCGGATCCATATGGATATATTGGAAATGTTTCTAGTGATCAGAAGAAGGAGGATGTTTTAAGTGAAGCGGATAGTGATATTGTTTGTGATACAAGTTTGGAAAATAACAGTGCTAGTAGTACCAGCGAAATGTCGTCGTTGTTCGGGCCGAAGCCCCAGAAACGGGTGGTGATTGTTCGCTCAGTTGGGGCACAGAAAAAACATGACGAAGCTGATGCGAGAAGGAGAGACGGTAAGGATACGAAGAAGAGGAAAAAAGCGGTTAAAATTGCCGTGGTAGAAGATGATCCTAACGCTCCTGTGCCTAAAAGTATCCTGAAAAACATGAAAGCAGAGCAAAGTAGACAAGTTGCAAAACAGGAATCACAGGAAAGGATTGATAGATTATTTTATGGTCCCTTAGAAGGTAATGCTAATTTTATGCGTGATCATGGAAATGTTAGTGTGCAACCGATTTATGCTAATGTTGGTCGAGGAGGAACGCTTAGGAGAGGTATTAGTAATAACACTACTGAAGTTGAAGGGAGATATCCCTCACCTATCCAATATTCTGAAATACAACATGGGATTAAACATCCTTATAAGAATGGAATGGAGGATGAGTCGCATTATAAGCATCCCAGGAAATATGTTGGGCGAGCTGATGTGCATCATCCAGGGGGTCAGCTAAATGGGGTGGGTTGCACCCTTCACCAGCCAGGGGTACATCGTGGGCCCTCCCCAGCTGTGTCTCAGCAAAGCTTAGCTTCTACGGTGTCGATACAGGCACCTTCAGTGCAGGGTTTAACACCCGAGGAGCAGCAGTTGATTTTCAATCTCCGCCATGAGAGGAGTGCACTGCAAGGGGAGCAAGGAGGAGCCCCTCTTGTGTTCCCCCCTGGAATGAATGATGCTGCTAGTAGACATTCAATTTCATCGACGTCAACGCTGCATAGTCAGAATGAAGCACCTCGAGTACCGTATCGTCCAATTGTTAATCAGATGCGAAATCCAAAGGAAAATCCAAGAGGAACTCCTCCCTCTACCCTTCCCCGAGGAACTCTTCCTCGGGAAGGAACGATTCCGCGGGAAATGAGACATAATGTTTTAGCTGCCCCTCAGCAACCCCAAAGGGATAATAAACAGGGGCAACAAGACAAACACTTGCAAGGCCACCCACAACATCCACAACAAGCACCAAGCAGAGGGGTTCCACAGAGTCACCGTCAGCCGCAACAACACTCTCGGCATCCACAACACCTACAACCTCCGAAGCAACATTCAAGATTAATGAGTGGTGACACTGTGCCCCCTCCTTTGCCTGATCGAGATCCTAGAGGGGTAAGGAGAAGGGTTCAAAGCCACCCGAGAAAAAACATGTGCAACCACCACTTGAGTCACACTATGCTGTGGGAGATGTCAGAGGTCATCAACCAGGCAGGTCACAGCCCCAAGTTGCTTTCCATCAGCCACAGCAACAGAGGCAGCAACATACCCAGCACCATCAACGGCAGCAACAACAGCAGCAACACCAGCAGCAACAACAGCAGCAACATCCACAACATCATCACCAAAAACAGCAGAAACATCAGACGAACCGTCACCAGCAGCAGCAACAAGTTCCTCACCAACAACAGGAAGTGAAGCACCCTTCTTTACCCCGAAAAACTCAACAAGATAAGATGATCCAGCAGCAACATCAAATGCAGCAACAAGTTGTTCCTCTGCCAGGTCCTCACAACCAAGGTGTACACGAATCTAAAACAAATAGTTTGCCAAATATGGCCTCTGGTAAACTCCACCCAGTTACCAGTCACAGCAAAGGGAGAAAGAGGTTATTCCAACACAAAAAGACCTATTTCAAAAGTTGCTGCAACCACCCATTCCAGCAAAACGTACATCTCTTGGCATAGACAACAAGTCTGACCAGGATGGTTCAGCTTCCTCCAAAAGCAGTGACAGTGGCTACAATCCTCCTCCAACCAAAATGAAAGAAACTTGTTTTTATTGGGAGCCTGGTGAGGAACTAGAACGTGAACGTGACATGAAATTTGTCCGACAGGAATCGGCGAAAATAGCCACTGAAGTGAAACAAAAGAAGATTAAAGGACGGAGAGCTCAGAGGCTAGCAAATGAAGGGAACATCCAATTACAAGGAGCAGAAAATATACAACCCCAGCCTAAGCCAAAGCCTCGGAAAGGATTGAAGGAAACTACTCTGGGCGCAGAACCCCAGTCTGAACCGGCAAGGCCAGAGCCTGAGCCCGCAAGACAGGAGCCTGAATCGATAAGGCATGGAGAGCAACATCCAAGGGTCGAAATAACAACGCCAGGAGTAGACACCTTTCAAATCGCTTCTGCACCAAATGTCAGAAGGCGCATACAGACCCAGTTGACAGAGGGCTATGAAGATCCACAGCAACAGCAGCAGCAGACACAACAAAATCAACAAAGGCAGCAGCATCAAACTCCACATGTATTGCAAGCCCAGAAACCAGAACTTCACCATCAAGCCCCTAGGGAAGAGAGCCAAAGACCTCCGCCTCAGCATGCATACTTCTCTCTGACGGGGAGGGTGAGTGCTAGTAGCTTAGCCGAGCCATCGCCTATACTACAGAGTGATGGTGATGACTTCTTCCGTGATTCTGACGATGATAATAGCATGCTATCCATCATAGCTTTGGATAAAGAGCCTCGAGTGAGAAGTGGGAGACGAAATCGTGATGAAAACACTTCCAATATTGTGATACATGTAGATGATCAGCAAGTCAGGACACCGGTTACCAGGAGGGATATATAACCGGTAAGGAGACAGTTTTCTCTGCAGAACCCGACACCGAACCGAATGAAACCGAATCTGAGTCGAGTGATCCGGAAATGGATGATGACTCTACACGAAGGGGAGCAAATCGAACGCCATCCTCAGAAGAAGAAGACGAAGAGCCCTTGCCCCTCGCCAAGCCATCCTTTCAAATAATCCGTTATCCGCCTGCCATGTCACCAGCAGTGTCTTACACAAGATCAGACTTGAACCTTTCCGGTAGAGAACCCAAAGTTAGCGCTGATGCATTCACTAAACACTCGTTGCCAGGCAGAGTCTTTTATCATTCCAGTACTTGCCGCACTGTTGCACAGTCAAAATCTGAATCTGATCTTTCATTCAAGAGCTCTCAACCTACTCAAAGCTTTCAACCTGCCCCAAAGACAGAACTATCTCCACCTCCGTTGTCCTCGTCCACAGCTCAGACAAGTCGAACCAAATCCGAATCGAATTTGGCCGTCCAAATCACGTACGAAGACTTCCCAGCCGAGATGATGTCAACGGGGGTTCAAACTCGCCCGAACCACGATTTCAGCTCTCAAGTTGATCTTGATCTTATCATGTATGAAACGTCATTGGAACCGAAACCAAACTCTATTTCGATTCAGACATCTAATGAAGAGCTACGTGA
>CP137679.1:11983449-12258543 GCA_037976565.1 Mesocentrotus franciscanus
TAATGTTCCTAAATTTTCTATAGCTCTGCCCTTTGCCCTTTGGCCTTGGAACTCAAAATACGAATTTGCATATTATGACGTCAGCATATTTATGGAAAATTGATTGTATCTCTGTAAATGTGGATCGATTTTCTTCCAAATTTTGATATGTTGTAGCTAAGACAATTTTCTACAAGATCAGTTATTCAGATTACATAACAGACCACCTAATTCGTCCTCATGACGAATTACATTTCTAGTATTCAGTGTAATATTGCAGCCAAATTGGATATATGAAGACGTAAAGAGTGAAAAATCTCGATGCATATCTCATTCATCACGGTCCGGCCAAACCGAACCATTCCTCCCGTACAGTCCCCATAGGACGTTCTTCAGTCTATGTATAGAGGCGGTCAGAGGAGCCAGATGCAATCTCAGCGGAACAACCGTCGATATCAGAGACTGAAGCTTTCGGCCTAGCTTTGAAGCTGTTCACTGGGCCGAGGTTGCAGATATTACTACCATCTCAGGGAGGGAGTTCCAGTCGTTGAGGACCCTGTGGCTAAACGAGTCTTGCCTGAGTTTGGTGTTGCACCTGGGTTTGGTTAGTTTGAATGTGTGCCCTCTCGTTGATGAATTGATTGCAGGTGTGAAGAATTGGGTAGAGTCCGATCCAACCTGTCAATGGTCTGCATCAACTTGAACACCTGAATCATGTCTCCTCGGCGGCGGCGGTGGCTGAGCGAGGGAAGCTTCAAACTCTCAAGTCTCTCATGGTAGCTGTGGTGTTTTATCTCTGATACCATTTTTGTTGCTCTTTTTTGTACTTTCTCTATGATTTTTTCGTCCTTCACATAGTAAGGGTACCAGATTACATTGCCATATTCCAATATGGGACGAACAAGACCTTTGTAGCGGAGTGGAATTGTTGATCTGTCCTTGCAAGTGAAAGATCTGCGTATGTGAGCTAGTACTCCATTCCCTTTTTTTGTTGATGGAATCTGAGCTTCTCATCAATGACCACTCCAAAGTCCTTTTCTTCTTTGGTTTCTGGAATCTTTACACTGTCTAGCTCACATTCCCTTCAGGATTGCCTGCCCCTAGGTGCAGGATCTTGCATTTGTTTGCATTGAAGTGAAGCTGCCATTTCTCTGACCATCCCTCAAGTCTCTGTACGTCTCTCTGCATGGTGGTGTAGTCTTCCTCAGACGTAGCTTTGCCATACAGTTTGGTGTCATCTGCAAAGATTTTGAATGCTGTCTCAATCTCGTCAGGAAGTTCATTGATGTAGATGACAAATAGAAGTGGTCCGAGCACGCTCCCTTGCGGTACTCCACTGGTGACTGGGGTCCAATCTGACATGTTGTGGTTCACGACCACTCTCTGCTTCCGTTCACTGAGGAAGTCTTGGATCCATGTTCTGATAGGACCAGAGATAGACCTACTTCCTGAAATCTAGGTAGACTACGTCAATGAACTCCCCCTTGTCGATCAAGTCCGTCCATGCTTCCATGGCACAGAGCAGTTGTGTCATGCAGGACCTTCCGGGGACAAATCCATGCTGATGGTCACTGAATAGGTCATTGGTCAGCATATGGTCAGATACTTCATCTCTTACCAGTGATTCCATGACTTTGCAACAGACAGAGGTGAGACTTATTAGTCTGTAGTTGCTAGGATCTTTCTTGCAGCCTTTCTTGAATACTGGAGCAACATTGCTTTGCTTCCATCTAGTTGTAGAGTCCAATTCCAATTATTTCAAATGTAATTATCCCCTCGCCGACAAAGTCGGAAGGGATTTAGTAATTCTGCCGTCCGTCCTTCCTTCCGTCCTTCCGTAACAAATTTGGTTTCCGATCGATAACTTCAGTAATGTTTGACAAATTTTAATGAAATTTGATATGAAGGTACATAGTATCAAAACACAGCCTAATTAAGTTCGATTTCGGAGTATGTAGGTCAAAGGTCATAGCTCATTAAATATGCGAATCTGGTTTCTGTTCGATAACTATAGTAATGTTTGACGAATTTTAATGAAATTTAATATGAAGTTACATGGTATCAAAATACAGCCTAAGTTTGATTTTGGAGTATGTAGGTGAAAGGTCATAGGTCATTAAATATTAAAACAACTAATTATATATGTGAAAATGTGGTTAACTTCCTTGCCTAGTAATATAATAGTATAGTCTAATGGAGGTAATTTGTTCTGACGTATATACAGGTGGTGTAGGCCATTTGTACCCTGCGAGGGGATGCTACGCTTTGCACAGTGCAGTGCAGTGGTCAGTACCTTCAATAGTATAGAGAATAAACCAGACCTGCAGACGATGGCCTGTACTTACATGACTAGTAAAGAAAGAGAAGAACAAGAACAAGAAGACGACGAAGAAGAACAAAAACAAGTACAAGGAGAAGAAGAACTAGAAGAAAAGGAAAAAGAAGTAATTTAGTAAAATAGTAATAACCCTCACTTTTGTGAAAAATTAGTCACTTTACCTATCCTACAACCTGCAAAAATGCATATATTCTTTTTCAAATAGACATTTGCCTGATCACCCCCCTCCCCTCCCCCAAAAGCTCTAAATTCTATTGCTATATGATCATCCATTGCCTTGTGTTAAAATGAACTGTGCGATGTATTTATCTCAGAATTAAGCAAACTTTTAGTACCATCCCGGCCCCCACTCAGTGTTATTTAGGATACGCGTATGCATGTTCCCTCCCCTTGAAAGCACTCCCTAAGTCCGGTGTGTAAAGTCAATACGAGCCGATTTACTAGCACTACATCCCTCATATAAACTTTTAAAGGCAGTATCATGGACTCCATGGTGCATTTTTTAATAAAGCATCTTGGCAAAGAATATCAAATCTTAGCAATCAATATCAAACATTTTTCGTCTGTTTTCTCATTTGTGTATCAGGATTTAGGTGTGGCCTATTCTTGCAGCAAGTGGTGTAAGCGTAAGCTGAGCCCAGATGAGATAATTGAAGATTTCATAAAACGTTGTGATGAAGGTAATCAAATCAGTCGTAGTGTTCAAATACTGACTGCTTTAATTTGAGGGGCATGGTTTGATTTTGGAAACGCCCCTCTCTCAAAAAATGAAATGGAGGCTCTCATTACCAATCATGTGAAAGAATATGTTTTGACTAATACGTGATGATACAAATTTTGCCGGGAAACCGCCTACTAATTGATATATTTGGTAAATTATTATATCTATTGGGACCAAATAGATATCGCGCACGTGGTCGCGTAGTCCCATATACATCTTTCTGTGTACAGTACTTGTAACTTTACCAAGACTGGGCCAAATTTCTTATCATTTTGATGATTCCAGAACCTTGCAGTACATACCAATACTTATATGCTAGATGATCAACCTTTTCTGATCGATTCCACAACGTTTCTTTCACAATGCAATCGCATGACCAGAACTGGTATTTATCTTTAAACTATTCCCCAAAGGTGGTCTGATACGAATTAAGTTGAGGAGCACAGTACATTAACGGCTTCAAGATCATCAAGGAGCTACAATTTTAACTGAGGCTCTCCTCTCTGCTACATAAAGTTCAAACCCACAATATTATAGTTATTATTATTATTATTATTAAATGTTATTATATTATTATTATTATTTCTATGAGCATTGATAATACTATTATTACTTGTTGTTGTTTTTGTTATTAGAATCTGTGTCATATTCATAATAACATGTATTGTGTCGAGCTCGCTATTGCTTCCGCCCAGCAGGCGAGCTGAACCAGCGGCCTGCTGATTGGTCGAAAGCACCGTGCGCGGCCAATAGGCCTTGTGCATTAGCCGAACCAGCGGCCCAACCAACGGCCTGCATGCTGATTGGTCGAGCACCGTGTGCGTCGGCCAATAGGCTTTGTGCGTTATTGTTCCAATTAACGATCAAATTTTTGACCGCCGCGCTGGTCCTCCAGTATAAAACACGCTTGCTTACATTAGTTTTTTATCACCTGACGAAGTGTTGCAGCGGCGCACGAAACGTCGTGATCTTTTAGATCCCTTATTGACCACATTGCGAGAAAAACGAATATGACACTAGCGATATTATTTTTGATGTATTGTGTTTTTAATAAGTAATTTTTTTTCTTGATATTCATTTAATTGTAGAATCAGCAAAGTTTATAGCAGAGGGCGCTTTCCAATCTCAGCTTAACTTGGAATACGGAACAGAAGAAAGAGAAAAAGTAGATATGTTTTTACCAAAATCAGCTGATAAAGGTAAATATTAATATAGTTTTTAAATTTAGTTATTTAGGCATCTGAAATTATATTATTATTAGTAGTATTTTATTATTTGTAGAAGTAGTAGTAGTTGTTGTTGTCCTCATCGATGTTGTTGTCATCATCATCATTGTGATTATATTTCTTCTTATTTTTATTATACAGGTATTAATAAATTGATCTCATTATTATTATTATCATTATTATTGTTATATTAATTTTTTAAATTCTTTTATCCAATCAATTTAAAATAATATAACATGTACAATAGTCGACAGGAGCTGAAAAGGGTAAATCTTTAATCACTGTTGCCCTTTATGCATTCAGTAAGTTATATCTGGTATAATCCCTAATAATACAGTGGATACTAAATTCGGAATGCAAAACCCATAATTGTTGAAAAACATGATTTCAACACACAGAAGTACTAGCTAGAACCACATTGTTAGGATATGGAGCTGGTAAACAATTTGTATGTGTATTAATGTGTTGCTCCAGGGCCCTGTTTAATATTTATCAATAACAATTGCCATAGACCTATGAAAAATCTGCTCATAGCCAATCAAATGCAAGGATTTCAGTAGCTTATAACAATTATTGTATTTTTTTATTGATAACAAGCTTTATGAAATGGGGCCCTGTAAATGACATTGGCTTTCAAGATTTTCAGTGCACATTAATCAATTGATGTAATGATCTTCTCTTTAACATTGATGTTAACAGATGCACCTGTGTTTATGTTTCTTTATGGGGCTACTGGCAAGCAAAGCAATTAAGGTGAATTTTTTGTTCCTTGAGTGTACCAATCACATGAAAATGTTTTGCTCTGTATTTTAGGGGTTCCATGTTGTTATTCAAAATATGGCCTTCAAATATTTTTTCTATAAAGAGATATTGTGAGTTCAAATATACTCTCAATAAACACAAAAGAGACTGATGATTAGACTAATCAACACACCTATACATGTGAGTTGGTCTAGCGGCACGTTCACTTGCATGGTCAGCTCTCTGTCGTAATCGCCTACAAACTGACTCAGGCGACCCCTGTTCGAAACTGAGTCACGTCTTTCGGATGGTGACGTTAAAGGTTGGTCCCCATAAGTAAATAATCATATCTGATTGATACACGTCCGTAAAAACCCAATTACTTACGCACACACACATGCTGGCAGTAGAATAGGGCGAAGACGGAAGCCAAGTCTGACTCAGTTGAGTTTTGTATGTTATGTTTAACAGTTTAAGGTTATCCTTTATTTACTTCATACTTCTTAACAGTTAGCCCATTGAAAGTATTTGTTGATTTTACACATTCAATCGTTGCAACTTTTTCTTGTTAACAGGTTTTTATCATACATTACCCTTGTCTCAATGTGACCTTTGACATTTTGTCTGTTTGCTTTTTGCTGCCAGTAAGGATAATAGCTCTCTACTTGGAGCTCCGCTCATCAAGAATGGTGCTGTATTGGTCACCGTTGGATATTCTTTAGCGCCGGAGTGTAAGTGTTGCCATTTTGGAGATTAAAATCTATTGTCTCGATTACCCTTTAAAAGCAATTTTGTATGTGCAGTGCCTGGGATCACTGTTTCTAATGCATTTCATGTATTATAATGAAAGTTGTGAAAAATTATACTTTAATTATTCAAACAATTTGTGTTTGACTGATCGCCCCTTCAGAAATGCATAACTTTCTTATATTGAATCGGTTTTTACCCAAACTGTGCCCTGTTTCTCTCATTTTTCTACTTCTAATTAAACTAACTTAATATCAGGGTGGACTTTCCCCTTTAAGTATTCACATGTTCAATCAACATTCTTTTTTTACATGAGTCATTAAAAGCTTGATTCATAGTAAATATTCAGTGATTATTAAACTCTAGTTCATTTCATTCATTTTACATACTCTTCTTCTGAACAAATATTAAGGACTGTAAGCACATTATATGCTACAGCACAGGACTTAAAATTGTTGTGGAAAAAAATTGCGATATTCTTTTTTTTGTATTTGCAGGTACTCTACATGAAATGGTTGAACAGGTTAAGAAGGCTGTGGTTTTTGTGGCCAATAGGTTTCCAGAAACTAGGTAAGAAGAAAAAAAATAAACATAACCAAGCTGTAAATTTTATAAACCTTGCTCACATATATGCGATAAACTCCTGCGGTTTTCTAGCAAGGCAATATGAAATGAGATTTGAAAGATAATACTAATTTAGACCCTCTAAACGAAAGGGCTTGAAAATGTCTTTTTGTGGGAAAATAACGATCTTTAGTTGTCAAATTGACTTTAGGGATTGCAGTCCTTTTATCAAATCCTTGTACCAAATGGTCGTACGTTTTGTGCTGCGCAAAGATTCAATCAGTTTAATTTTGGCCATTACAAGAAGTTGGTATTGATGTGGACAAATGCTCATGTACCCATTACAGCTCGTTTTAGGTATGTTATTACCAAACAAAAAAAGAAGTCAGTCAGTCACTCGATAGTGTCTGACAGTGAAGTCTAGCAAGTAAACGGGTTTCCTTGCATAATTCAAATACTAGGACACTGCTAACCTTTAAATTTCACAGATAGGACATACATGACATATTCATAATTCCTGCAAATTTCTACAGAATTTGATGTTAGCTGAAAAAGGGACATAGAGGTTTTTAACTCACAGATAAGAAACTACGGAGAGGACCTTTGTTACATGCTGATGCATTTTTTTCCACAAGCACTTGCCATTCACATTGACCTTTGACCTTTGTGGTGTGTCTCGTCATACAAGTATGTGAACAGGTTTTACTTGTAAATTTCTGTGATTGCCTTGTGCTTTTAAATTTAAAGGTTGTTTCATTATTAAAGTATACAGAATGGCTCAAACTTAGAAAAAAAAATGATTAGAAATATTTCTTCTAACCGTTGCTCATGGAATAGAGGACTGTGTGCTCGCATAAAAACAATACATTGCTCTGATTGCATTAGATTACAATAGCTTACAAGGTAAATAATATTAATAATAATATTATAATAATATTATAATATTATAATATTATTCAATTGTTTGAATTTTCTCCAGCCCAAGAAGTAATGGATGAGTAGGTTTTGTACTATGGAGAAGTTACAATGTGTGGTAATTCATTCTAATCCACAAAATATAGAGCTTATTCTTTGTGTGAAGAAATGTAGAAATTTTGTTTTGCATGCACTTGAAGCTGTCAAAAACAGTATACGGGTGGCTCATTTATATGTCAACCGATATGTCTTGCCATATTTGTGTATTTTCTGATAAATGACAATGGAAGTCCTGAATTGTGATACAGAATTTACTTCTGATTCAAAATTAAATTCTGTTCTAATTCTGTTTTAATTCAAATTTATTTGTATTCTTTCTATTCACAGAGGGATTTTCATATCTGGTCACTCAGCTGGTGGTCATCTGGCGGCCATGATGCTGTCCGTAGACTGGTCAAGCCTTCTAGAGGGCAACAAGAACGTTGTCAAAGGTGATGTTCAAAACTAATCCTCCAACATTTGCTCCAGCAACAGTTGCTCTAGGCTTAGCTTCGCCAAAAGTATAGGGTTAGATTTCTGTTTGCAATTTAATAGGGTTTTAACACATCAGTTGCTTTCGTTGCCTCTCTGTATGGTCGCTCGTTTGCTACACATGCAATTTTGCACGAAACAATACATGTAGGCACCAGTTGATGGAAGGATTGCTTTGTGTAATACGATGGCTTTGCAAAAGTAGTAGTTTCGGTTTTGATTAACTCCATGACAACCCTTTTAACACTGATATAGATTAATCTTGCACTGGATACACTTAAATAAGCTATATCTATCCTTTGATGAATACTATGTGGCACAGGGAGCTTAATTGTGTGGTATATAAAGAGTTAAGTCAAGAGTTAAGTCAGGTTTATGGTTAGGGTTAGGCTTTTATATTTTTGAAGTACCGGTAAGGAATTTTGTTATTGTAAGAAATTACTGCTGTTGAAAGTGTAATCCAACCTCAACAAATTTATTGATGAGATTCAGAAAACATAGGACGTATTTTTAACATCAACAGGGAAATGAATAGGACCACAAACAAGGAAATAAAAATGACACACCAGGGGGGTGTTTCACAAAGACTAAGATCGACTTTAAGTTGGACTTAAGTATAACAGGCCGTTCGTGCCATTGTTTGCTCTCACCATTATGATCTTTAGATAATATTTTTTTCTGATTGTAGATTTGTAGATTTTTTTACCATGATTTGTACTTCCCGTGAGAGACCAATGCCAGTAAATGATGAGAGAAAACAATGGCACGAACGGCCTGTTATGCTTAAGTCCAACTTAAAGTCGATCTTAGTCTTTGTGAAACACCCCCCAGACAAAGTAAACACAGAAGGAAAAAGGGAAGATTAAGATGGAGAAATAGAATTAAATTTATGAATAATTGCATAAAAACATGAGGATTAAAACTGGAATGAATGGGCAGTATTTATAAATATACATGTACCAAATTTTGTCCAAGTTTAAACGCTGACTAAAATTAAATTTGTAAAGAGAGTCCATGGATGAAAGCATTTGAAGGTTCTAAATGCCAAATTGTTCGGAATATTAATAAAAAATGGAATCTTATATACAGCAAATGTATGCTTAAATTCAGCGAGGTGAGCCAAAGCCGGGTACAATGTTTTAAGAATACCATTAAAGAGTTATCATTAAACATTGTTGCTCCAAATCACATCATATTTTGTTATTCATAGAAGAAACAGGTATGCACTTCCCAATTTGTTTAGCAATACATCATATACTCTTCTATTTATTTGTAATATTTATAAATTTACATTTGATGCTACCCCAAACTAAATATATGAGTATGCTTACTTTTTATGCCTCTGCCCACCAAAGTGTTGCCGGAGGCATTGTGTTTTTAGGGTTGTCTGTCCATCCCGCTTTAATCGCGATATCTCAAGAACGCTTGAGGTACGAACTTCATACTTGGTGACAGTGTGTACGTAGGAAGATGATCATAGAGGTGTTGTGGTCGAGTGGATACGCCGGACTGTCGATCACAAGGTCCGCGGTTCGAGTCCCGCCGCTGCACTAATGTCCTTTGGCAAGACATTGATCTACATTTGCCACACTCCACCCAGGTGAAGTAAATGGGTACCTGGTAGGAATTTATTCCTTGAAACGCAGCGCGCGTAACAGCTGCACTGCTAATGCCAGGGTAATTATGCTGCATTATCGTAGAGCGCTTAGAGACTTCTGATAAAGTAAGTGTTAGGCGCTATATAAGCACTGTAATTATTATTATTATTATTATCTGATTAGATTGTGGGATATGTACCTGTAGGTCAAAGGCCAAAAGTCACAAGGGTCAATCTCTGAAATTACAGGTAACATCTTTGTTATCGCGATATCTCAAGCACCATTTGAAGTATGAACTTCAAACTTTGTGATAATGTGAACCATAATAGGAAGAGGATCTGATTGTGGGTTATGTAGGTCAAAGGTCATACAGGTCAATTTCCGAAATTACAGGTATTAGCCTCGTTATGCCAATATCTCAAGAACCACTTAAGATATGAACTTCAAACTTGGTGACAATATGTATCACAGTAGGAAGATGAACTGATAAGGATTTGGAGTACGTAGGTCAAAGGTCAATGATCATAGTCGTTAGTTGACAATTATGGGCTTTTTGTTTTCATCATGATATTTCAAGAATAATTCCATCCATTTCCATTAAGGGCGGAGGCATATAGCGTACGCAGTCACATTTGTCTTGTTCTTTATATTTTGACTGTAGGTATCCTTCCTATTTCCGGTATATATGATCTTCGACCTATTACAAACACCGACATTAACGAGCCATTGTTACTTACAGAGTAAGTATTATCAGCGTGTTATGTTCTTATGATGTAGTGAAAATGTAAATGTAAGCGACCCCAAGATTCGAGTTTTAAAGTGTTGTTTTGTTGTTTGATTCTATTAGAATTCCCAGCATAAAATAAGATATTAAAGATAAAAAGATATTAATTTCTTTCTTATTTTTCTTGTTCATCTACCTATACATTGTATTTTGGCAAATATTTCTTTTAGTCTAAAAAATCACTGTTAGAATTTCCATGATTACCAGAACTGATGATTAAGTTTAATCGTTGTGCAGATCTAGTGCATCTTCTGTGAGCCCTCTTCTCCTTGTGGATGCTATCCCTAAATGCAATCTTGGGGTCAAAGTTCACATCCTGGTAGCCGAGTACGATCCACCTGTTCTTCAAAAACAAGCACAGGACTACAGCAAGGTATGTATGGTGTAATTATTTTGCAATTTATGAACCTGCCTTACATCGTATATGTTTTTATGTCATATACAATGTACAACTCATTCCTAGATCCTCATCAACGATTGGTCGAACAGAGTCTTGTTTTTTAAACCTTTTATTATTAGTTAGTGTGCAGTGTTTAGTTGGCAGTGTTATCCATAAATTTACCTTTACTCATTATATCTTGCACTGGAGTTCATGTTTCAGAAAAAAGCAATGATTTTATTCTCAAATTAGTCTTTGACAAGTGTTGGCTTTCTCATTTTGTCAATATTATGCAGGCGTATATATGCAATGTGCTAAGTGCATGTAAAGCGAGACATCCGTGCATTTATACTGTGTGTGGGCTGAACTTCGCTGAAGTTGGCATCTTGAATTAATTTGCCTTCATCAACTAACCTAAGATTGTCTTTATTTTATAAATCAAATGACAAAATGTATGTTGTATTTAAAGGTATAGACCAGTTTTGGAAACGCCCCTCTCAAAAAATGAAATGGAAGCTCTCATTACCAATCATGTGAAAGAATATGTTTTGACTAATACGTGATAATACAAATTTTGCCAGGAAACCGCCTACTAATTGATATATTTGGTAATTTAATATCTATTTGGACCAAATAGATATCGCGCACGTGTCGCGCACGTGTCGCATAGTCCCATATACATCTTTCTGTGTACAGTACTTGTAACTTTACCAAGACTGGGCCAAATATTTTATCATTTTGATGATTCCAGAACCTTGCAGTACACACCGATACTTATATGCTAGATGATCAACCTTTTCTGATCGATTCCACAACGTTTCTTTCACAATGCAATCGCATGACCAGAACTGGTCTTTATCTTTAAGTGATGTACAGTTAATGACTAAATTATTCATATCTTTAGCAAGTATTAATTGTGCTTGTTTGTATGTGAAAGAATTGATTTGTCACAATTTATGTTTCTTGAGAAAGTGACATATTTAACCTTACATCTCAAAGTATTCAATAAAGACCCTTATTCAACCAGTCCACCTTTCAGTCTTGAGTTACAAAAAACAAAAACAAAAAAAATCAAATTTACAAGGGGTATGAAAAATTGAGTTGTCAACTGTACCTCTTTATTTGTTCATTATATGATCTGGGGAGTGTTTCTCAAAGACTAAGATCGACTTAAGTTGGACTTGAACTATGGCAGGCAATTCATGCCACTGGTTGCTCTCAACATTGGTCTCTCAAGGGCCGTCACAAATCTACAGAATTTAAATTTTTGATAGTTCATTGTTGAAGAAAAAAAGCTACTTACATTTTAAACTTAAGTTATATTGAAGACTTGGACTTATACTACGGTATGCGATTTATGCCCTTAAAAAGTCTTGAACCAGATGTCAAATTAGAGGGAAAAAACCTTAGATATTATGATTTTAGATAATATTTTTATCTTCAATAATGAACTATCAACAAATATAAGTTATGTAGATTTGTGACCACGATTTGTACGTCCCTTGAGAAACCAATGCCAGGAATGGTTAGAGGAACTAGTGGCATGAACGGCTTGCCATAGTTCAAGTCCAACTTAAGTCAATTTTAGTCTTTGTGAAACACTCCCCCATTCTTGATGAGCCTGTATCCATCTATGGTACTCAAAATGAATAGTTTGTATGAAAGATGCATACGCTCATGTTACTCAACCAGCATAATAAACTTGGCCCTGTCTAAAGCCTCGGTCACAAATGCCATTACGAACTGCTACGAACGCTCGACGATTTTCAGACAATGGAAATTCGGGAAGACAATGGAAAAACGGAGATTCGTACGAAATTATCGCTCGTACGAACCTTTGTGACCGTAGCATTATAAAGAGTTAATCGCAACTATACACATAAGAGATAGGAGACTCCAAACTTACGATTGATTGGAGGACTTGCGGTTAATTTGGGTCAATCACAACTCTTTATATGACAGGGCCCTGATGTATTTTCTAATATGACATTATTGAATTGTGGATAAAATGGTAAAAAAGTGCTTCATCTTTCTTTCCTGTTAGCTTCTGTCATCTCTTGGTCTAGATGTTGAAATGATGACGTTGCCCGGTAGAGATCATTTTGAGGAGATCACAGAGTTACCTGATGAAAACTGCCCATTTCAAAAGGTATGTGACACATAAAAAGTACCCATTAGTTTTCAAAAAGAAGGTTCCCCCCCCCCCCTCTTACCTGTAACCTGTCATATGCCAGTGATGTAATTTTGAATCGAGTGGCTGCACACATGAATCCCTGCATGCAAATCCTACAGGACACTGTTTCTTTTTTTCTTGGATACTCGTAGATGATGAATGAATGCCACAATAAACTCCCTCAAGGCATTATCTTTTGAAGATCAGTTGAAGTGTTTAAAAATAATTTAAAAACAAATCTGTTTAATTCGGCATATACCGGTAATTAATTGTTCTGTCATTTTTGTATGTTTTATCTTACTTCTGTTCCTTTGTTAATAATGCAGATGCTTTTATGTTTGTTTGTTTGTTTGTTTTTTTTGCTTCACAAGTGCACCTTGAGCATTTGATTTCAAGTGGATTCTGCACCTTATACATTTTTTAAATATTATTATTATTATTATCATTTGAGCAATTCCATGTAATCTGTTCTGTACGACATATGACATTTATCCATTTATTGCATTAAAAAAAAGGTAAATATCCTGATATGATTGTGTAGTAATGGGTCTTCATAGAATCACTAACATAAAACGAAACGATCTTATCAAAAGATTTTTCTTTTTTGGAGGGAATAATGACAAATGTTATACGGGACATATTGCACCGAATTGCTCATTTGTATTTTTGTGAACTTAGAATTAGGCCAAGTAATACATGTACCACTGTTTCTGTCATTTTACTACCTGCAGGTCTTCCTTCGAGCGATGGGTTTGATATCATGATGGCCATCCTTCAAGTAAAGTGAACTTCTGTGGTAACATTTATATTGGTAAAGTAGTCGAGAAGAAGTTCAAATTCCATATATTCCCTTTAGGAGGATATCATAGTATCCAATTGGTGTAGAGCCCCAATATCTAGGTACCTAACCAAAGGCACTGATGAGACTGAAAAATTATCATATCCATGATTCTCCTGGGAAAAACTACTGACTATCCTGTCCATGATTTTCCTGGGAAAAACTACCGACTATCTTGTCCTTGATTCTCCTGGGAAAAACTACTGACTATCCTGTCCATGATTCTCCTGGGATAAACTACTGACTATCTAGTCCTAGATTCTCCTGGGAAAAACTACTGACTATCCTGTCCATGATTCTCCTGGGAAAAAAACTACTGACTATCCTGTCCATGATTCTCCTGGGAAAAAACTACTGACTATCCTGTCCATGATTCTCCTGGGAAAAACTACTGACTACCCTGTCCATGATTCTCCTGGGAAAAACTACTGACTATCCTGTCCATGAATTTCCTGGGAAAAACTACTGACTATTCTGTCCATGATTCTCCTGGGAAAAACTGCTGACTATCCAGTACATGATTCTCCTGGGAAAAACTACTGACTATCCTGTCCATGATTCTCCTGGGAAAAACTACTGACTATCCTGTACATGATTCTCCTGGGATAAACTACTGACTATCCTGTCCATGATTCTCCTGGGAAAAAACTGCTGACTATCCTGTCCATGATTCTCCTGGGAAAAGACTTGGATAATGGCTAGTTTTTTAAGCAATATGGAATAGGTAGATTAGCAATGTAACACAAAAAGGATTGCTCTTGAAATGACCTTGTACAGTATTCCAAGTATGACTGCAAGTAGTTCAAAATTAAGGACCAAAGTTTGATGCAATAAGTGTGTACAATCCCATATACAGTTTAACATGTCTGCGTGGCCACCTCAAAATAAAGGCAACCTGTTTATAGTGGCCTTGTATTTTGTCTCTCTCGAGAAAGAGATGTGTGTTGTAGAACCTGTCTAGAAAGGCCAGCTGCCTAATGTGGCCACTTTGTCTATTTCCCTTGGGTGACCTTTATAGACAAGTTTGACTGTATTCCATATAATGACATTTGTGCTTTGATTTGTAATGTCAGATTCTACATATATGTTTTTACACAACATACAATCAAACCTGTGTTAATGGCCACCTCCCTACAAAGGCCACCTGCCTACAGTGGCCACTTTGTCTGTTCCCTTGGGTGACCTTAATAGACAGGTTTGACTGTATATGTACATATATCCATGTGATTGTGCAGTGATTTTCAAAAAGTGATTTTCAGCAAGATATTTTCATATAGCTATCATCTTGATGTTTCTTAAACCTCAAAATACTGAATTATTTTCATATACTATGTAATCAAAACCAATCTCAACAACGTCTTTCACAATATGAATAACATATGTGATTATGTGTTTATAGAATGGCTGAAAGTCGTTTCATTTGTGTGAAAGTATTCCAAAGCGAAAATCCATACCAAATTATTTGTTTTCAATAAGATCAAGAAATGTGATACATCAGTATTTTATAATATGTTGAAGATATGAGAAATTATATAATAATTTGATAAAAAGTTATTCAGAGTTCTTGTCTTTTGTGATACAGTATTGTTGTTCGATCATCCTGTGGCATGAAACTGTCATGAATCAGGGACCTGTTTCACAAAATTTGTCATCAGTGACAAATGACAGATTTTGTTATAAGCTACTGAAATACTCGCTTCTGATTGGTTATCAGCAGATTTGTCACTGATTTTTGTCATTTGTCATTGAAAAAAGGCTTTGTGAAACGGGTCCCACAGCATGTTGTTAACAAAGAGGACCTTGATGTCATTAATTAGGAGCGATGGCTCAGTGGTAGAGCAGTGGTCTCATAACTGGGAGGTCCTGGGGTGTGTTTCACAAAGATTAAGATCGACTTTAAGTTGGACTTAACTATGGTAGGCCTTTCATGCCACTATTTGCTCTCACCATTACTGGCATTGGTCTTTCAAGGGACGTACAAATCGTGGTCACAAATCTACAGAATTGACCTTTTTTGATAGTTCATTATTGAAGGAAAAAATATTATCTAAAGATCATAATTGAGAGACCAACGGTGAGAGAAACCAGTGGCATGAATGGCCTACCATAGTTAAGTCTAACTTAAAGTCGATCTTAGTCTTTGTGAAACACCCCCCTGGATTCAAAATCAAGTCAATGCGCTATTGCCCTTTGGTAAGGTGTAAAGTCTCGGATCAGGTATGATGTGGTAGACCGCCATGGTCTTTTTACCTGTAAATAAATGGCGACAGCGCACAAGGGCTCTACGTGTATTCACTTAGCTCTGTGATGTAAGATACAGGAATGTGAAGCATTTTACACTTTACGTCATCTGTGTAAAAAAAAAACCTGCCGCAGTTTACTGCTTCGTATCTGATCGAGGCTTTAATCGTCATTACCAAGTCCCTCGGAGTGGACTTAGAGCCATCGGTCCCCTGGTCGCTTACTTATAAGCATACACATGCTTCTTAGCAGTTGGGCTAGAAAGAAAAAAACCCATCAATACATCAAACTCCATTAAACCTATGTGCACAAATTCATGAAGATCAATAAGAGGCAGCGCTCCGGGGGAAGGGGGCACAGTGCCCTCCCACTTTTCAAGTACCCCAAAAGTGCCCCTTTTACATAGGAAAAGTGCCCTTTTACTTTGACAAGTGCCCTATTAATTTTTAAAGTGCCCCTTCCCCTTTCCACCTCTGATAAGTGCCCCTTTTATTTTGACATTTACCCCTTTTCCTTCAACAAGTTCCCATTTTCCTTTGCAATAAGTGTCCATTTTCCATTCTCATAAGTGCCCTTTTTAATCTCTGGTAAGTGCCCCTTTTCAGGTACGAAGCGCCCTTTTCACTTTTGATAAGCGCCCCCTTCACCTCTAATAACTGTCCTATTCAAATCTGAGAGGTGCCCCTTTTGCTTTGACAAGTGCCCCCTATCCTTTGTAAGAAGTGCCCCTTCCCCTTTTAATAACTACCCCTTTTTAACTCGGATAAACGCACCTTATATTTTCACACGTGCCCCCTTTCCTTTCTAATAAGTGCCTTTTTATTTTGACACATCCCCCTTTTCCTTCCAAATAAAAGCTCCTTTTCCTTCTTATAAGTGCCCCTTCCCCTTCTCATGATTACCTCTTTTCATCTCTGATAAGTGCCCCGTTTATTTTAGCATGTGCCTCTTTTTCTTTTAATAAGAGCCACTTCCCTTCTAATAAAAGCCCCCTTTCACCTCCGATAAATGCCCCTATTAAAATCTGATCGGTGCCCCTTTTTCAACAAATGCACATTTCCTTTATTATTAGTGCCCATTTTTCATTCTCATAAGTGCCTCTTTTCATATATGGTCAGTGCCCCTTTTCAGATGCGATAAGTGCCCCTTTTCACCTCTGATAATTACCATTTTAACAATGATACATGCCCCTTTTTCTTTCTAATAAGGAACCTATCCCTTTTTCATAAATCCCCCTTTTCACTTCTTATCAAAATCTGATGGGTGCCTCTTTTCCGTCGACAAATGCCCATTTCTCATTCTCATAAGTGCCTCTTTGTTTAGGTGTAAGAAGTGCTCCATTTTCACCTCTGGTAATTAGCCTTTGTACTTTGACACGTGCTGCTTTTCTTTTCTAATAAGTGTCTTATCCCTTTTGGTAAGTGTCCCCTTTTCCTCTCATCATTAAACGTGCCCCTAATTTCTAGCGACTAAGAGCAATTTCCCCCAAAGCTCGCTCGCATTTATAGATGTTATAATTATGTTACTTATCAAAGGTCTTTTCAGTCTTCCGTTATGAGAATGTGCTTATAATCCCATCAGGATTGGGGTTATCCTCTTTATAAGATGTAATTTTTCGCGCTGCGACCTCACAAATCTTTAAAAGTTTCCTCGCTCGCAAATGAATTTTCAGACCATCGCAACCCAACTGCAAAGTATGATGATTAACCAATATCTTATATGATGTATAAAGAGAAACAAATATTAAAATCATCCCTGATAATGTAATCACAATATAGGGGTATATACCAATGTCTAAAAACTTGTATATTTTCGCTTTGAGATTTCCCTTGAAGGTGCCCTTTTTCTCCAGAAAGTGCCCTTTTGTTGGTGCCCCACTTTGGAAGTCGCTCCGCCGCCTCTGTCAATAAGGTACGTTTGTGAAGTTTTATTTAAAGTGCCTTCATTGCATAGTTAACAATTATAAAATGTGCATTCTAGTATTCCAACGGTGAAATAAACTACTGGTACAATCAGAGAGGGTTACCTTGCAGCTCTTACTTCTCATTTACACTACCAGGGGGGTGTTTCACAAAGACGAAGATCGACTTTAAGTTGGACTTATCTATGGCAGGCCGTTCATGCCACTGGTTGCTCTCACCATTGGTCTCTCAATTATGATCTTTAGATAATATCTCTCCCCTCAATAATGAACTACCAAAAAAGGTAAATTCTGTATATTTGTGACCACGATTTGTACGTCCCTTGAGAAACCAATCCCAGGGATGGTTCGAGGAACTAGTGGCATGAATGGCCTGCCATAGTTAAGTCCAACTTAAAGTTGATCTTAGGTCTTTGTGAAACACACCCCCAGGTTTCATTTCATTGAATACATGTAGCAATTCGAGGATCGTATCACTGTAAGTAATTAATTGTTCCCTAGTCTGAATGTGGTATATACAACAACAAAAAGATACTTGACGTACGGAACAAGGTAATTCTTATGGTCTCACAGTCCTCATTATACAGTCAAACCTGTCTATAGCGACCGCCCACAACACAAAAAGTGGTCTTTGTAGACAGGTGGTCTTTGTAGACAGGTTCCTTAAGTACATGTTTCAATGAGAAACCATTTTCAAGGGAAACAAAAAATGTGGTCTTTGTAGACAGGTGGTCTTTGTGGACAGGTGGTCACTAAAGCAGGTTTGACTGTAACAACTTTCCACTGTATGACAGATTTGGTTTGCCCCAGCCTTCTTCGTATCCGCTACTGAAAACAACTGATGTATTTTTATTTAATAGCAAACAGCTACGAATGCCATGATTGCATTAAACTGTAGACAAATATTTTGATATACATGTATCAGTCATATATTCATGTAGATGTAGATATGTTTTTATATACATTAAGATGATTATGTTAACATCCAAGCCAAGATATCTCATGTTCACAGTGCAAGAGGAAGTTCAATTTTAAGATGGATAGAATTTCAAGTATCTGACAGAAATATATGTATGTTCTGGAAATAATGTTAAAAAAGAAATATGCATGTATATTCGGCAAGAATGCAGTATTCGTTATCATTATCACTCGACATAGACTTGATAAAATTCAAGTTTAAAAAAAATGATAATTTTATAAAATAGGTCGTGTCATCAAAAGAATGAAATTATATTTTAATATATTGAAAACTGAAGAAAACACATATTAACTAGGACAATATCTTGTGAATTAAATTGTTTGACATCAGATTCTATCCTAGGCAATTCATCCATATTTCGTACACATGTTTACAAATGCTTCAAAGTGTTAATTAGTGAACAACAGATATGCTACGACTGTATTTTTTAAATAATGAATTTGCAATCATATCTAACTCAATAAGTAATAGGAGCAAAATATTAATACATGTATATGACAAAGATTTCAGGAGATCAAAATTTCAGTTACATAACAACGACAATAAGGATAGTATGAGGAAGCAACTAAGCAAGAACATATATACATTATCAAAACGATACATTAATTGCGTTTTTTGTATAGGCCTATACCAGCGAACATTCAACATTAATGCACATAATTTATTTGGCAATTCATCCGTCAACCCTATAGGAAAGAGAAGATCTTGAGTTGTATCAATGTAATATTACTCTGAAGAATGAGAACTAAAAAACGTAATTTTTCCCCTATGAAATGTATCTCTTTACCCATCTCCATTCTCTTTAAAAATACAAATATGCCGTTGTCATAGCAATACATTGATTGCGTGGTTTTTTATAGGCCAACACCGGTGAATATTAATGCACATAATTTATTTGGCATTTCATCCGTCAACCCTATCGGAAAGAGAAGCTCTTGAGTTGCATCATTATAATATTACTCTGAAGATTGAGAACTAAAAAACGTAATTTTTCCCCTATGAAATATATGTCTTTATCAATGGCCATTCTTTTTAAAAGAGTTACACCTTAAAGAATGATAAAGTAAGCGAGTCATTTTACCAATGAAAAGCTGTCCCCTTTATATCTCTGTTCTTCTTCTCTCTTCTAGTGCTTAGCATCGCTCTTGTTTTCTTTCCCTCTCCATTCCCTTTCCCTATACCCATTCCCTATCCATCATAGTACCTATCCATTCCTTCTCCATTCCCTTTTCCATTCCCACTCCCTATATCCATTCCCTATCCATTCCCTCTCGATTCTCTTTCCTGTCCCTCTCAATATTCCTAATCAAGTCTGAAGATTGGCATGGGATCTTTCATAAAAAAGTGAGAACGAAGCGCGATTCCAAAATCAAGCGCGAATCTACTTCCAACCAATCAGGGTCACTCGTAAAGGCTCGTTCAGATATGACGCGGCAAACCGCAAAAAGCCGCTGCGTTTTGTGTGTGTGTGTGTTTTTAAAAATATTTTAAACTACACATGTAATTGAATGGCAACTGCGCGCAACGAAGTTCCTACGCATATTCACAGCTCTGTGTTGTAAGATACATAAATGTGAAGCGTATTACACTTGACGTCATCATAAATAAAAACCGCCGCGGCCGACCGCTTTATATCTGAACTTTAGTCCAAGAGTGGAGTTACTTCGCAGTATAGGTCCATCATGGCCATACTATATAAGACTAACATTGCATTTGCGTTTACCTGAAACTGTGTATGTAATACAAGTTAATAGGCCTATGACCGGTTATATAATACTCTAAAAAAGCACTTCATTCTTTAAGATCCAATAATATTCTATCCTCTGTAAACTATTCGTTCTGATGATGATTCGATTCAGTATCATCTTCCCCGTTTTCCTTCATTTCTTTTGCTCTTGCTATCATCCTTGCCTTTCTCTTCGCTTCTAAAATCTCTTCGACGCATTTTCTTCGGCGCTCGATCTTCTTGCGGATATCGTCGAGTTCCGCGAAATGTCCGCTGCGGAGAGCGCTGATCTTGAGTTTCTTGGCCAGCGTGTTCACCAGGAATTGTTTCCTGATCGATTCGATGTCCGTCCCGCTGGCGTATGGGTCGAGCGCGTTCCTGCTCGCCTCCTCGAACTCCAACATGAACTTGGTGTTCAGCGCCATCTCATCCATTGGGGCCCCACCTCCTCCTTCGGCGCCGGAATCGCGGCCCTTCTTCTGCGAATCCAGTTGGTTCCTGTGTCCCATTTTGGACGATCTCAGCTTCGATTTGAACGTCGGTGGAAGAGGCTTCCTACCGCGCCGATGAAGTCGGTCGCCCCGAACTGACCCACCTAAATCTGGAACATCGTTGACGTAGACCGTAGAGTTCTTGCTGGACGGACTCTCTGCTCGGAAGTGAGATTCAGGGATCTTAAACCGATTGAGAGGGCTAAGCTGTCGTCTGCGGTACACGGGTGCGGAGACGTTCACTTTGATATCTCGAGGAGAACTCGGATTGGCAGCACTTCGAGGAGAATCCTGATCCGGACTTGTCCTTTCAGACATCATTTTCTCGTCTGACTTCATAGCTTCAGAACCCTGATCAGACATATTAAAGTGAGCTTCGGACGGACTTATCACACGGGGTCTCGGTGAATTCGGCCGACTCGAGAACTTGGGTGCCGAGTCTTCGGACGGGCATGGAGAGAATATGACGGGTAGGGGGAATCCCTGTGAAGCCGTAGCTTTCGTCGGTTCATCTCTGCCACCAGGAGAATCTCAGGGTTCTCCTCAGCTTTGTCTTGGACACCGGATGCTGCTTCCGTCGTCACTTGGTCCAACGTCGTGATGGTCATCGTATCTGGTCCTGATCCATCCAGATACTCATCGTAGGTATCGTATTGACTGGTCTCGTCTTCATGCTCGTCTCGGTTCACCGTCTCGACGTCAACGACATGCGACTTTCGCTGGGCGACGATGTCGCACTGCCTTTGGAAGATCTCCACGAAGTTATTCAGAAACTTGACCTGATCGCGATCTAATTCACGCTCACGGTACGACTTGGATCGCTCAAGGTGACGCAGTTCTCGCTCGAGCTGTTGGTTCGTACGACGTTCGTCGCGCCGAGATTCCCAGATTGTCCGCTGGTTACTCTTGTTGCAGAATGCGCGAGCGTCCCGACGAAGCAGCGATTCTGACTTCCCGACCGACATGATATTATTGCGAGAAAACCACTAAAATTATTACAGAACTGATTTCGGATTCTTCAGATTTGGAGAAGGTTCTAGAGTTTCAAAAGCGTTGATCCATCTTATCGTTTTGTACCAGGAATGAAGGGATTCAGGATCTTGTATAGCACCTGTTGATAGCAAAATAAAATGAGACAGAATATTTTAGAAATGGGTGCGCATGCAGTTCTTCGTAATCCTTGTCATATTTCACTATAATATTCTTTGTGCTCGTGTTAATTTAATTTTTAAAAAACATAGAATACTGCTGCACAGTCACTTTATTATCGAGGGGATCACGCAGAGAATATTACTGTCGGCTTAATCCACATGACTTACCGCATTATTGTCAAAGCTTTAGGCAAAAGTCGAACAACAATCAGAGGGCCCGGGAAGAATGAAGAGCGATCAAAAATACAATCTCTCTAAAGAGGCTGATGGGTGGACCTTAGGGGAGGAGGGGGGCGAATGAGACTTTAATAATGTGGTAGAGGCTACAGTAAAGTCATCGCAAATCTTGATAACGATCCTACCCCCCACCCCAGTAATGTTTTACTGAATCCCCACTGCTTTCACACCTTGGCCCCGTAGCACAAAACTTACCATTGATGGTAACTTTGCCATCAATGGTAACTACCATGGAAACCTTGATTTCGATTGGCTGTTGAGCCCTGTTACAATGGTAGTTGCCATTGATGGCAAAGTTACCATCAATGGTAAGTTTTAAGCAACGGGGCCCTTGTCCTATAAATAAAATGAAGAGTATTGTGAATTGTATGCCTCTAGACTACAAACGTCTGTTGATAAAACTATACCTTATTTGATACCAATTTCTTACACCCTGAAATTAATCATCGTGAAATTGCACGTTTCATACTTGACAAATATTAATCATGCACGTTTGGATAGTGTCAATTACACTGACCTGATACATTACGGACTGACTATAATTATAGGCGAAAGGGTAATATTTTTTTTCTCCACGATTCACCCTATTCCGGATTTTGTCGGCAGTGACATTAGAACAGAGAAGCAGAATACATTTTTTTGTAGAAGTGAATAACCATCAGTAATCATGGTAATGACAAATATTAAATACATGTTATAGAATATAGGGGGTCGTTCCCCTTTGACAATATAATACAATATACACAATTTACCATGCAAGTGTTCACACATATAAAACAATAATTAATTTCGTATTGCAGAGTATAGGCTTAAAATAATATATAGGAGCTGACTGTGACAGAATGAGTCCGATTTTAGGGGGGGGGGGGCTCAACCGGACCGTATTCAGACAAAAAAGTTACTTATCTTAACTGTTTTATTTTTCTTGTCGGAGATGTTTTTCGGATTTGCGCTTCCCTCCCCCATTTGAACATCCTGGAGCCGCCCCTCTATTAGATTATATACCACTTGGGTTATTCGGCGTATCCATGCACATTCGTCACGCAATGTTATTACTGTCTAATTAAATTGCAAATTTTATTGACTATGCCCATGTACTTATCGAATAATTCTGTTTGGGGAAAACGTGATCAATTCACGGTGGTTCGTCTATGAGCACGTTCGAATCGATCATTACTAAGGATAATTAATAACCAACATAAAGAAAGGAAAGTGATATACAATGTATATGCAATGACAATATCTTCACTGATGAAAGTGATCACCTTAAGAATCATAAAGCATATCATATTTTTACAGGTAGACAGTATTTGTTAATATTTACACAATGGAAATTATGTTAGGGGGATCGCGGCTTTGTTAATTTTGTGTAGGCCTATGTTTAGGAAAGACATCATGTCCTAACTAAATTCCCGCCAAATTGGGTCATAACAATTTAAAAGATGAAATGAGATATCAACTAACTTTTATTTAATATATCAACTGTGATCCAAACCGTAATGAAATATTAAACAGGCCTTTAAAATGTATACCTTTCGTCTATTGTACAGAAAAAGCAACGTCGACAAGAAACTATATCGGATCGATTGTGTGCGAGACAATAATTTTGGCGCGATAGCGTGTTTGCGAATTTGCTATAAAATTGTTCAACAATGGCAAATTCGCATACACATTATCTTCTGAATGCAATAACAAACCAATTTTTTTCGAGGTTGCAAACTCATAAAGGCAATGCATTAATAATCACGTGCACAGCCTATCATTAACATTGTATCCATGGAAACGGAACGCTATCCATATCAGGTGATGTGCGATGGCGGGAAAGCCGGTTTTAATTAATGAGGGGTGAACAAAAATAAATCTTTTGTGAGGAGATGGATGGATGTATTCCGGTGCGCCTGTCGAATTCACCTGGGGTGGAAATGGACGGCTGTGAATTTGCATTGATGTACATGACGATCAACATTTTGAATGTGTGAAAATATTGATGCCTTTCTACTCAGTACATAGCTTGGTTTTCGCGTGAATTCGGTGCACGAATTATTTCAAAAGATCATGCTTGTTTCGATATGATTTTGATCGAGGTATATCGCTTATCTATTTCAATTGCTTTCTTCCCGTAATATTTGCTTGCTATGATGATACAAAATTATACACCATTATATGAATTAGTATGGGATTATGATAATGTCAAGACGAAAAAAATATGTGACATGATAAAATCTGAAACAAAACTGGGAAAAAGATTGCCCAGCGGATGGGGGGGGGGGGCGGGGGTGTTTAAATGCCTTTTTAAGCCCATGGTCCCTGGGTAAGGTACAGAAAATGTAACTTTTTGTTAGTTATAAAAGGGGGAGTGGCGGTCCACTTTTCTTCATGTTGATCCGGCCATCGATACAATGAACATGCCATCACAATTCGGACACTCTTTTAATAATTTTCGAGCATGAAATATATAGTATATAACATGACAACAGCCAAGGAAGGTGTTCTACAAAAGTTGCAGAGCTTCCCGTTGAATTATCATGGTTCTTAAAACACGATAGCAACTATTTTCGAAAAATCAACTAGAGGACACTTTCAATATTCTATTGTATGTCCCATAAGAAATCATGTCACTGTCATGTTCACACATATCAATAGGTAGCGCACAAGGCTATTGAAATAGCCTTAATTTGATTACTCGAAAGTAGTTGCAATTATATTTTGAATAAATACACTATTATTTTCATGTATGAATTTAAGGATTTTTACCCCATGTCATGAATTCCACCAACAAAATTTGTAATCGTTTCATTACGTTTTACTCACCCACTATATACTTGCTTTCCTTGGTCTCTCTAAGCTTATCGGTCCCTTATAAGCTCCTCGTTTTCGTCCTCTCTGAACGCAGTTTATGCCAGCAGACCAGAGATGTATATAACCGCACATCTCAAGGTGAACTTGGTCATTAAAGTTTCAAAATAGTTGATGTGACGGTCAAAAACAGCAGGTAAATGTATAATGTTTCCTTTTCCTGTATACTGTTGAGGAGATCTAAACGGGACACACTGAGAAACAATAGTTTGATATTTTCATCCCGTTGCTATGGCGACACTGACAATGATGCGGGTGGCGGTGGTATTGTAGTGATCGATGATGGGGATGAACGTTATTATGATCATACGAATATAATACGCTGATGTCGGTAATTGGTTTTTTTCAGACTATTTCATAAGCCGACGGTTAAAATCAAACTAAAACGATAATTGTCAAAGTGGTGATTATTGAAGTAATAGTCAGCGAATGAATACCCTGCTCAAAGTTGGCTGAAATATTGGTTACCAACTTCTGAAGCTCAAAGACTGGTATTGAATGATATTTAAGTCCCTGACAAGGTGGTAGATTCGATCATTCGAGCATCTAATTGCTATAGAGATGAAGGCATCAGTCATGAATCCTGGTAGACAAAATATTTAAAGCTGATTCCTTGAATATAAGAAATAGACAGATTCGAATCCGAGCAAGGCGTTGTCACACAGCTCTGGGATAACTCTTTACTCCCAGCATCGGGATGAAAGGCATCACTTACGGAAACTTGTGGACAAACTCTCGTTGCTGAAGCATGGTCATCTCCTTCTGGTTGAAAAGGAACAAGTGTTTTACTGAGGAGCCCGAATTCCGAAATGGTCACGACAGAAAGCACCCACCGGGTATCCGTGTCCTTTGAGAGTCAACACCCCGCTGGGAGGACACGACCCCGGAAATCTAAACTATAAGACGAGGAAAATGTTTTCCCAAAGAGTAACGAAAACCCGACCACAATGCCTCTCTTGATGACGAGTCGAACAATGTCCGATAAGCGTCGATGACGGTGTAAGGGTGTCACTGTTTCAATATTCGTCGATGCGTGCTTAAACAATGGCTTCGAATTACAAAATAAAAATGTATGTAAAACTTGAAAGTAAGTTGAACCTCTGCCGTTACAAGCTTTTGTTTGAGTCGCTCCAGCGTGGTGCAAGCTGAGATGCGTGTTTTAAGCTAACAGTCAAAACATTACAAGAGCTAGCTCCAATGAAACAAAAATAAAGGGAACAAAAATAATGTGAACTAATAGTTGGCCAGGCTGTAATCTAAACAATGTACTCCATTTCAGGATAGGTTGGCTCATGGTAATCGCTTCTGACTGGATGAAAAAACAACCTCAAGAACAAAATATATAAATTATATACCATGAACTTGAAAATTCGTTCTTTCTTAATTGGCAATCATTAGTAAAAAATACCTGTTTCGGTAAGCTTTCGCTAGCCAATACCAGTTGATATTACAATAGCCCTTTCTGTGGAGGTTGTGTTGTTGCACGCCCAGTAGTCACAATGATTGAGAAACTACTCGATTAGATATCGACACACGACTCAATAAACGTTTTATTCAAGCGATATAAATTCATCGACTGGAATAATAGATGGTCTACCTGATGCGGTGGGTTTTCCTGTATCGTTCCCGCATCATTGTCGTTGCCGGTGCGTTGTCATGGCACTCAATTTCCATCACCGTGCGGGATGAGCGGGAAGGGCAGGAGAGAGCAGGGTGAATGAGAGAGGGAGGGAGGGAGAGAGAGAGAGAGAGAGAGAGAGAGAGAGAGAGAGAGAGAGAGAGAAGGGGTGGAACTTGAGGGGAGGAGGGTCAGGGAGAAGGAGGGGATGGAGTGGTAGAAATCACCCATTTTCTCTACTTTATTTTCTCGGTCTCTCTCTCCCTCTCTCACTCCCAGTCTCTCTCTCTCTCTCTCTCTCTCCCCCCTCTCTCTCTCAATAGGCTTCTATCCCCCCTCTCTCTCTCAATTATTTATAGTCTTTTCCCTTCCATCCACACACACGCTCCCCCTTTTTCCTTCTATTATCTTGCATTGTTTATCTAGTAAACACGTTTTAACAGTTATGCTATATCATTGTTCTATACCTTAGTTTTATGTGGGGGGCTCCGGTTGTTTATATTACCATGCCATGTATTATGTATAACATATTTTATGTTTATATTAAATATTAATGTACAAACAGGCCCATTAAAAGAACAAACGTTATACAAAAGAACCACCCTGTATAAACATGATTAGAAAAACTGAAATGAATAAAATCAAGTATCTCTGTGACGTCTACGTCTATCTCCCCGTTATAGTCATATCAGAAATTTGGCCCCATCTCAATTCTCTCTTATTCTCTCTCTCTCTCTCTCTCTCTCTCCCCCGTCTCTTCATAATCTATCATTTATCTGTATATCTATTTCTTTATCTACTTTATCAATCTATCTATCCACCTATCTACTTTATCAATCAATCTATCTGTCTATCTAATTATCAATCTATATGGCTATCTATCGAACTTGATCTCCTCGATAATTAATTATTTTGAGGAATAAAACTTCATCAATCGGATAGTATATCAAATCAGTAACTGACTTCGCATTAAAAGTAAATTTCCCTTTTCACTCCTTTAACTGTACTGAATATAAAAAAACCCAAACAAACAAACAAACACAACAAAATCATAAATAATGTTTCTAATTATTCTAGAATGTATTGCTTCTGTTTTTGTCGTCACGCCCAGCCCCATCTCCTCCTAATTTTCCTCCCCTACTTCTCCTCTTACTCCAACACTGACTTCTTCTCCTCCTTCTCCTCCTCCTTCAAGGTGTCGTAAATGAACTGAGGGACGCTTGAGCTGATCAATGTTGTTGATGACGGCCCAGAGATCGGATGTAAAATCTGATCGTCTCTCAGAGCGAACTAATTAAACAAAAGCAATTGAAATAATTATTGACTAACTGCAGGTATATGATAAAAAGATTTTTTGAATCTTCATTAGCTCGATGATTTGATCATCGATGTACAAGTTATATAGTATCTGATTGTATGACAATCTAATTTGTATAACATTATAACTATTTGGTTTTTCTTAGCTTCTACCTGTAAAGAATCGGGTTTATTAACCTGTATTGATTCGTTGTTGTTATAGTTTGTTTGTATGTAATGTTTGTTCATTCTTAAATTGATGTTGTTTATTCGTTCGTTTGACTGTTCGTTTTATTTGGTGATACCTATAAACGCATCTGCCTTTAATCACGGACCTACTAATTAAGAAGGTCCATGCTTTAATACACCATTGAGTTTTCTTCACTTCTGCTTCTTATTTTTTCTACCAACCTGAAGGACTCTCCTGCTTCCACAGTATCGACCACGGTGCACCCCTCATCGACGTCCATCTCATCATTATGCTCCCCAGTCACGATATCCTGAACGATCTGGAGCCCGGTCTGGTAGACGCCATCGCAAGCGTTGAGGATGTTAGCCAAATTAATGGGAAGTCGAAATACCTTTCTGGGAGGTCTGATTCAGATAGTAAATTTGAAATCAAATAATTGACTGAATGAGAGGGTAGCTTTAAATGGGATAAATGTGTATTTGATAATTGAGTAGTAACATCATGAATGGTAGATGTATATAATTATCATTGAAGGATTAATTTGTATAAGATGACTAGAATTGTGTTTATTGTATAGACCGATGTTTTTATTGTCCCATCTTGACGACACGTTGGGGGCATTTTGACACCCCCTTCCCCAACTTTATTCCAAAAGATCAAATTTGTACATGATTCATTCTCTTCTTCCTGTTGTTGTTCTTCTTAATCTTAATCTTCAGTTTACTCTTCTTCTTCTTCTTCTTCTTCTTCTTCTTCTTCTTCTTCTTCTTCTTCTTCTTCTTCTTCTTCTTTTTCTTCTTCTTAATTCTTCTTCTTCTTCTTCCTCCTCCACTTTTAATTCTTCTTTTACTTTTTGTTCTCCTTCTTCTTCTTCTTCTTCTTCTTCTTCTTCTTCTTCCTCCTCCACTTTTAATTCTTCTTTTACTTCTTCTTCATCTTCTTCTTCATAATTATGAAATAACCTCGGGGAGTACAATCTCCTGTCTCTCCAGGGACGACCACGGCTCTCTCCTCATCGACGTCTATTTCATCTTCACCTGTGACGTCATTACCCTCGGAGCTGCTTGAGGGGTAGGTGCTGGCGGTCTCATCTATTCAGAACAATTTTGAAATTTATAAAACAAACTGATTGAATCATTTTATTGTCGAATTCATAATTTCAAAATGATGATTAAATTCATTATCGTCATTACAACGTTGACTACTCTCATACTCGAAATCATTATATTGCATTGAATTTAATTGCATTTAATATAATACAGAGATGTTAATAAATGATTAAATTAAGTGTTCAGGTTAACTAAATTTCAAATTCAAATTCAATTTCAAATTTGCCAAAGGATAATGAAAATCAAAGTTATAGTGTAAAAATATTAAAGTACAAGTGTCAAATAACATTAAATAGAAATAGCCCCATGAATGTGATAATGGAAACACGTTTCGTGGGGGGTGAGTACCCCTATTGGAGAGTGGGATCCTATGTTGGGGATTTCCCTTTGAGGTTTCGCTTGCGCGCGCCGCTCATCGATCACAGGCGGCACCTGCATGTACCTAGCCTGAAAATCATGTGACTTTGTTTGTTATTCAAATCATCTTATGACCTGATCTGAGCGCTCCAAATCCACTACTTGCCAAGACCAAGCAATTTATCCGGGTGGTGATTCGTGGCAGTTTTATTTACCGGTAAGAAGCCTGCATCTTATAATATAGAAGAATTTGGTGATTGTGAGCATGTGCTGTTTTGTGAGAGGCAGCCAAATATTTGTCGCACTTTTACTTTTACTTCAGCTCTGGCTGTGTTGTATACACATGTAGGCCTAGATACATGTGTCTTTTGCCATTGACTGTTTTGACGTGTGTCCCGTACCCTGTTTTGTGTGTAGGCTCTATTGCTAATTTGTCAAGTGTTTTGTATCGATTTCGCAGACGCCTAAAATATGAGTAGCAGAGCTTTCCATAAGTGTACTAGGTTGGGGAGCAATAAATCTTAAATTTATACATTGAAAATTTAACTTAAAGGTAATATTCATGCTATTCAATATCATTTATGAAATGGTCATCAAAACCGAGATTCAGAAGTTGAGATCAATTTGCACGTAATTGAAATAAATTGATCAATTGAAATAAATACAGGATAAACTTTCTGTTGTTTGTACACATTAACATTGTTAGCCATATTTATTTTGTTTAATAATTTTTTTTTATAGCTCTTGACTGATTTTTCAACATTTAGTTTGAACATTTTAGTACTTAGAAGATCTAGGCTATAAAAGTGTCAGAGAGGTTTAACTTGTTTTGTTTTGAAAATGTTGATCATCAACTCTTGATTAAAATCAAAAGTCATAAGCATGTAATATTTTTGTGTTAATTTGAAAATAATATTGAGTTCTGACAATGACGAAAAGTTAATGTTTAGATGTACAGAATCAGTCCTAAACTTACACTACGTATTCAAGACTTCAGATGAAAGATGTTTTCTAAATGATTGTTGTAGCAAATTTATTAAAAGCTGAATAACAAGCAAAGAAAGAGAATGACAGCACGTAAAACTTTAGCTTACATTTAGCGCATGCGCAGAACGTTCATCCGATCTCAGCCTCATTTTTGTAATTTGGCGCCTAGCCGAGCCGACATGGGCCCTTTAGATTGGCTATCGCTGGCTCCCATAGGCTCTATGTTATAAGACATTAGTGGTGTGACGTAATATTTCGTATTGACTTTACCATTGAACTTACGTCGCGCTTAAGTCGCGCTTAAGTTAAGTAGGCCCTCTCTCACTTAAATTCGAAACAGCTGGAGCGTATCGGCTAATCAGAGCGCGTAAACTCATTGTACATGGCTCAACGGCAATAGTTCTACGTGGACAGTGGGGGTAATAGCCCTGACCCTTTTGAATTTCACATGGTCTCCTCACTCTCCTGTGTGCAGATGTCAGTTGTGCATGTCAGTAATTGTGATATCCAGCAATTGTTCTGTAATTTGTTATATTCTTGGTCCAAGCAATTAACCTACTGTCTAATTTTAGCCAATTTCTTTGGAGATGCTATATTCCTTTACAAGAACTTGTGATGAGATTTAAGTCTTTATTTCTCATTTTCATTGTTGTATTGCAGGTTCCGCAGCAGATGGCATTTTGTTTTAAACGTGATTAGTTGGAACAATATACGTCACCATGAAGATGTACTTCTTCTTTGAATCAAGTGCATGTGACCTCCTTTTTAAAGGATGGGATATCACAACAAAATGGGGTAAGTTGTCATACTAACTAGGGGAGTGTTTCACAAAGACTAAGATCGACTTTAAGTTGGACTTAATTATGGCAGGCCGTTCATGCCATTGATTGCTCTCACCATTTACTGGCATTGGTCTCTCAAGGGACGTACAAATCAAATGGTCACAAATCTACAGAATTTACATTTTTTGATAGTTCATTATTGAAGGAAAAAAAATATTATCTGAAGATCATAATGGTGAGAGCAACCAGTGGCATGAATGGCCTGCCATATTTAAGTCCAACTTAAAGTCGATCTTAGTCTTTGTGAAACACCCCCAGGGGTAGTATTCTGAGCAATGTTTTATCTCTACAATATCACATTTTATCTTTTTAACAAGATCTGTATTTTTTTCCTCCTTACTTTTGATCCATCATAAAGGCTTGTTTAGATCAGGGAGGTGTAACTCCCACCTCCCTGTTTAGATATTACATGTAAGTGAGAAACCGCCGCAAAAAACACAACGCATGAATGGCACCTGCGTGCAACAAAGGCCCTGCGTGTATTCACTAAGCCCTGTGTTATAATATACAGGAATATGACACATATTACATTTTATGTCATCTTAAAAAAACCTTCTGCGGTTTTGCAGTGTCATATCTGAAAGGCGCTTTAAAAGCCAGGTTGTATATCGTCTGCACTTGAGCAGAAAAGGGTAAATTTCACCAAATTCACAAAACTATAACCCACAGAGATTTATATTGGATAGGTGCTAATGAAATATCAGTTTTCCATTTATGCACCAAGGGTGTATTTAAGTTGCACTGATAGAAGTATTCTTTTAAAATGGGGAACAAATGTGTTCATGAAGCATCTCCATCATTTTAGGAGTAATTTTTGTTAATGTATGCACTATGCAGTGACGCCTCTCCATGTTCCAAAGATCTGTGGATATTTGGGGTAATTTGTAGTTGTGCTAACTACATATACAAACTGTCTATTAATCCTATTTATCAAGGAAGAAATACCAAATTTTGTGGTTTGGCTAGTAATCATCTTTCAATTCACTCCTTAATAAACAAGCATTTATATGCAACCTTTGCTCAAGTTGGTCTTGTGACCATCCCTATGACACCAGGAAAACAAGGATTGAATTGATAAAATTAGCAACACATTGAAAAGTATGGGAAAAAGTGTTCATACTGTATGTAGAATAGATCGACAATTTCCGTGGGTTATGAGGTATGATTTTACTTCTTCTATAGAACAATACAAACTTTAGATATTATATCAATTTCAACCGATGTGGGCTCAACTATGTTTGAGCATGAACAGATTGCATGAAAAGAGTTTGGGTTTGTGAGATCAGAGGTCAAAGGTCACAGGATTGTTGATCAATAAACATGCATGTAGGCAGAGGCATACTGGATATGCAGTCGCATTCATTTTGTTGAAGAATGTTTAATACAAGATTTCTAATCAAAATTCTATGTCACATGTATAATTCTTTCATTGATAAACTTCCAGGTACATGTGTATTGTGTAATAAGTTTTCCACAATATATTCATTTGTTTATAGTCTGCATTTGTACATACATACACAATTAGTACTAACTAATTACATCCTCAATCCCATAATATTGTAATTTTGAATCGAACCTCTTCCACATTTTATGATCAATCCCTTCTTCTCCTCTTTCTGTCTGGATCTAGAATTTGCCTTGTCCTGCCTACTCTTTGCCTTCGCAGCGGTGGTCCTGGAGGTCTTGGCGACCCTAAGCACCTACTTGACCCGTCGCTATACCACCAATCCTCTAGAGATGAACTGGTCCTCGCCCATCAATGGAAGATCACCCCTCCTGGCCCCCCTCCAAATACCGAGCAGTGTGTCAAAGGTCAAACAACGGAGGTAAGCCATCTATAAGATTTCTGGTGATCCGACATAAGTCAAAATGCATACCTGACTGTCTGAAGTGTAAGACTATGTAACATAGACTGCACAATTTACTACACTCCATAGGTCCTGTACCATAGCTGCCCCCTGATTTGACAAAGCTAGAAACTGAAACTAGTTAGGCTAGGCTCAAGGCTTTATGAATTTGTGTTTTAATGTCAAAATAGAGTCTGCACCTGCAGACTAAGTTGTGATCGAGTTTTATGTTAGGTCAGAGGTTAGATACTGTATATTAGGTGACAAGAACAAAGTTTGAAGAGTAATGAAACATATTCTTTTACCGGTATGTTAAGTAATATTGCTGGAGACACTGTTGGGACAGAGCATATAATGATGTAATTTGTGCAAGGAAAGCATGCACTCACCCATATCTACATGTACCATGCCTCTTAATTCTTACACACAGGTGTCGGATCCACTTCGGTCGGACGATCGTCCACATCATTACCGTCAGCTTGGGCTACACCGTTATGCTGGTCGTCATGACTTACAATGCCTACTTCCTCATCTCAGTCGCTGCCGGATCGGCCTTGGGCTACCTTCTGTTTGCCCCATTCAGGAAACGCCCCAAGAAGAGAACGCCCCCTACAGACCGACGAGCCCAGAGGGACAGCTTGACCAGGAGTGGGCAGATGGATCTGGGTGGTGAGACAAGCGGTGCAGGAAGCGGTGTGGGAAGCGGTGCAGAGGGATCCTCCAGAGTCAATTACTATGGAACGCTGTAGTAAGGCATGACTGATGCGAAGGTCGTTGGTTCAAACCTGGGCATGTCGCGTGTGTCCTCTGCCAAGATTTTAATCTACATGTAATTTTGCTGCTCTATACCCTGGAGAAAAAATGAGACCTACATGTAAGAGGATGACGAAAGCCATTGTGATTGATTTTGTCATATGCCCTCGAGGTCAGTGAGCATGTATGGTATAAATACTCCCCAGGGAATGGAGATGATGCACAACATTGTGCACTTATGAATCTGATGACAGCAGTCATGTTATCTGTATATTGCTGAAGAGACAAAAATATTATGCGCAACATGTATATCAAGTCAGATTATCATTATTATACACTGGTGGAACTGAAACTGACATGTGCTATCAGAATTCAACAGTAGAATTTCATTGATTCCAAGTGCTGATGTAAATGAGTGGGGCAACTGAGCGATCGCCCCAATTTATATTTACGTTGAGTGCTTCCAGCTGAAATGCTTTTGTATTGGTGCCGTCTTGAAAGACGTTTTTGTATGCAGGATGAACAGAGGGACTCGGGATTTGGTCTTATGCTGAAGTGTTGTCACGAAGAAGAGCCCACTAATATCCTAATAATATACATGTATAATTGTATGATGGTAAGAAGCACCCCGAAGCAGCCAAAACCTTTTATTGTCCATGTAAAACAATAATATCGATGAAAAGATAATCTGCAGCTTGACTTAATTCGTGCAAGAACCAGTGTTTTTTTTTCTTGCAGACCTAATACATGTACTTCTCTCTCTCTCTCTCTCTCTCCCTCTCTCTCTCTCCCTCTCTCTCTCTCTCTCTCTCCCTCTCTCTCTCTCTCTCTCTCTCTCTCTCTCTCTCTCTCTCTCTCTCTCCCTCTCTCCCTCTCTCTCTCCCTCTCCCTCTCTCCCTCTGTGTCAGATCTGTCTGTCCCTCTCTTTATCTCTAGAAAAAGAATTCGAAAAAGAAATCTACCCCCTACGTGTAAGATTTATATTTTTGTAGTGTAAAGAATACTTCATTTGTTAGATTTATTTTTGTTTTACTATTTAGTTTATAAAACATAAAAAGTTATTAAAAAATAGAAATAATATAATACTGTTCAAAGAAAAAAAAAGAGATAAAATTAAAAAGTTATATCATGCAATCATGAATCATTAATATATTTTGATTTATACTGTGCAAAATTTATTATCTATGTTGTACACCAAGTATTATGTAATTACAATGTATTAAAGGTTATGTTTAGTATTTTGTAGAAGTTTAAGAGGACGAAAATGAATCTACATGTACTGTAAACGCTGTTATTTTCGCGTGATTAATTTTTCGCGCTGAGCGACCCCAAAACATATTTGCAGGTTCTTAAATTCGCATTGCAAGCAATTCAGCCCGTGCATACGGAGTCATGCTTATTTTTTGCGGGTTTTAATATTCGCGGACACCGACTTTAGCGCAAAATCAGCGAAAATTAAAGCACAACCTCTAAAATGTTCTTTTTTGAAATCCTGAATTGTTGAGAAATCATCTTTACCGACAGTTTATATTTAAGAATTTCTTTGTCACTAATGTTTTTCTTGTGATATAGCATGATCACCAATTTGTGACATCTTACAGATAAAGTTAAAAGTTTCCAAACTTTCAAATTTAAATGCAATGTTTTGTTTGTGTTGATAAATCTGAACGCCACTAAAGTCAAGGAAATGTAACAAAGTGGTTTTACGGTGTTTGTGATATTTGCAATTACTGCACATAGGCATTAAAAAGAGAACTTATGATTTATGATATGAAAACACTTTAAGCTTCCAGAAATTTTATTTGGCTCAATTGTAAGACAATGAGACAATGCTTCAAAAGTGCTGAAGATATTTTTCTGGAAAATCAAAATTGTGCTTTCAGCACTTTTCTTTTCATGCATATAATGCTGATCGTATGAAAGCTGATGCTTTAAAGAAAAAAAAGAAGTTTATTTTATTTTTTGTTGTTGTACATGTATATACATGCAGTTTCTCTCTTTCTTTTTGTGTGAGTAAACGTTAAAAAGACGTAGAACTGACTTTCACAACTCAATAAGCTGTCATCTAATTTACGAAGAACATTAGGCCAAGTTAAATAAATTCCAATTTCCTCTTATCACTTTTGTTTCTTGACATCTATTTCCTATTCATAGCTGTAAAGTTTCATTTTCTTTTTACGAGCAATAAGTGGAAAGGAGATAAGGACGGAATATATATGTGTGCTATAACTGTTATGGTATGGTCTTGCACATATATTTACTCAGTGGGAAATCAGGAATTCCCCTGAATTTCCTATTCATAGCTGTAAAGTTTCATTTTCTTTTTACGAGCAATAATGTGGAAAAAAGAAAAGGACAGAATATATATGTATGCTATGCAGTATACCGGTAACTGTTATGATATGGACTTGCACATATATCTACTCAGTAGGAAATCAGGAATTCCCCTGTATAGAATTTCTGGATGAGATATGTTCACAAATTTATTGAAGATAGGAAAATATTCTGAAATTGGGTTGTTCTTTTACTTGGCTTGATAAAATTAGAAGGTTGACGATTCTCATTGAATGTGTGAACCAGAATTTTGAGTTGTATCTTCTTCTTTTGTTTTTTTTTTTTTTTTGGGGGGGGCATCTGTTTGTATATTTCGCTCTCTATACGATATTAACCTCCACTCATGTGCTAGTAATCTTCATTTAAGGTCAGTACATGTACCTCTGTCATTTTCTGCTCATTGTTTATTTACTTAACTTTCATTTCAAATGAAACCTGTATTTTTGTACTTAAAAATGACGATGCCTTTTTCATACGTTAGCTCTTGATATGGTATCAAAGGTGCTATTTAATTTTGGAAGGTTTTTTGACAGGTTGGAGGATCAGTTTTAAAAAATTGTTTCAAAATGTGATGGAAATTTTTTTGGATCTGTTTAATACATGAATCTCTTTACCATTTATCTTTAAAATATGATGATATCTATGATTAGGGGGTCAATATTACCTTTAAAACTTCAACAATTTCAATCGTATAATTATTACTCACGCATCTGTGAAAATGTTTAATTTATGTGCAATAAAAATGAGGGCATATAAAACAAAATTTGTTATTCATGAATGCTTCATTCCAGTCAAAATATGGGAACAGATACAATGTATAAAATACAAACAGGTTTCGGGATTCAGTCTTCTTTATTCATAAGAATTGCAGTGAAGCACCTATGCATGAATGTTATTTCCATGTCAAACTTAAATGCATTATGTATCAATGTATTAAGCAAGTTTTAACTGGTATTGTAGTTCAATATGGCTTTACAATGTACAGTACCAACATCAAAAACAAAATTATAACAATTTGGCACATGTAAGAAAAGTAGGGAGAAGAATAGTCTGGTTGCATGGCCACGCACGTAACAATGGTGGAAATAGCCCAGGATTTCCTGTTTACCAAGTCTCGTGCTTAATTGCACAAACAATAGAAAACCAAATGAATAAAGACATTAATGTAGTCTGACAGTCATCAACTGATAAAAGATGCCAAAGTCTGAAGTCTCTTCCTATGGTAGAATTAAAGCTATTTTATATTGACTTAAGGCATATATTGGAGGTTGTCTATTTTCAAGGCTACTTGTTTTAAATAGTATACAGGCACAAATTCTATTTTTATAGTTTTGACAATTGAATAAAGCCTTGAGCCTAGCCTAATTTTTCATGGGGTGTCGGGAGCAACAAATTGTCAGACAAATCTCATACATTGTATTTGAAGAAAAGGTCAGAATAAAAGAGTGAGAATACTTCATACAAGTGTTTAAATCATTGGTGCTTATACTAGGTGTGGGTGATTTCAACAAAAAAAAAGGAAAAAAAGAAACCCAAGGGCAAATTCTCCACCCATATTTTCAAACTGCAAATGGAATTGGTTAAACCCAAATCATTTTGGGGTGCTGCAGACCATATTTCACTCGCTTTGAACCAAAGGTAGACAAAATTTCTTGCTAAAAAGACTGACTGTCACTGACACCAGCTGTACTTTCTTTCTTGTGTCGCATCACCATTTGAAACACATTTTAAGCATGGTTGCAACAGAGAAATTAACATACCGGTACAGATTGAACATACATCACTTACCACATGTCACATATACAAAAGCATAAACATAAAGAAATAAGCTTTCACATAAAAAATGAAATAAAAATACTATCTTTTTCATTTATGTAAGAAATGATGATGATTAGGTTCCATAATTTCTGCCAATAAAATCGATATAACAGTCTCTTTTCTGTCAGTGCTGTAGTTTTAGAAGACCCTGTCAAAGTTTTGATCTGGTGCAGCCTGTGAGGGTCTGTTTGGTGGGTTCGCATGGTGGGGATTACGATGGTTAGCGCCACCGGCATTTGCCGGATGCTGTTGTCGCCTCCGTGGGGTAAGGTACTCAAACATGGACTGGGTATGCGTAGACAGCATCCTCTCCAAGCTACAAGGCATCGGATCAGACCAGAAGAAGTCGTGGTCCAAGGCACTAGCCGCGTCCATCCTCCTTTTTGGATCAATATTGAGGAGTTTGTCGATGAGATCCAAGGCCTGTTGGTCCTTCACGTAGCTCCGCAGGCGATCTTTGACCTTTCGCTTGTGACCCTTCGGAAGTTCCAGGGTGTTGGAGAGTTCAAGCTTCTCAAGTCCAGGCCAAACGATGGTTGTGATCGAACCGCATAGGTGACTGATTAGCGTCAGCTGATGTTGCTCCGTGTTGCCTTGCATGATGGGACTTCTCGTCCACATCTCCGCCATGATGCAGCCTGCCCCCCACAGGTCAATCGCAGGTCCGTAGTTACGCTCGCCCAGCAACAGTTCCGGTGGGCGGTACCACAGCGTCACCACCCTGTTCGTGTAGCGGTTCGGCTGATCACCCTTGGGTAGACTAAATGCTCGGGCGAGCCCAAAGTCTGCCAGCTTGAGCACGCCGGCCTTCGTGATGAGAATATTAGCCGCTTTCATGTCTCTGTGTAGTACTTTGTTGCTGTGTATGTAGTACAGCCCATTCAGTAGCTGCTTGATGACCGATTTGATTTCTCCCAGAGAGAACTTGACGTTGGTGTTGCTCAGTAGCCCGGCCAGGTCATGCTCGCAGAATTCAAACACTAGATAAATGCTGCCTTTGTACCGGTTGTATGCGGTAGCTGTAACGAAAAATGTTAAGAAAAAACACCAACTTTAAGTAAATCTATTGAAAAGTAACTCCCAAGAAATAATCAATCGTACAGATTTTTCAAAATTATTTCATAGGGATTTCAAAAGATATTGTTAGCTCACAAAGTTCCTTTATACATATGGCCTTAACCCCTTAGATGACTGGATTATTTTGGAGATCATACAGCAACCCCCCCCCCCCCCCTTTCAGCAACATGTCAAAACCTCTGACAGTCAGCATACAGATAGAACATGTGATGTTCACAGTTTGTATCTACATCTCAAAGAATTGTAGAATTATTTTTGAATTGTTTCCACCAACCGAAAAATGAAAAAAAAATTTAGCCAAAAGTGATTTGTGATTTTTGTTGTTACTGTAACTTGAAAAAGAAATTGTCTTTCACACTAAGAGTACATCATGTATATAAGTCACACATTTCATTGATAAGTACGATGGCCTTCACCGTGTAAAAGCCAGATTATTTTGGAGACTCCACAGCTCCCTCTCCCCGTCAGCATCCAAAGCGACAAAATCTTCTGAAGATTAGCATACAGATAAAGCATGCAATATGATATATCAAATGTACATCTTAAAGTCTGTCTGCACTAGTTTGGCCAGGAGGGATTAGACCAACCAGCGTGGTCACTGACAGGTGGTTATCTCATCAAATCAGCTCTCAATTAACATAAGAAAAAGGGGATCATGGGGGACCAGCGGTCACCGATTAGGCATTGTTTGCTATAAAGAGGGCGCAAGTAGCTATAAGTAGTGCAGTGGGGCTTTAAACAGGAAGTTCACCCTGATATTCATTTGGTTTTAATAGAAGCAGGAAAATTAGCGAAACAAGTCACTGAAAGTTTAAGCAAAATCCGATTAAAAATAAGAAAGTTATGAATTTTGAATGTGCGATCAATCAAACACAAGTTGGCAACTCTGCAACGTAGCTTGCAAGCTCCCTTCTCATTTGCCCTGTACTAAAAACTTCAAAAATATGTACCGGTATTTTCCCTTTAAAAAAAATTTCAATCATATATTCACCCTAAATATATTGGTTGCAAATATGTTTTTGAAACAAATCTATTCCATCATCAATAATTAAGAAAATTTCTGTACAGAGTAAATTGGAAATGAAAATCGCAAAATACATCCCAGTGTTGCCAATTGGTGTTTGATTGATCGCACCTTAAAAAATTCCTAACTTTCTTATTTTTAATTGGTTTTTGCTTAAACTTTCAGTAATTTGTTTCTCTCATTTTAATGTTGTATTAAAATCAACTTAATATCAGGGTTTTGGAATTATTCGCTATTCAATTATATGTATCCATACATGTCTATTCATTTGTTGCAATTCTTCGCTGCATACACTTCATTTTGGGAAATGTCAGGTGTCCCTTGTTTCAAGATCGTATCACAGTGGACAATCAGACAGGCATTCAAAGTTGAGTCAGTCCTGGCCATCATCGAAAAGAATCAACTCCGGTGGTGTGGCCACGTGCAAAGGATGGCAGACACCAAAGACACTAAAAGAATATACAACTGAAAACCAAGGAAGAGAAGACCTATTGGAAGACCAGGGGGGTGTTTCACAAAGAATATGATCAACTTTAAGTTGGGACTTAACTATGGCAGGCCATTCATGCCACTGGTTGTTCTCACCATTATGATCTTTAAATAATATTTTTTCCTTCAACAATGAATTATCAAAAAATGTTAGTTCTGTAGAATTGTGACCATGATTTGTACATGTACGTCCCTTAAGAGACCAATGCCAGTAAATGGTGAGAGAAAACAATGGCATGAACGGCCTGCCATAGTTAAGTCCAACTTAAAGTCGATCTTAGTCTTTGTAAAACATCCCCTGGGAAGAGATGGAAAGACCAAATTAAAGATCAGGGCTTAAATTAATCCAAGGCCACCAAGGCCATGGCCGTGGATGCCCTTTTGATTGGCCTCAATGCCCCTCTCATTGGCCTTGGAGATTTGTTGTGCCCTTTCCAATTCTTCCTGTAATATAGGAATGTGCCCTACAGAAAAGTGGCCTTGCCCTAAAAATATTGAGATTTAAGGCCTGAAAGATATAACACAAAGAGAGGAGAAGAACTTCGGGGAAGTGAGGTCCTTGGTCCTTGACAGAGCCGACTGGCGGGATCTATTTCGTAGGCTGTCAACTGACGGGCATCAGGGTGAGAGGTGAGAAGGATCATTTGCATGCAGGGGGATTGTCATGGGCTAGATAGAACTATGAAAATCATACACACCTTTGGTTCTGCAAATTTCGTAGAGCGGAACCACGTTTTCATGACGAAGAAGCTGGAGAATTCTTATCTCTCTCAGAGCTGTGATAGGAAACTAAAGAAGCAGAGAGGGACGAAAATTCAAAATTCAAAGAAGAATGATAAAAGATCAACCGTTAAACACAAGTATACATTACTTTACAGTATTAGTGAGCTTTTTTTTCCACTCTGGGGCATTTTTTTCCTTTTCTCCTATTCAATTATTTACTCTTATTCATCTGTTATAATCTTTTGCCATTGTTAAAAATAGAGGGGTCACAACCCCAATATTCCAATGACAGAAATATCATAGATAACTTTTTTTAATAAATGAATGATTTCAAATGCATTTCATATCACTGTAACTAAACTCACCACCCATATAACTTTGCTACCTGTCAGTTTTCTGTTTGGCTTTTGATCAGTAGTTTTGAGAAGTTTTCATGAAAATGTCCACCCTGGGAAGTGTTTCACAAAGACTAAGATCGACTTTAAGTTGGACTTAACTATGGCAGGCCGTTAATGCCACTGTTTGCTGTCACCATTATGATCTTTAGATAAATTTTTTTCCTTCAATAATGAATTATCAAAAAAGTAATTTCTGTAGATTTGTAACCATGATTTGTATGTCCCTTGAGAGACCAATGCCAGTAAATGGTGAGAGTAAACAGTGGCATCAACGGCCTGTCGTAGTTAAGTCCAACTTAAAGTTGCTCTTACATGTAGTCTTTGTGAAACACTCCCCTGGTATGTTGGTTTCAATACAAGGAGTAATGGAAGGGGAGGGGGGTTGAGAAGGGTGAACATGAGAGAGAGAGCAGTCAAAGTTTGAGGAAAATCTGATGAAGCATAAATGAATCTTTGAACTTGAAATTGCTTAAATACTACAAGGCAACTAAATGATTAGTCTTGCGATCAGCTCTCCATTTGTTTCTTGATCAAGGAAAAAAATCTACTTCATAGCAAGTGTGAGTAAAAAACAGATGTCTAATAATACATGTACATCTAAGGCACACAAAAGTTTTATTTTTATTTTAAAATTGATATTTATGAAAATAGTCCATTAGGGCCATAACAAAAGAAATCACAGATTTGTTGAGTTATCATGTATGATCTATGTCTATCACAACTATAATACTTCCTATCTTTCCTTTCTTATTCTGCATCAACCTTCTTCCTTCAGATTTTCGTCAACTTTTGACCTATTTTTTTTTCATTTCGCATAAATTTATCAAAGAAAACTTGATACCAGCATAGACTTTCTCTTTAAACATAGCACCTTTAACAAGTTAATTGAAGATGTTACTTACCCCCTCTTTCTCATTCTCCATTAGTACCTTCTTTAAAGCCACAATGTTCTTGTTCTTTTTGTGCTTTGCCTTGAAAACCTCCCTGGGAGAGAAAAATAATATATTTATAGTTAGATTATACTCTTACATAGGTCATGCACATGTTGACGCAATTCCTGTAAGTTCTTCTTTATAAAACCAGTTATTAGATACAATCTAGGCTTAACTTTAGAAGACCCCACCAGTAGGGTTTACCCGTATGTATAGTATATGAACATCCAACACCTAGGGTTAGAGTTAGGGATAGGGTTGGGGTTAGAGTTAGGGATAGGGTTGGGGTTAGAGTTAGGGAAAGGGTTGGGGTTAGATTTAGGGTTATGATTAGGGTTAGTGTTACCCCAGAAACTTAAGTCTTTAGATATAAAGAGAGACAATGGTTACTTTTACTAAATTGGTAAAACCCATAAAAATGAAAACTGGAGAGATGCTCATGAAATGCAATCACTATTCATACGTCAACGGTGCATTCAATGATACAGAGGCCTGAGGCCCGAGGGCCAGGTGGAAGTATTGTTTTTAAAAGGGGAACATGGATAGTCATGAAGCATCTTCATCAGTTTGGCTTGACTGCTCTATGATGCACACAGTGGTATCTCTCCATGCATGTAGAACTTTACGCATTCAGCGCTGTACAGTGAGTTTATGCGCTCCCATTGGCCGATCCGCTCGAGCTGTTTCAATTTAAGTGAGAGAGGGCCCCCACTTACATAAGCTTACGTAAGTTCAAGTGCAATGCCAATACGTAACACTACATACCGGTAACGCACCGATTGAAATTGAAATTCAAACCTTTATTCTTTGTGATCCTGAAGGTGATACTCAATAAATGAGGTGTCATATGAAAGAGCAGGTGAATCCCCATATTTCCAAAGGGGCGTCATCTCGGAATTCTAAAAATATCATGGTCAAAACAGCGATTTAAACATTGTGCCCTGGCTAACTCCGAGGTTTGCCACTTTTGAGATATGACGCCCCGATCGATAAGTAGTCCCAGTCCTAAGGAATATATCTATGCGCTTATTTTTTCGCTAGCCCCAGGGATCACAAACAATTACAGTTTGAAAATACCCTTCCCCACATTTTTCGGATCAGCTAAGTAGGGAGGCGTGAGCTCGCGCCGAACCCATGGTGATAGCGCGTAAAATCTCTACATGAATATGCATCGGACCGCGTGTGTACATACCCGGAAGTGGATGTCCATTGAAGACAATGGATTGCTGATCGCTTTGAGTTGCGCATGCAGTAAGCAACACGCGTACGCGTACGCTTGCATATTGTGCAATTCAGCTGTTTTGCTAAATTTAGCAAAACGACATATCTCTGCGTGTACGTTTTTTTCATCGATTCTGAGAAAAATACCATGAATATTTCTTTGATTTGAAGGGGCTGTATCTTTTGATAGAAACATCGGTGAGTCTTGAAATTTGAAATGTATTATTCTGAGTAAATGATTTTTGCAATTATCCAACCATAATGGTGAAAAACAATCCAAAAGGGAAAATTGAAAAATCGTTCAGACACCCTATTTTGGTATCGGTAAAAACAGAAAATCGCAAGCTATCTCCTCGCACTAATATCTTATAACATAGAGCCTATGGGAGCCAGCGATAGCCAATCTAAAGGGCCCATGTCAGCTAGGCTCGGCGCCAAATTACGAAAATGAGACCGAGATCGGATGAACGTTCTGCGCATGCGCTGGCTGTAAGCCGATGTAAGCTATTGTTCTACGTGTAGGATTGAAAATAGATTTCCGATTTGAATTTCATATTTTTTCAACAATGACTCATTGAATGAGATTGGCGAGTTAAATTGATTCCTATTTTCCAGTTTTCCTGCTAGTTAATACTAAAAGGTGTCATCAATTGTCACCCAAAAAAGACAATTTTAAGTGAATTCTGGTGAGTTTTGTACAGTCAACAGTGCACGCGCACGTGCAGTGGTGTTTGAGAATTTTGAGAATCAATAATTATAATAGACAATACTCAGCACAATAGACTAGTCTAGCTATACTAGTCTAGAGGGATCGAGGGTGTCTTCATTTTTTTTTAAATTACACACAAAGTATACCAATATCAATACTGCACTGCTGTTGCTATACAGTGTAAGTGCCGACGCCAAGGTCTCCCTGCAGCTGCCCTACCCAGCTCCCAGCCCGGCTCGGAGCATCGATGATGGCGATGATGATGTTACTTTAATACTTACCCAAATGTACCCTGACCAATCTTCGCCAATTTTTCATATTTGGACACTTCTTCACAATGTTTGAATTCTAAAGATTCTCTTTGATACGGAGCCATTGCCATCTTGAAGCCTTGGTTAGCCGATGATTGACCAGGCGGTCCCGAAGGTCCCGAAGTTCCCGAAAACGTTGCTCCCTTACTTTCAGCCATTTTTCTCTATCTCCAAGTGACGTAAACCCTACGTGAAATTAAAGGAATGGGAACTGCTATTGATTTCAAGTTTAATAGAAGTTAAAATTTCTATAAAAAGTTTTAAAATTATACAAAACTATTTTTGCCGAATTCAGAATTAGTATCAAGGTCAAAAAATATTTCAAACTTTATCAAAAATTCTAATTACAGAAAAAAATACGAAATATAATTTTCAATAAAATCATAAAGTCTGGGATTTTGCCGAACCGGGAAATTCACCAATCAGCGTTGTTGTCTCGGACACACCTCCAAAGCTCGCCTTCTTGTTGGTGTTTTTCTGCTCTGCCCAGAGGAAGCTTGGAAGGGTACCTGAAAATTGTGCAAATATATACTTTTCTGAAGCAAATTTTCATAAGGTAAATGTGAATTTGAATTTCTGCATGCTTGGGGATTATCTGAACGCATAATACGTTTCGAATGTCTATTCTCCTTTCTGTCATTTTAAATTTTAAATTATGATTATCTTGTGAGGGTGAAATATATATTTTTTAAAGTCTATAAAATACATGTATGATCATGTAGAGTCTATGTCATTATGATCGAGTCGTCAGTCGTGACATCTAGGCAATTGAGAGGGGGAATAAAAAAAGGGGGTGGAATTCTCACTATTTTCATCTTCAGGCCCCATTTCAAATGTCTATTTCTTTGGTTGTGTTCGTTGGCAAGTGCGAAATTCGTCTGAAATACTAACAGTAACAGACAGGACCACAAATTGTGGTACAGTAAAGGCTAAAACTAAAATGGGTTTAATTGTTGGCTCGTTGGACGACCAACGGATATACAAGGTTTTGGTGGGATACTCTAGATTTAAGCTGGTCATTTTTCTTGAAGTTTTGAGGAATACCTTGGATTTTTTCAATCTGGTTGTCAATAAGATTTCGAATATAGATCTTTCTCTTACCGGTAATTGTTTTTTGTAATAGCCGCCACAAAAATTTGGGAACCTAGAAATAGCTAGCTTGCAGACATGTATACTATTACTGGTATGTACTTACATTGTGCATATGCATAATATGTGTAACGCCGCACTCGTGCGCACCACTGTACACTGGAAGTACATGTATGTAAGTCTGAGAATGGCTTGAAATTACATTCAAGAGGCTACAACCCGGCATTTTGGGCTTATTGGCGATAGCGAGAATGAATAGGAATGTGTCTTATTGTGTACATGTAATTATGCAGCTACTGCATACTGCAAAACACATTGAGTGATTTCAAGTTCGGTGTTGAAAGCTGGTGTTGGTGTTGTGAGAACACCAACACCAGCTACAACACCGAACTTGAAATCATGCTGGTGTTGAGGTTGACCTCGGAAAATATGACGCATTTCCGGTAGTCTGTGTTGAGGGCTGGTGTTGAATGTCGTCTGCTGAACCGAGTATCGCAGTTGGTGTTGACGATTTACGTGTAATTTTCCCATTCACCAACACCAGCCCCTAGGGATTGGGAAATTCATGATTTCAAGTTTGGTGTTGGTGTTGGTGTTGCAGTATACCGCAGGTAACTATGCGTGCATCTGTCAAGAATCTCACGATCAAGCCAAGGTAAAATCCATTTTCCGTCAAAACAACTGTAAATCATGGGAGCTATATACGTTTTTCAAGAGAAATTATATTTTCTCTATCCATTTTTCAATATGACTTTACCTTTGGATTATGCTTTTATCGCAAGACTTTTCGCCTGTAGAGTGACGTCACTCGGCGTTGAGGCTGGTGTTGAGCTATCGATAACATGATCGGTATCGTCCTTCTAAACTGACAGTCGGTGTTGGAGCTCGGTTTAGCAGCCTTTCCACGCTCTCAACACCAACACCAACACCGAACACCGTACTTGAAATCACTCATTGCATGTTTCACAAAAACTGAGATTAACACTTTCGTTAAACATGACGTGTGAATGAGATGTCCGATTCTGGATGATTGTGCAAAATACTGCAATGTAGTATGTGTGTGTGTGTGGGGGGGGGTGTGCCTGGATGCTTATGAAAACAAATCTGTTTCTTTTGCCTTTTTATTTAATTAAATGAAAAATATGTATTAAATAGCACAAACCATTTGTCCGGTATTGCCCCTATAAATTCTGTCCAACATCAGTCTTAAAAGATTTATGAAATATTGCATGTAATCTTCAAATTACTGTTTTGAAATCAACTGTTCAGATAACCAACCCATCCAGACACATGGCACGTGTGGGTACTATACATGCAGTACTTTACAATTACACACACATTTTCAGACTAAATTGCAGGGGAGGGGACAAATGTTACACCAGGAAAATATCAAAGATATGTGCATTCACTTTATACCTATAATTGTTCTTTAAATACAAAGATATTATAAAGATATTTTCTTTTTCCAGGATCTTGATTTGTTATGCCTAGGCTAGCCTCCCTTCAGTCTCTGTATCGTCTCAGTCGATCCTCATCCTTACTACCAGCGGCCAATGTGATCCCATCTTCCTCCTACCAGTGGGGTCAACGACATACGAGATCAGTGGTAAGTGGAAACAAATATATTGCATTCACAATCACATTTTGTTTCAGGTCAGCTCAGGGTCGAACCCAAATATGAACTGGGTTGAACTCAGGGGGATGTTCACACCAATGATAAGAATATTTCATTGAAGGAAGAAAAATGAGAAACAGACAGGTCTGTACCAAAAAAAGAACAGGTTTGAGAAAAATCTGATGAAAAATGAGAAATTTTGGATTTTGAAAGTTATTTGATTATCCCAACACAAACTGCTCCTCTATGAATTTCTCTGAATTGTTTTGTATGGATCATTTTTAAAAGCATATCGGATAATTGACTTTAGATGGTGAAACTTTTTATTATAAAGGTTGTCCCTGTAAAAAAAAGGAAGCCGAAGTTTAATGGTAAATTGCTCAAAAGTCCCCTAGTATTTTTTTTCATCAACGTATACATGTACATCATTTGAAAGCCCATTGTCTCTTCTTTTGAAAAACACCAAATTTAAGATCAATGGATCATGCGTGAGCGAAATGGCAGTGTTGGAAACTCAATTATCCAAAATGAGCTATGGCTGTTTCATTTGGTTCATTATACTTTTTAAAGGAAAGGAAATGATTTGAGAATTACTGATTATTTAAAACAAAAAATTATTTAAAAGTGTGTGTGTGAGTGTAATTGGGTTTTAACAGACGTGTATCAATCAGATATGATTATTTACCTCTGGGGACTGACCTTTAAACGTCACCATCCGAAAGACGTGACTCAGTTTCGAATCTGCGTCCTCGGCTGAATCAGTTTGTAACATCCAATGTTAGCTGGATTACAGGTGCACGCCACAACGCACCGTTCAAAAGCTCATGTTCATATTCCATATCCATTCCATGTTATAAGCTAATGTTCTCATCTTTTGTATGATTCCATAATCTTGATGTCATGCATGACTGAGCAGGCACAATTTTGTAATTGTTAAGGCACATTGTTATTTGTTCAGCGGTCTGATTCAATTCCAACAAAGTGCCAATGTGATGCTGCCTCTTCAGTCTTGTGTAAGCCTTCCATCATTATCATGGTCTCATATTGAATAAATATGAGCTTTGAAATTATGTGTAAACACTAAACAATCCTTAGTTCAAAATCATTTCCTATCTTTTCAAAACCAAAATGAACCACACGCTTATAGCCATCCTCTTATTTTGGACAATTGGGTTTCTGACACTGCCAGTTCCGGCTGAGAGAAATGCATCATGCATGACTTTAATATTGAAGACGTTTTGATGTCATGGAAGTTACCAGTAATGGAAACTTTACCATCAATAATGTAATGTTTGAAGTTTCTACCAACCTTGAATTTTGTGGGCAAGCTTTCAAGCTAAGTGATCAGTCACACGTTTTCTCTTACTGATCACTATTAGCTTGAAAACAATAAGTTAATTTGTATCAAACCTGCACAATACTTACCAGTACCGGTATGTCCAGAGCCAGAAGGGCCTTAACTCTGTGCTAAAGTGCAGTTGTATAATTTAACGCTTTTCTGGCTCAAAACAGACGAGTTTCAGGCGACTAGATGTAAGCCCAACAGTTGTTGATTTTTCGACAGACCGTCTGTTTGCATGTACTCCCAAATGCACTGTACTGGTACCCCAACTATTTCCATGTACAGTGTGAGTAAAAAAAAAGTTTACACCTAGAAAATTGCTAATTATTTTATAAATCATCTATCAACAGTAAATTATTATACATCCTATGAAAGAGTGTACAGTATGTAAAGGTGTTTTGTTGAAAAGAAAAATGTAGTGCACTGTACCATGGTATATTCCAATGTAATTTGGGGTCAGTAATTCCATTCATCAATCAATCTATAGCACAGTAGGTTGTAGATATCAAATGCTGAAAATCGGGTACAGTTCAGAACCTAGTCAATCTATTGAATGGTCTTGGGTGGTAAAGAAAACTTATGACATGCATGATATTCAAATTTACGTACATGTACGGTCCAGCTGGTACATGAAGATAATATTCTGAAGGCCAGGTACAGTACATATCACATGACTTAGTTATACTCAGTTATATGTGAAGGGTCTTGTAAATAAGACAAGTACATTAGTAGTAGAACCGGTAGAATGTATCAAAATTCAAATTTACATGTAGTTCATGGCTCAGTAATTTTCATCCATCATTTCAGGCAATAGGCCATTTTCATAATGTAACCAAATTTAATGCATACGTCTTTGTGAAGTGCTCGATACAAATTATTTCATTCACCTGATAAGAATAATAGTATTTCAATAGACAGAAACTGAACTGCATACATTAGTTGCTGCCAGGTAGGACAAACATTATGACTTGCCCTACCTAGCAACACTTAATATATGCAGTTTGCATTCTGACTATTGAAATACTATTATTCTTATCAGGTGAATGAAATAATTTGTATTGAGGCACTTCACAATTAAAGACTTATGTATTAAATTTGGTTACATTATGAAAATGGCCTATTGCAAAAATAACAGCTCCTAGACAGTATGCATACGCAGACCCTAGTCAATCATTTCAATTGTCTTGATTTAAAAAAAAACCTAGCAGATACTGTTGTTACAATTAATGGCTCTCTAACAAATATAACTGCTATTGACATGCTTATACTCTACATTCATGTAGATCAGGCCCTCTCAACTAGTTTATTAGAAGTACCAAAATGAAAAGAATTTGTAGTTGAAGTGCCAACCTGTATGTTTGAATGTGCTGCGAGGGAGCGTAGTGACCGAGCCAAAAACGGGTGGGGTCCAGGGGTAATAAAGCCTCAACGGGGTGTAGAGGGCAGAGCCCCCTGAAGCTGGTGGATTTTAGGGCTTTCTAAAGGCCCAGATGTGGCATTTTTAACACCATTTTATTCCAAAATATATCAATCATAATTTCATATTGATGTGAACAAATTAGTACAATTCCTGGGTAGGCCTACAATTACACTGGAGGTAAATTTATACGTACTGGTAGACAAAATGGAAATTATACTACTGTAAACGTGGTAATATTCGCGGTACATTAATTTTTGCTGATTTCGCGCTAAAGTCGGTGTCCGCGAATTTTAGAACTCGCGAAAATATAAGCATGACTTCTTATGCGTGTTTTGAACGGGCTGAATTGCGTGCAACGCGAATTTAAGAACCTGCGAATATGTTTTGGGGTCACTCAGCACGAAAAATTAATCACGCGAAAATAACAGCGTTTACGGTAACTGGTTATTAGACTAAATAAACAATAGACCAAATGGGTAGTACCGTAGTAGACTAATTGGCGATTAGACCATAATTATGCATGGTCATTAAACCAAATGTTAAGCAGACGAAAAGATTATGAGACCATGGTGATAGTAGACGGGCTGGGTGTAGACCATATGGGAATACACTAATTGGATAGTAGATGAACTGGTCATAGACCAACTGGTCGTAGACCAAACGGCAATTCACCATAGTTACCAATATTAACATGTGTGTACTTTGATTAGGGTCTACACAACTAGACTATCCCAGACCCAGACATTCATTGACCTTGTACAGTTAGCATTGTTGAATTATGGTATTTGCACACAAAAGAACACACCCCTTTAGTATATCACCATTAAGGTGGTAGTAACTCCTGATCCTTGGTATCACATGGTATACTTCACTGCCGTGCTCAAATTTAGTTAGCTCTGCATGCATGCATGCTCTTTACTAGATTGCAGGATTTACTACATTTGCAGGATTTGAGTAAGAAACAGAGGTATGTTTAACTTTTATTGAGGTATTGGAATTTGCAGGTTGTTGAGTACTATTATTATATACCTTGTATTGTAGCTGTAGACTTTTAAAAAAACTCTGCACAATTGAAGTTTGAGTCATCCATATGTAATCTACTTTTAACAAGTTGTAATAGGTTTTTAAAATCAGATACACTGTACATTTGTAGGGGATGACCCGATGATTCGAAGTAAGCCCACTGTCGATTGGTCAACAATCTGAGGGGTTTTATTTCAAACTCATTAGCAGAGTGACGTAGTATTTTACAATTTATATCCATTTACATGTAGCATGGCTTCATATGTTTGATGCATGCTGTAAATTAATATTCTTTTAGAGCCAAAATTGAGTTGCCTTTTCTTGCCTCGTAGCTCCATAATGTCTCCTACAGTTACAAGATTGTGTTGGATTTGTTTTTGTTCCATGCTAGTGTGTTATTGTATTATAATTTATATTTTGCTTTGATCATCATGCTGTTGCCTTTTATGTTATGGATCTCCCATTATCTCAAGCCACTGACTGGACTTTAGGGTGTTAAATCCTGTAACTTTCTAATGTGATATTTATGAACTTAACTGAATTGAAATTCAATTCCAAGGATGTGATACTGTAGATCAGTTTACTAACATATTCAAATTTCATGCATACTTTTTGCATGCTTGCCAGACATAGCAACAAGGAATGCATGCAGACTGGATTCCAAGTATTGTAGTTCATTCATTAATTATATTAATGGAATCACTCGTCACTAGGTCCCCAGGAATTAACTTCCATAAATTTGAATATGTTAGTAAAACCAGTCATCGAAAGCATGCAAGGGAGCCAATATGTACAGGTACATATAATCATACAGAATTGGATCCTTAAAAAAAAAGAAAAATAGCAGTGTGTATATGTTTGATGTACATGTACATATGTACAAATGTATGTATTGTGTACATCTACATTATATCTATTACACACATATATATATATATACCTGTATATACATGTATGTATCGGCAGTCTTTGATCACAAAGGTCATATACAGTCAAACCTGTCTATAGCGACCGCCCAAGGGAAACACAAAAAGTGGTCTTTGTAGACAGGTGGTCTTTGTAGACAGGTTCCTTTAGTACATGTTTCAATGAGAAACCATTTTCAAGGGAAACAAAAAATGTGGTCCTTGTAGACAAGTGGTCTTTGTAGACAGGTGGTCACTAAAGCAGGTTTGACTGTATATGAGGCAATCTGGTACACACACTATATGGAGTAAGTAGCTGCAGTATTTTTATTTCCATTGATGTGATAATTTTGTATTGCATTGGATAGCCATCGATGCCCGCAAAATGCACAGGTGTTGTGGATGGCATGTGAATTAAGCCTGCCACATGGGCAATCAGAGATTCGGCAGAATCACAATTTTGACTACGTCATCTGACTATATTTCCATTTACAATGTACATGTATTATTATTCTCTATAGTATTTGTTCTCCCATACACCCTGTGTTATTATGTTACTTTTCCTCATTATGAATCTTTTTCTTTCCTTTTCTGAAGCTTTTCATTATGAATTATTTGCTTTTTGGAATTTTCTATACAAATCCTCCCCTCTTTAGTAGTCACTCGATCTCTGAGTTCTTGTTTATTCTATTTTTCTTTCTCTTCTCACACTTCTACCGGTATTTCTTTCTTTCTCCTTTTACATTTTTTCTTTTCTCTCACTCATTTCATCCCCTGTCTTCCATTTTCTTTATCCCACTGCTTTTTCTATCTCCTGTTTTTTTTAAAACCAACTTGTCGTACATTCATTTGTTTGTTGTTTTTTGATTAATTCATGGATTAATTAATTAATTAATTAATTTATCGACCATTCTTTCATTAATTTAGTCTTATCATTTTTGTTGTATTCAAGGAAACCATGGCTAGCAGTAAGCTTAAAGCAGCTGAACATCTGAAGGGGATGGAAGGGAGTGTATGGTAAGTACATGTACAATCCCCTTTCAATAATATTGATTTGATTGATTTGAAAATGATTGATTTGAAAATTCCCCCAAATCATTCATAATTATATATGTATGTGTACATGTAGTTACAGACAGTGTATGAAAATAGTAAATACCCTAGTATGATATTTATCCTGCAAATTATTCCAAATTTGGAGCCAGATGTGGAAAAGATAGATCCTTCTCTTTATCTCTCTCTCTCTCTCTCTCTCTCTCTACCTGTCTCTCTTTCTCTGTTTCTCTCTCTCTCCCTCGTGATCTCTCTGTCTCTCTGTCTCTCTGTCTCTCTCCTCATCCTCCTCTCCCACCAGCACCTCCACTTCCCTCTTTTTCTTTTTCTTTTTCTATTTGAATATTGATATTTATATGAAATACATATATGTATTAAGTTATGTTATATTATTCTGATGCTATGAATCATAAAATTATGTTTTGATATGCAAGTTGAGGCCAGATGTTACATTTTTTTTTTAATGAAGCCTTTAAGTATATATATGTATATCAATCAAAATGATCTGAGTATGTTGATTCCTTGGAAATATTACTTTCTAAATTCTTTCATACAAATGTAGCTGAATTTTTAAGACATATATAAAGGATGTTATGCAATACTTAAAATAGATCCTCAGTATTTCTTGAATGTATAATCTTTGAAATTACTGAATGCTTGTATTCATTTTGATTGATGGAATCTACATGTACTTATCATATGATAAGAAAAGCTGGTGCTGTGGTACATGAGGTTGCATGAAAAAGTAATGTGGTTTTGATTCTCTATTCGATACATGCAGGGTTGAATTTGTAAAGCTTGCAACAGAGGAGAAAGCTATCAATCTTGGTCAGGTAAGAATTGAAAGAAAAAACAACAATTATATTTTTTGTTAATAGATAAGTTAGTGCATGTACTCCTTCATCTAAGCAGTTAGGAAGTGCTTCTATTATTACAAACTTGGAAAGGCTATAGTCTTTGCATTTTTATTCTTAACAGGTTTATATTTAGATGAATGGCCTTTTAGAATTTGTTCATAAAAGTCCTACATGTAAGTTGTAAAACTAGCTAAAAGTCTAGAATTTGCTTTTGCTTTCATGTTCGGATATTCCAAGATAGGAGCAACAATGTAAATTGTTAATCTTAAATCCAATAAAGCACAACACTGCCATGTCTTGTTTAAATCGTATATAATTGAAATAATTCTCTGCATTGAATTTAAAAAGTAAGATGAGAGAAGCCACAAGCTTATGATACTTAGTTCCATATTCGCTATTTATAAACTGGATCTACCAGATGATGTAGTTCAACAGAAATGTGAACACAAATGTACTAGGCTCATCTCTGATGAATGCATATGAATAGGCCTATACCTGAGTGAGTTTTGCTTGTTTAATTCCTGCATTTGCGTATAATTCTTTATATACATTTGACATCATCATTTTATGTACATATTTTTACAGGGTTTTCCAGACTTCAAATCTCTCATTAGTTTTGCTTGTTCTATTTGTGCATTGTGTACTACTTTTTATTTACAAACTACTCATCTGTCAGTAATGTGATACAGTCAAACCTGCTTTGGTGACCACCTGTCTACAAATACCACCTGTCTACAAAGACCACATTTTTTGTTTCCCTTGAAAATGGTTTCTCATTGAAACATGCACTAAAGGAACCTGTACATAAGACCACCTGCCTATAAAGACCACTTTTCTTGTCTCCCTTGGGTGGTCTTTATAGACAGGTTTTCACTGTAATACTGTACCACCAAAACTAGCATTTCAATTCACTAAATGTTATAATGACATTATTATTTCATGTGGTTTACAGGGTTTTCCAGACTTTGCTCCTCCCAGCTCCGTCACACAGGCCCTGACCGAGATCATCGCACCTGGTTCCAATCCTCTCATGAGCCAGTACACGAGGTCATACGTGAGTAAAAGCTTGCTTACATTGAAATAATTTTCTGGCTTCCAAAATAAATGTGTACCTACAGCATATTCAGTTAGTTTGTGTCCTTTTTTTTCTAATCCTGTCTATATTCTTGAAAATTTAAGTCATTTAGTTATCTGTCGTGGACCTTCAGGTTCATAGACATGAATTTATGTCCCAAGGAAATGATGAACAACTGACAAGAGTCTTTTGTATTGTAGTATACTCCACCATTTTTGTGACATACTTTATATTTTCATAAGCAACTGAAATGACAGGGCATCAAAATATTGGGCTTCATCAACAGCAATCTTCTTCCTGAATTTAATGTATTCCAATACTAAATGTTTAGGATCAATATTCATTGTCATTAGTATTTACCACTGCTGAATTGTGTATTTTAATGTTAAAGCCCCACTGCACTACTTGTAGCTACTTGCTCCCTCCATATAGAAAACAATGCCTAAGCGGTGCCCGTTGGTCCCCCATGATCCTCTTATTCTTATGTTAATTGAGAGCTGAGTTGATGAGATAACCACCTGTCAGTGAACAGCAGGGTGGTCTAATCCCTCCTGGCCAAACTAGTGCAGACGGGCTTTAAAACAAAATGGCAGAGCTTTCCAGTCATCAAGACAGTATGACTTTAACATAATAAAATAAATTTACTGCTTCTTGAAAAGAAGTAATTAATTATGTGATTTTTATCATATTTTGATCATCTTTTGCTACAGGGTCATGCTAGGTTGGTGAATGCAATCGCTGCTATGTACAGTAAGTTCATGGGGCATGAAGTAGATCCCATGACCGGGGTACTGGTATCAGTGGGTGCATACGGGTCGCTCTACTATGCAATCAACAGCCACGTCAACCCTGGTGATGAGGTGAGTTAAGATGAGGAGGATGAGGGAGAAGAAGACTAGGGGGAGGGGATGAGGAGGACGATGATGGTAGTGTGCCAGGTGGTGGTGATGATGATGATGACGTTGGTTGATGATTTGGATGATGACGATGATTCATGATGGTGATGATGATGATGGTTATGATGGAGATGATGATGATGATGATGATGATGATGATGATGATGATGATGATGATGGAAATGATGATAACGGTGATGATGATGGTGATAGAGATGAGGATGGTGACAACGATGATGGAGATGATGTTGATGATGATGATGGAAATGATGATAATGGTGATGATGATGATGGTGATGATGATGATGGTGATGATGATGGTTGTGATGATGATGGTGATAGAGATGAGGATGGTGACAACGATGATGGAGATGATGATGATGGTAGTGATGACGATGATTGATGATGATGATGAAGATGATGATGATGATGATAATGATGATGACAATGATGATGGTGGTGGTAATGACGATGATGATGATGAAGAAGGTAATACTGGTTATGATGACAAAGTTGATTATGTTAGTGGTGATGATGGGATGATGGTGATGATATTGATAATGGTGATGATAATGGTGGTGATGGTAGCTGTGATGATCATGATAATGGTGATGATGATGATGCTGGTAGTGGTGGTAATTTTACTAGTGCACAAAGTTATATTTCTTTGTAATGTTACATTAAAGTAACCATACTTGTAAACTCGTACAAAATACTAATTATTCCTTTCAAACCTCTGATTGATATAATATCCAGGTGATTATCATTGAGCCGTTCTTTGACTGCTATGAACCGATGGTCAGGATGGCTAGAGGCGTCCCAAGGTTTATCCCTCTCAGGCCGGTAAGATATCTAACGATGGAACAGATTGTTTACAGTAAAAAACCAGCATCTTTTGCATGCAGGAAAGTTTTGCTGATTACACGGGTGGTTTTAATTTGTAAAAGCTTCATGCCACAAAGTAATTAAATCATAACATAAAATTTGCTGGTAGTTACACTTCTTATATTTATTGTTTAATCCATTCGACACAGGAATTATGGAATGTCAAATTAATTAGTTATTCTTCTGCAAATTGGTAATCGAATTATTGACCGCCGCGCCGGTCCTCCCGTAGAGTATAAAACACGCTTGCTTACATTAGTTTTTATCACCTGACGAAGTGTTGCAGCAGCGCACGAAACGTCGTGATCTTTTAGATCCCTTATTGACCACATTGCGAGACAAACGAATATCACTAGCGATATTATTTTCAAAACAAAAAGTTCTCTTTTCCCTTTTGCTTCATGTTTTCTTGATAGATGACGTATGTGAAATGCATAGACAGAAATTATTTTGCAAAGTTTATCAGATTTGCTAATTTGTCTAAGAAAAACTGATGTTTTTTAAAAACTTTCTAATCTTATGTTGCCAAGTATACTAGTTTATTGGTTGTTTTCTTTTCAAGATTCCAAATAATAACGTAAAAGAAATAGACAGTGTGTAGAAATTTCACTCTTTCTGCTAAAACTTTTGGTACAGTTTCTAGGAGGTTGAATTAATAGCCAAACCCCAAAATGTTGGTAGTTGTTTTGTCTGTGAGTTCATTGGTCATAAACCTCTAAATCTGAGCTTCCTCGTTACAAGGTCATTCATGACCGGATGTGTGATGTTGTTGTCTACAGTCCCCAATAGGGACTTTTCGATTTGCACATTGACTAGTGGACTGCGACGTATGCGGTCATATTTTGAGCAGGGTTGACGAGGCATGCTGACTGTTGTTCTTACCTTTTCGATTTCTCACGACGACGACGCTCGCTCAGTGAGTGCAAAATTTGATCGAATAGCTAAAGATCCAACACCAAATTCGGTGCATGGGACTGTACTCGAAAATTATGCTGCAACAGATTGGCGATGCATAAATAAAATGTGTCAATTTTATGGATTATTCTGCAACAATTTTAATTTAAGGGAAATTACAGACAAGAGAATGTGTTATTTTGAGAGAATTTACGCTTCCACCACTCTCCGGTTCCAGAATTAGGTCAATTGGGTCCATTTTGTGACTTCAATGTGCTGTTTCGTATCTACAAAATATTGCTTACGAACATGTACCGTCACAGTTTGCGAACGACAGCAAAACAAGGGTGACCGCGTTCAAGAATTCTGCTACGAACGATGAGTTCGTCGATGCGCATGCGCACTGCCTCAAAAATGACGGCATACGTCGCAGTCCACTCGTGAACGTGCAAATCGAAAAGTCCCTAATAAAACACTTGCACTGCTAAGCTTACACAGGCCTGAAAACAAGTCTAATTTAAAGAGAACTTCAAATAATCATGTCTTTCATGAAGCAAATTATTGTCACTCAAAATTGACAATTCTCTGGAATACCCTTCCTCTCCAACTTTCACATTGTCATATTCATTATTTAGAACCTTGGTGAGCTTTAAAGTACAGCTTATCGAAGCATCTTGACCAGTCGGATTCTGGAACTAAACCTGACATATAACCCAAGCTAGAACAAAATTATATGGTATCCAATGGGTTAAATTAGTACCCTACAAGGAAATCGCATTATCAGTAGTACTTGACCCTTTAATGACATAAACAGCAAACGCAAAATGATGACTCTTAACTCATATCAACATATTTTTCAGTGGACTGTCTGTATTTATAAAGGATGCTGTCATGTAGGTGGTCACTAGGTTCATGAAGATGATAATTCTTCCATTACTGTAGAAATCAATAGCAAATCATAAATCAGTTCCTCAGTGGAGTAGATCTACTTTTTGCTCCATGACGTTTTGAGATGGTCTTATTCTTGTTCTGGGGGACATTGTATCCATTGGGTGGTATTCTCGAAAGCGGACTAACTTTAGTCCATGGTTTAATCCCCGACTAAGTATGGAATGCCAAGTGTTCATATGAATATGTTTTTGAATAAATTAATCTGTCACCAAATTAAAATAAAATGTAATAACATAATTAATAAACAACAATATAGCTATGAAATAATTATGTTATCATGGTTATTTAGGGACATATCAAATTATTCAAAAATATATTCATATGGACACATGGCATTCCATACTTAGTTGGAGGATTACCCGGTAAACCATGGACTAAAGTTAGTCCGCTTTCGAGAATACCATCCATTGGGTTTAAATAGTACCCTAGCTACCAGACAGTCTGTTACAAGGAAATTACATAGTCAGTAGTGCTTGACTCTTTAATGACATAAACAGCAAACACAAAATGAAGACTCTTTATCTTTAATATATCAGTATATTTTTAATTGGACTGTCTGTATGTATATAATATCTTGTAATGTAGTTCTGGGGAAACCCTGCTTATTTTTCTGCATTTGATCGTTGATCCCTGAAAGGCACCTGAACTTCTTGGCAGGAAAATTAGTCACGGGGAGAGATGGCTGGTGACTACTTAATGTGTGTCATGTTCATCTTTTTGTATTTAAACAAATAGATATGACAGTTTTGGATTGGATATTTTGTTTATTTTATTTTTGTTTTTATACATGTACCAACAGAAAAATGATGGCGTAACATCAACCAGAGATTTCTCTCTTGACACGGAGGAGCTCAAGGGTCTTTTCAACAAGAAGACGAAAGCCATCATCGTCAATAATCCCAATAACCCACTTGGAAAGGTAGGATTGAATACGGTGTTGCCAATTTAGATCCAGACACTCAAACAGGCTTTTAAATTACATTACATACTTGACTGTAGCACTAAAATCTTGTCACCTCCCCGGAATGTTATCTTTTTCAAATTGATTGATTTTGATATCATTTTTAATGATCAGCTGTGTCTGCTTATGCGTAGACTGTTACTTTGAGCTTGCTGGTTGTTCAGCAAAATATAGTAATTCAATTCTAGCTAGCTGTCAGCTCTTTCCTCTTTCTTTTTTCTCCAAAATGGGCTCCAATTAGGCCCCTGTTACACATGCGTTGGCTTTTAAAGCCGGCCCCGGAGGAGGCTTCACGCCTGCAATTTGAAGCCGCCTCAAGATCATCAAACCCCTGTTACACATTATCTCGGGCCCGCAATTTTGTGTCTCCACATAGGCCAGCCTCACGTCGCCTTTTTACGAGCTGACGTTGGGGCTCACTTCAGATGGCAAAGCGCGCTTGATGTAATGTTGATACAATGATGACGGGTCACGTCACTTCCGCTTATAAGCCAGCGCCAAGTCCACTTTGGTGTTACACCTACTGATTGCGGGACTGAGTCCGGACTCAGGCCTGCTTCAAACCACATCCAGAGGTGGACTGGATGGAGGCGGCCTCAGTCCGGCCTCAGTCTGGCTTTTCAAAAAAGTTGATGTTACACATACGTCGAGCCACCTCCGGAGGCGGCCTCAGTCCACTTTCAGAGGTATGTGTAACAGGGGTCTTAGACATGATGAATTGACAGAGTGGCTTTCAATGGCTTACATGCATAACCAGAAAGCCGATATCAAGCATTTCTGTTCATTTGTGTACGGTACTCGTTCGGAGGGGCCTGGTTTCAATTTAAAAACCAGCCGGTAGCTCTAAAAAGAAAGTGGGTGTCACTTCCTACATATTTGAAAAAACTAATTCTTATCATTGCATTGTGTAGATCTTCAATGAAGAAGAGCTAACAATCATCGCTGACCTGTGCAAGGAGCACGATGTCATGTGTATCAGCGATGAAGTCTATGAACATCTCGTCTACTCCGGCAACAAGTTCACAAGAATGGGTGAGTATGATGTGCAAGTACACACACAGATGGTGTACATACAAGTAAACATAAGTACATAGAAAGAGCCAGATTGTCTTTACCTTATATCGTATGTTTGAAGCCAGGAGAGAGTTAACCTGTGTCATTTTTTACAGCATTAACGCCCTTCTGGCTCCAAACAGACGATGTATTTTTTCACAGAATTAACCCTTTCAGGACAGGATTTATTTTTAGGGCTGAATTGATCACATAATTGTCCTCCAAATTGACAATAATATTTTTTTTTATAGCTACATTGTTCTAATAAATTGTAATGTTTCTGTAAATGTTATACATGGGCGGGAATGTTGTCGAAAAGTTGAAAAATTGCTAATTTTGATCGAAAAAACAATGATTTTAAATTTCTTAATGTTTTGGCAATTTAAGGATTTTAAAGCTTATTTTCCTTTTTAAAATTCCTAGCATCAAATACAAATATAGTCATGAAACAAAAATTGATGCAGTATGTGCAGAAATTTTTGCCCTTTCTAGTCATGCATCAGGCATACTTTTTAGGGCTCTGAAACCAAAGCTATTGAGCCAAACCACAAAATATGGAACGATTGTCGCAAGAGGGTTAATACTTTTCTGGCATTCAATGTAAGGTGTGTTTGATGAGTGGTCTAAAAACCAGGAGAGTCTCGGTTCAAAACCAAGTTGATTTTTCCCAAATGCCTTAAGTTGTACATTGATACTCAATTGCATGCCTAGTCCCGTAAGTAGAACTCCAAGTTGTTTGCACACTGGCTGCTGTTAGAATTTATAGAAGTATATTAATTTGCAGTGGGCTGAAATATATAACATACATCATGAACAAAATTTTTTCAAATACCCAGTATAAAGTGATGCATAATGGTTTCATTTTCTTTTGGATGTTTTGAACATGCTTTCCTATGTTTGAATAATTGTTTGCGAATGTTAATTGTTTTCTCTCTTGATATAACAGCAACCTTGCCTGGTATGTGGGACAGAACCATCACAGTGTGCAGCGCAGGCAAAATATTCAGTGCTACAGGCTGGAAGGTACATTTTTAACATTTTTAATGCAGAGATGATCTTTTTTTTAATAATCTGTCTACTGTACCTGTATCCTTAAAATAATGTTCCTTTCCTATTACGTATTCCTCTCCTCCTCTTTTCTCCTCTCTCCCCTCCTCTTCTCTCCTCTCTCCCGTTCTCTTCTCTTCTCTTGTCTCTCTCTCCCCTTCTCTTCTCTCCTCCCTACCCTTCTTTTCTCTCCTCTCTCCCCTTCCCTTCTCTCCTCCCTACCCTTCTCTTCTCTCCTCCCTACCCTTCTTTTCTCTCCTCTCTCCCCTTCCCTTCTCTCCCCTTCTCTTCTCTCCTCTCTCCCGTTCTCTTCTCTTCTCTTGTCTCTCTCCCCTTCTCTTCTCTCCTCCCTACCCTTCTTTTCTCTCCTCTCTCCCTTCCCTTCTCTCCTCCCTACCCTTCTCTTCTCTCCTCCCTACCCTTTTTTCTCTCCTCTCTCCCCTTCCCTTCTCTCCCCTCTCTTCTCTCCTCTCTCCGTCTCTTCTCTTCTCTTCTCTTGTCTCTCTCCCTTCCCTTCTCTCCTCCTACCCTTCTCTTCTCTCCTCCCTACCCTTCTTTTCTCTCCTCTCTCCCCTTCCCTTCTCTCCCCTCTCTTCTCTCCTCTCTCCTTTCTCTTCTCTTCTCTTGTCTCTCTCCCCTTCTCTTCTCTCCTCCCTACCCTTCTCTCCTCCCTACCCTTCTTTTCTCTCCTCTCTCCCCTTCCCTTCTCTCCCCTCCACTTCTCTCCTCTCTCCGTTCTCTTCTCTTCTCTTGTCTCTCTCCCTTCTCTTCTCTCCTCCCTAACCTTCTTTTCTCCTCTCTCCCCTTCTCTTCTCTCCTCCCTACCCTTCTTTTCTCTCCTCTCTCCCTTCCCTTCTCTCCCTCCTCTTCTCTCCTCTCTCCCGTTCTCTTCTCTTCTCTTTTCTCTCTCCCCTTCTATTCTCTCCTCTCTCCCGTTCTCTTCTCTTCTCTTGTCTCTCTCCCCTTCTCTTCTCTCCTCTCTCCCCTTCTCTTCTCTCCTCTCTCCTTCTCTTCTCTCCTCTCTCCCGTTCTCTTCTCTTCTCTTGTCTCTCTCCCCTTCTCTTCTCTCCTCCCTACCCTTCTTTTCTCCTCTCTCCCCTTCTCTTCTCTTCTCTTGTCTCTCTCCCCTTCTCTTCTCTCCTCTCTCCCCTTCTCTTCTCTCCTCTCTCCCGTTCTCTTCTCTTCTCTTGTCTCTCTCCCCTTCTCTTCTCTCCTCCCTACCCTTCTTTTCTCCTCTCTCCCCTTCTCTTCTCTCCTCCCTACCCTTCTTTTCTCTCCTCTCTCCTTCCCTTCTCTCCCTCCTCTTCTCTCCTCTCTCCCGTTCTCTTCTCTTCTCTTGTCTCTATCCCCTTCTCTTCTCTCCTCTCTCCCGTTCTCTTCTCTTCTCTTGTCTCTCTCCCCTTCTCTTCTCTCCTCCCTACCCTTCTTTTCTCCTCTCTCCTCTTCTCTTCTCTCCTCCCTACCCTTCTTTTCTCTCCTCTCTCCCCTTCCCTTCTCTCCCCTCCTCTTCTCTCCTCTCTCCCGTTCTCTTCTCTTCTCTTGTCTCTATCCCCTTCTCTTCTCTCCTCTCTCCCGTTCTCTTCTCTTCTCTTGTCTCTCTCCCTTCTCTTCTCTCCTCCTACCCTTCTTTTCTCCTCTCTCCCCTTCTCTTCTCTCCTCCCTACCCTTCTTTTCTCTCCTCTTCTTTTCTCCTCTCTCCCCTTCTCTTCTCTCCTCTCTCCGCTTCTCTTCTCTCCTCCCTACCCTTCTTTTCTCTCCTCCCTACCCTTCTTTTCTCTCCTCTCCCCCTTCCCTTCTCTCCCCTCCTCTTCTCTCCTCCCTACCCTTCTTTTCTCCTCTCTCCCCTTCTCTTCTCTCCTCCCTACCCTTCTTTTCTCTCCTCTTCTTTTCTCCTCTCTCCCCTTCTCTTCTCTCCTCTCTCCTTCTCTTCTCTTCTTTTGTCTCTCTCCCCTTCTCTTCTCTCCTCCCTAACCTTCTTTTCTCCTCTCTCCCCTTCTCTTCTCTCCTCCCTACCCTTCTTTTCTCTCCTCTCTCCCCTTCCCTTCTCTCCCCTCCTCTTCTCTCCTCTCTCACATTCTCTTTTCTTCTCTTGTCTCTCTCCCCTTCTATTCTCTCCTCTCTCCCGTTCTCTTCTCTTCTCTTGTCTCTCTCCCCTTCTCTCCTCTCTCCCCTTCTCTTCTCTCCTCTCTCCCCTTCTCTTCTCTCCTCTCTCCCGTTCTCTTCTCTTCTCTTGTCTCTCTCCCCTTCTCTTCTCTCCTCCCTACCCTTCTTTTCTCTCCTCTCTCCCTTCCTTCTCTCCTCCTCTTCTCTCTCTCCCTACCCTTCTTTTCTCCTCTCTCCCTTCTCTTCTCTCCTCCCTACCCTTCTTTTCTCTCCTCTTCTTTTCTCCTCTCTCCCCTTCTCTTCTCTCCTCTCTCCCTTCTCTTCTCTTCTTTTGTCTCTCTCCCCTTCTCTTCTCTCCTCCCTACCCTTCTTTTCTCTCCTCCCTACCCTTCTTTTCTCTCCTCCCTACCCTTCTTTTCTCTCCTCTCTCCCCTTCCCTTCTCTCCCCTCCTCTTCTCTCCTCCCTACCCTTCTTTTCTCTCCTCCCTACCCATCTTTTCTTTCCTCTCTCCCCTTCCCTTCTCTCCCTCCTCTTCTCTCTCTCTCCGTTCTCTTCTCTTCTCTTGTCTCTCTCCTTCTCTTCTCTCCTCCCTACCCTTCTTTTCTCTCCTCTCTCCCTTCCCTTCTCTCCCTCCTCTTCTCTTCTCTTGTCTCTCTCCCCTTCTCTTCTCTCCTCCCTACCCTTCTTTTCTCTCCTCTCTCCCCTTCCCTTCTCTCCTCTTTCCCCCTTCCCTTCTCTCCCCTCCTCTTCTCTTCTCTTGTCTCTCTCCCCTTCTCTTCTCTCCTCCCTACCCTTCTTTTCTCTCCTCTCTCCCCTTCTTTTCTCTCCTTCTCCCCTACTTTTCTCTCCTCTCTCCACTTCCCTTCTCTCCCCTCCTCTTCTCTTCTCTTTTCTCTCTCCCCTTCTCTTCTCTCCTCCCTACCCTTCTTTCTCCTCCCTACCCTTCTTTTCTCTCCTCTCTCCCTTCCCTTCTCTCCTCCTCTTCTCTTCTCTTGTCTCTCTCCCCTTCTCTTCTCTCCTCCCTACCCTTCTTTTCTCTCCTCTCTCCCGTTCTCTTCTCTTCTCTTGTCTCTCTCCCCTTCTTTTCTCTCCTCTCTCCCCTTCTTTTCTCTCCTCTCTCCACTTCCCTTCTCTCCCCTCCTCTTCTCTTCTCTTTTCTCTCTCCCCTTCTCCCCTCCCACTCTTTCTTTCTCACCCCCTTCTCCCCATCTCTCTCTATCTCATCTTCTTTTAGTTAGAGTATTAAAAGTGATTCATTGTCAAGTGGTTATTAATTAACTCCAATTTCCGAGTGATGGGCAATTCTTATGTTTTCAAGTTGAACTGAATTGCATGTAGATATATTCAGTAGACAAAGCATTTATACATATATGACCTAAGGAAATTCCATCAAGTTAGAAATTTTTCTTCTGTTTTTCAGCTTGGATGGAGCATTGGACCCCAGCATCTGATCAAGAACTGCCAGACCCTTCATCAGAACTGTGTCTATACTTGCCCAACTCTGATCCAGGTATGTGGGACTATACCAACAAAATACTGGCATATTTGCAGTCTGTTGTAGGGATATCCACCCCGGGACCAGGACCTCAAAAATAGGAATTGTCCAAGGATGCGCACACATATATTTATGAATGTCCAGTCAAACCTGTCTTAGTGGCCACCTCTCTATAAAGACCACCTGTCTATAGTGGCTATGTATGTTGTCTCCCTTGAGAAAGAAATGTGTGTTATAGCGGAACCTGTCTAGAAAGGCCACCTGCCTAGAGTGGCCACATTTTCTGTTCCCTTGGGTGACCTCAATAGACAGGTGTGACTGCATGTATTTTGATACCTATATCGTCTGTTTGGAGCCAGAAGGGTGTTAACTCATACACTTTAACACAGAGTTAACACCCTTCTGGCCCTGAACAGACGATATGCTCATTAGTCTTAAAATTAAATAAACAATTTTGATACCTGTTGGAGACCCGAGCCTAAATCAGTAAAATATCTTCTGCCAAAATATAAAAGGTCAGATTTCATTTCAGGCAATAGTGATTCTCTCAAACATTTAGGTCAATCCTATATGTTCACCCATTAAAAATGTGAGTTTTATCAAATGAGTCTTATGAAGAAGACAGAATTCCAAGTTTGTTTGGATGTGTTTTTAAATTTGAATAAGACTTAACTACTTACAAAGTTGAATCATAAGAAATGCAACATTAGTAGTAAACTAAAAGACTCTACAACAAAGCAGAAAAATTAGATTCAAAAGCAGACTGGTGAAAGTTATGAATTTTTGAAAGTCGTTAATGTATGACTCAGGAGGGTCTATTGTTTTGAGAAGTGCCCCTAGGGAGAAGGCTCTTAGGAGAAAAATAGAAATTAATTATATTTTTGTACACAACAAATGGGAGAGTTTCCGTGTCTATGTCACAATCCACTGACCGAATTGCCAATTTGAGATTTAGGTGTAGTGATCTCATATTTCAAACCAATTTATTTGGTCTGACTTTTTGCTTTCATACAAATGAACTTATTTCAAAGGTTGGTTTGCCCTTTAGAGCCCAAAATGTAACTTTGTTTTCCTTATTGGAACAATTTGCAGGAAGCTGTAGCGAGGGGCCTCGAGATTGAGTTCTCCCGCCTGGGCCAGCCGGAGTGCTACTTCTTGGAGCTGCCGAGAGAGCTGGAGGAGAAGAGAAACAAGATGGGGGAGGTCCTGAAAGAGAGCAGCCTCATCCCCATCATCCCGACGGTGGTTACTTCATGATGGCCAAGTATGGTCATCTAGGTGAGTTTACGCCATGCACCCATTAACGCCTTGTTCACATATGAAGAGCTCGGTTCCAAAAGGTGCTACATTCATAAATCCAAGCTGTGAGAAAAACATGATTTTTTAATTATCATAGTTAGCAATATCAGTTTGGAATGATACTTTGGCTGATTATACTATTGTATGATACAAGTATAAAACCACTCTTTAAAAAAATCTAAGTCTGCACAAATATTTTTCATGAATTTATGTGTTTAAAATTTTTGTCGATATAGTACCTTTTGGAACCGAGCTCTTCATATACATGTATTCTGTAGTAAACCACCTCAAAAAGAGGTTACATTGGCCTGATCAGTACTCAAAGGGGAAGTCCACCCTGATGTAAATATTGTTTTGATAGAAGCAGAAAAGTGAGAGGAACAGGTCAGTGAAAGTTTTAGAAAATTCTGATTAAAGATAAGAAAGTTATGAATTTTTGAAGTTGCGATCAATCAAACACAAGTTGGCAACACTGTGATGTGTCTTGCGAGCTCCTCATCAATTTGCTCCGTACATAAAATTTCATAAACTTTTATTTTCGTCCTTATTGATGACGGAATAGATTATTTTCATATAGGGGTTATATAAAGAAACATATTTGCAATAATTATATTTAGGGTGCATGTATGATCAACATTTTCTTTAGGGGGGGAAAGATACATCACAGAGTTGCCAATTTGTGTTTTTCTGTGAAATAAATGAGGCAAATGTTGAAGAGCAGTCCTTGATAAGAAAAGTGTGGACAGGGTTTAGTTGACATGACTTGGCTAGAAGTCTACACAGCAGTGATTGGATCTCGTCTGGCGTGATAGAAGGTTGGATCTCCTCGAGGGATGATGATGTGAGAGGGTCGGACAGAGTTTCGTTGGCAGTAAGACTGTTAAGAATATTATGAGCCTTTGAGTGGAAGAACTGAGTAAAAATTTCGACCAATTCCTTAATACTGTTGACATGTGAAGGAAGAGGAGAGCTCTGTTTATGGTTCAGCAGACGGTTGGCTGTAGAGAACAATTTCTTGGAGTCATTCCGCAGTCATTAATGAGGCCAATGAAGTAGGACTGTTTGGCTCGTTCCACAAGATAGTTCACGAAACCACATGAGTAAAATAATATCACTTATTATAGTATGCTTTGCAATCCGTATTCTGCAACACGCAAGACACAGAGTACTTGTTCGTTCGTTCGTTCGTTCGTTCGTTCGTTTATTCATTTCATTTTCATAAAAAACACAGCAAATGCAAATAAACATACAAGTATATATACATACAAAGAATGTTCAGTTTATACAATAAATTCAAATGAAATAGGAGAACATAGGAAAAGCCCATGGTGGCCTTGTTTAAAAAAGTTCCCCCAAATATTATAATTTATCTTACTGAGTATACATTAGTTAAGGATATCACAAAAGACAGCGATAAACACAATATAAAGACAAAAAAATACAAAAACATGTATGAAATAATTTAAAATTGGAGGGGCAAAAAGGTTTGGAAGGTAAATCCAGCGGTACTTAGAATATAAGGTCAGTTTCATTTGTTTTTTAAACATTGAAATGTTTTTGTATAAGCGTATAACTTGAGGTAGAGTGTTCCATATGTTTGACAAAGTATTTCTTACAGATTTTTTAGAGAATGAACTTTACACTTTCCATAAATGAAATGTGTTGCAAAGCCGAGTTTTGTGAGAATGAATTTGGTTATTGATCAAAAATATGGATGATATTCTTTTTGGAAGTATATTTTGAAAAAAATGAAAACCAATTAGTGCAGTATGGTATTTGAATAAATCAAAAACATTAAGGGTTTTTAAACTAAGAAATAAAGGAGCAGAATGGGCATAATAATCACTACCTGTACAAATACGTAGAGCCTTCTTTTGTAATTTGAAGAGGGTATTAATTTTTCCATGACACGAATTTCCCCAAATAGTAATACAATATGTCAGATAAGGTAATATAAGTGAGTTGTACAAAGTAAATAAAATGGGAAATGGTACATGAAATTTCAATTTATATAAAACATCAATACATTTTGATACCTTGCTTATAACATTATCGATGTGGGAATCCCAACGAAGGTTATTATCTACGGATACTCCAAGGAAATTTACAAGATTTAATTTCGATATATAGGTGTAGTATCAATACTTAGGGTTACCTTTTCTACTACATTGGACACATGTTTACTTTTATTGTGAAATATACAAAAGTTTGTTTTAGAAAGATTTACTATCAATTTATTAGCTTTGAACCAAGTTGATACCTTGTCTAATTCTTTGTTGACCTCGTGCTCAACATTATTTAAATCAGGTTGTGAAAATATAAGAGTTGTGTCATCTGCATACATAATATACTGCATGATATGAGACGATTGAGTTAAGTGATTAATATATATCAATCAATCCTTAATATATATCAATGTAGGGGCATGTGCGTGCAGTACTCCTTTTTTCACCTCTGCTTGCTAGCAATTTACTCGTAAAAGGGTTTATATTTTTGCTGCGACATTTTTCAAAACCTATTTTAAAGGTTTGTAGGGTCATGCTAGAATGAGGCTTTTAGTGAGCTTTTGATTTGTCAGAGCAAATGTGTTCTTGACGAGTTGCATCATTCCGAGGTTTCTGTGTTTACTGAAATCCTATGACTACTTAGCCTTCCACATGTGACATGAACCTGTTCATATTCTGTTATTGATCATGTCATTTTGTGACAAACTTTCACACAGTTACTGCCTTTGTCTTTACTTTTCATGGCAGACTGTAATAGCTACATCTATAAAGAGAAAAGAGAGTGTTGCCAATTTGAAGACAAACAACTGATCAATTTCACCCTCAAAAATTCCCACCCTTGATGGGTCGTATGGCATGTATATTGTTATAGTTTGTGAAATACACCTGTCCAATCTTTCTGTGATTTTCATGGTAGGTGTGGATGTGACTGCATACGGCGATGGACCCCAGGACTACAAGATGGTTCGCTACCTCACAAAAACACAAGTAAGAATCGTCAAGTGTTGTAGTCTTTTTGTTTCAAATTCAAGTTATTATTTGCACCTAAATTTGCCTCTTTTTTTTGCAATGTAAAGTTCAAACAATCAAACTGGTATAAACTGGACTTGACAAAGGCTTAAAGCCGAAATTTCATATATTTTTGTATCTCCTACGGTTGTTTCATTATTTCTTCTTCGCTTGTCTATTTTTAGTCAACCGCAGCAGGACTATTTTTATTCTTAATTTGGACTTGTGCTTGGTTATGACATGTATCTTGAATCTTAACTTTTAGATCCCAACTAATATCATCTCGTCATCTAAATACATGTATGTGGAAAGCCCCAAAAAAAGAAAGTTGAATAAACCTTAATACTGTATGTTAAACTAAGGCACAGCCCTCCCGTGGCTGGGTATTCGTTGATTACCTAGTCCCACAGATGAGGTTAAAGCTGTAGACTCTCTGGGTACTTACTGAAAGCATACCTACTCTTTCTTTCTTAGCATCCACAATCAAATCTTTACTTCTTCTCCCCATCTTTTTTCTTCCCATCACCCTCCATCATATTTTCTCTTTCCATCTCTTCTTTAATAATCCATGGTTCAGAAAAGATCAAACCAGGTTTGGAATCCAAATACTCTCTCAACACGGAACCGAATATTTTATCTGTTGAAAATGGTTTGATTTCGTTAACACATTTTTTTTTGTAACTTCAACATGAAGCATATGTACCTCAGCCTTAGTATATAATGTGTTTGCTGTAATGAGTGGATGACTGAACCCAATATTTTATCTGTTTAAAACGGTTTGATTTTGTAAAACACATAATTTTTGTAAGTTCCGAATGAAGTATACGTACCTCTGCCTTGGTATTTAATGAGTATTTTTAATGAGTGCATTCGATTTTATCTCCACGCACAGGGTGTAGCCACTATACCCTGCAGTGCATTCTACAGTGCAGAGCATAAGAGCCTAGGGGAGCCATACATCCGTTTCTGTTTCATCAAGGTAAGAAGTGACTATTCAACAGAATGTTTAAAAGGCAATCCAACCTAAGTAAATTTAATTTAATTTTTATGAAAGCAGAAAATTATTGGAGAAACAGAATGATGAAGGTCTGAAATTGATCGAGAGTTGTAAGAGAGCAATAATTGTTTGAAATATGAGATTCCTAAATCTTTGCGAATCTCAAATTGACAATTTGGTCAGTGGCTTGTGACGTAGCCATGGACAACTTTCCTGTTTGTTGTGTACAAAAAATTATCATTAATTTCTGTATTTCTCCTAAGTGCCTTCAATTTTCTGTCTGTTTTCAATTTTTTTTCAGGACGACTGCACCATCGACAAAGCAGCTGAGAAGCTCAAAGCATTCAGCAAATCCCTAAAGGCTTAAACAATGGCTGAGCTCCTGTAATTGTAGAAAACAGAATAAAGGATATTTTTTTCTTTTGCTCATGTAGACATTGTAATATACGAGTACAAGGGCAGGCATCACTGGCGAGAATCACCGGCTGGGTCAATTCTCCAGATAAAAATATGGATATAAAAACGACACTCAATTTTGGAGTGGCATTAACACCAGGCATCTTTCAACATTCAAATTGGTCTTTGTTATTTTTTGGAAATAAAGAACAACAAAATGATTGAAAAGAAAATCTGAAAGGAGTCTGGTATTAAATTGGACTACATCTGAACGTTTGTATTTAAACTCTACATGTATGTGCAGCCAGAGAATAGACGCAGCTGGAGATTCTTGCCCGTGACACAGGCATACAGGCACATGTGGTGTCGTGTTGTCAAGCCCCATAGGCTTCCAACATCCTTGTACCTTTACTGGGTTATACAAGAACATTTTTTTTATATAGTCATTGATAGAAGAAATTAGGAATCACTTGCCTCTTTAATAGCAATCATAGCTTGGTAACCTCAGGGTAGAGCAGAAATTTGAAAATGACTGCCATTGGTGGATTTGTTATTACATAATGACCAACTTTCTAGAAATGGAAAGCTGAAAGAACTTCATACCTGCCAACCCTTCCAAATTATCCGGATATTCGATTTTCTGGGTTTTTTAGGACCTAAAAATTTGGAATATTACGATTTTCCAAAATTCTGAAAGACCAATTTTTTTTAAATTAAAAAAAAAATGTTTTTAAAGCCAAATTTAGCTTGTTTTATCATGTGCCGCGATTTGAGAGTTCGCGTATTGCGTGCGTTAAATGGCTGCACGATCGAGCAGCGAATTTGTATTCGCTTTTTTGTACAGATTTACCGGTATTGCCAGTTACACTGCCGCTGCATACATGGCCATGGTAAGGCCGTGCGAACGCCTGTTAAGGGTACAGATTTCTTATTTTCAAATGTTGGCAGGTATGGAACTTTAACGACCCATTATCCTAGTCATACCGATAAGACCGACACCTGGGCATCGTTTCACGAAACAGTCATAAGTACAAGTTCACAGACATCCTATTGAAACGCGTGTTTAATTTAAAAAACACGTTTCAATGGGTTGTACTTAGGAAAGTTTCATCGCGCGGGTGGCAGAAGGGCGTTAGCACTGTATCGCCTCAAACTTTTATAAAACTGACTTATTTCCGAAAAAAAATTGTGGTCATGTTCTACTTTAACATTTCTATTAGTCTCTTAAGTTTTAAACCAATTTTCGGCATGGAAAGTAGTTTAAATATAAAACAAATCTTCAAATGCGAATAATTCGAAAAGTAGATTTCGAGTCGCTTGTGCGCTTAGCCCTTCTGCCAACCGCGCGACGGTTTCTTGAAATGCTGCGCTGATCAAGAACAGACAGACAATAAACCAAACAAGGAATTGCATGTACATGTAGAGGTGTCGTGGTCTAGCGGATACATGGTGTACATCTTCGGACCGTGGATCACAAGATTTGCGGTTTGAGTCCTGTTATGACACTAATGTCCTTTGGCAAGACATTTATCTACATTTGCCACTCTCCACCCAGGTATTGGGTACCGGTAGCCTAGTAGACCCAGGGTTATATTGGAGCGCTTGGAGCGTGATGGCTATGTGCACTATGAAGATAGCCAATATTTGGAATAGCCAAAAATTAAATCGATTATCAGCTAGTTTCGTGGTGTGGCTGGGGTATTAAGGGCTAAACCGTGGGCTTGAGATGGAAGGTAATCGATGAATGTGGTTTATTGAAGATTGGAAAGGTAGATATGCACTAGCTTGGAAGCCATAGAATTTTTTACGCCCTTTTTTTGAGAAACCAAATCATGCATTCAGTGTTTATGTGTGAGTGTGTGCGTGCGTGTGTATAAATATGAATATACTCGTTCAAAGAAGTCTATATCTTACTATAAAAAAAGGTGTTACATTTATGGTATGTTACCAGAATGAATTTTCACTGCACAAATTCTAAATAATACTTGTTAATATCCTACTAAAATAACTTGTACTGGAATGCAAGATCCAACTTACTTTCAAGGGACTACAAGTACGTAAACAAAATTTTGATAGAGACAAAAATTGAAACTAATACTTTCAATGCAGCATGAATTTAAATTGGGTACAGGCCATATTTCTGTAGACTTCACCTTAAAATGATGTTTGAGCAATTATATCATACTACTACACTCTAAATACCAATATTAGCTCATGTGTAAGAAGAATGTGTGTACACAAAAAGGTTGTGTAGATGAATACTGTACCTCGGAATGCCCTATCCTGAAAAAGAGAAGAAAAAAAAGATGATTTTGTCCTTGCCAACACTGTATTATGTATGTCAGGTACATTGTATCTATAGTGTAGTTGGGTTTTTATCCTTTTATTTAAAGGACTATTCACTTGGTTTAGTATTTTTTATGTGATCGTGTGTTTCTTTCATTATTGTCATTTGACTTTGCAATTCCTGTATTTACTGTGATTTTTTTTCCTTTTAACCAAACTATAGAAACATTTGAAGCACTTTTTTTTTCTTCATTTTAACATCCCAAACCATGTGTTTTTTGAGGTTTTCTATTTTTAAAATTCAGTGCATTGGGTATGTTGTGAATTTGTGAGAGATTGAAAAATAATGAAGGTTATGACAGTGTAATACTACCGCGATGAAGGAATATGTATTAACATGAAATAAAGAATATATTTGATAAGAGAAATATTGGAGTGGGAAAGTCATTTTTAGTGTCATTACATGTGTACTTTATGACTTTATATTGGTGTAAGAGAAGTCACTATTATGTGGTTACATTATGTTATTCCTTTATATTGTGCTTTCCTAATGTTGTTTTATTCTTTTTGGGGAATTGCGATTTTTTTTTTTTTAAACTCTGGAAATATTTGTGTTAATTGATCGACAATATTTACCATCACAAATGTCTTATATTAAATCATCACTTGTTTCTGGATGAATACGACTATTTCAGTAAAAAAAAAAAAAAAAATGGCGATTTCCTCACTCCTCATAATCACACAAATAAACAAAAAATGAATAAAAAGGGAGAAAGTATGAAAATCATGAATCTTTTAATATCACTAGAAACAGAGTTACATACATTTTATGTTAATCTGAACATTATTGGAATTACCCTTTTCATTGAACATAACAATGATTACCAATGCAAGAAGATGATTAGACAGTATCATAATAATTCAATAAAGAAGTAAACAATGTCAAACACAATTATCTACTGATTTAACAATGTTTGGTAATGCACACAAGTTGAAGCAGGACTATTGCCTTTCTATTCAAATAAATGACTTTTGATATCGGGGAAATTTTTAATGAAATATGTGTGCCATGAATCACTTTGTAACTAATCTTATTAATTTTCATGATAGGCATTTATTTCCACTTTTCATGAAGAAACAAATGTCATGCATTTTATTTCAAACTCACAACATATATCAATGCAGTCATTACTCATACAAAACCTAGACCATTTGAAAATTAAATGTATTACAGAAAAAAAGTAAGTTAATTTGTAAATAAAAAATCATTTATCACGAATGCCCCAATTCCCAAGAATAAAGTGATGAGCACAATATCGTAAGCACCTGATTAATGTCACTTTCGAAAGAAAAAAATAAATGGTAATTGATTTCTTAGATACCTATTGAAAAATAAGTCCAAGAGGACAAGGGATGCAAGATCATAAGGGTAATAAAATAGAGGTGTGAAATTCCTTTTAAATTACTCCTCTCGTCACGATACTATCACACCACAGTATGAAAAGAAACGATTCTCATTGAGGAGGAGCATGCATGTTTTACATCCATTACAAGCCAAATGAACATAATAGACTTTCATGGACAGTTCAACTACATTTGAAACAATGTTGAATCATTAAGGTGCTGGCGACTCGAGACAAATTAAACTCCTTCCGTGCCATGAGGTTTTTAGATAGTTGGTATAAATAACTTTCGAGGGGACAGTGATGGATTTGTTACTGCTTTGTTTTACGGTTAAAATGGGTATGAAATATCTTCCAGGGGAATGAACTTTCACAATAAATGAAACGTTTTCTGTTTCAGTAACAAAAAATGCAGACATTGATAGTCAAAATGCATTCCTCGCTGATCACGTTGGTGACCTGGGACCCGTTTCACAAAGCCTTTTTTCAATGACAAATGACAAAAATCAGTGACAAATCTGCTGATAACCAATCAGAAGCAAGGATTTCACTAGCTTATAACAAAAACTGTCATTTGTCACTGATGACAAGTTTTGTGAAATGGGTCCCTGACCTGCGACATTTGATCTAGGCTTTAAAATAGTCAAAGGTATAGGACAGGTTTAGGGTTGCAATTGGATTTTAGGTTAGGTACAGGGTTAGGTTTAAGAGTTTGGTTCGTGTAGGAAATTGTGGCAGGACCAAGTGTCGTACAACAGCTGACGTTGCTGCTCATGCCATGGAAGAGGATCTAAGGCTACACAAAGGTACGGGTAGGAAGTCTCCACACCAAGTTGAAGGAATTTTTTCCTATGCATCCTCGTCATCCCGGTCAGCCTGGTCAGCTTTGATACTACCAAACACCTCAGATGGGACACTCTTCCGCTCCACGTTGACCTCTGCAAAATAATGATGACATAAAATACACTTAAATGGGACTAAGCAAAAGAATCATGACAAGAAAACCATTGTATGGGACTGCTAATGGAAGATGGGACAAAAGAAATCACAGAAGATGGTCCAAAATTGATTATTAAGACCTCATTTATTACCCAAGAAAATATCAAAACAACCTCCAGGTTTAGAACCACTGTCTGAGACCAAAGTTTATGTAAAGGGCACTTTACAAATTCACATAATTATAAAGGAACCTTTTACTACGCCCTTGTGACCAAGGAAATTACCTTGCTATATCAGGGCGAAACAAAACAGTACAAAGAGATGGGACCAGACCATTTTGTAATGAGTTTTTTTCTTTCTAACAAGATTCAAATGTACTATAATCATTATTGTAATATATTCAAAAAGCAAAATTATTTCCTCTTACCATCCACTTCTTCCTCACTATCCTCATCCTCATCATCATCGATGTTGATCTCTGCAGGGTTGGCTGCTCTTGTTGCCTCGGCAACCGCCTCCCGCTTAGCTTCAGTATCACCCCTGCAAAAAAAAACAGTACAAGTATTTGCATCATCGTGCATGAGGTATACACACATATTTCTTAAAGCTACCGATCAAAATACTCAGCGGTAAATAATCTTCTGTTTAAAATAATCATAAAGCTACACAACATTTTTTTTTGGGGGGGGGGGGTTGGGGGATTTTAAGGCAGAACTTCTAGCAAGTTCTGCAAATTTTTACATTTGAATTTCTTAGAGAGAATTTCTTCATGGTTAAGAATTACTCCTACTGTTACTGAGTTTTGAGACAAAAGTCCTTGGATTTTATGACTGGTGAAAATATCTTTGACATGATCTACAGATTTCCTTTGACAATCACTGAACTTACTTACATTCACAGGGTAACATCATTCTAAATAACTCTTCTTCAAATCACTCTTCTTTGTCGACAAGCTACATAAATAGTCCTCAATAAAGCTATTATTTATGGCTTGTGCTTTAATAGTTAGGGTACTGAAAAGAGAGCCCATCAATGCACGTTGGCAAGGAAATAAAAGCTTACCTGACAAAGAGAATATCTTTCTTGAGTCTTGGTTTGTCAGCCTCGGCCTCGGCAGCCAGTGCCTGAGCTCTCTGCTCCAGTAACTGCATGTCATCCACAGCAGCTTGGTTGGGTTTGGCTAGGGGGCAAGAAAACAAATAAACAAAGAAATGAATAATGCGGATATTGAAATAGTGTCAATATCTGCCAAGGTTGTGATGTTCAAGGCACTCTCAACAAATGACTGCGTTTCTCATACTGTCGATTTTTTGGCTAGGGGCAAGAAAACAAATATACAAAGAAATTAATAATGTGGATATTTCGTCTGCGTAATTATGATCAGACAAATCCGACAAATAACGCCGACGATTTCTATATTGTCGGTATCTGCCGAGGTTGTGATGCTCAAGGCACTCTACAAATGCCTGTATTTCTCATACTGTGGATTTTTAATAAGATGCCAAGTGTTTTGTATGGAAAGAACAGAAATTACATGAATTAAGAATTAGCAAAAAACCACAACAAATATGAGTAGGCCTACATTAAAAAAAGGTGTGTTCTAAAGCATTTTTTGGTTGCACTCAATATCAACAAGTATATGTTGTCTCAAACATTTATGACACTTTCAAAAATATTCACCTTTATTCAATGGAGCTAATTTTGTTTTTAATATTGTAATATATAAGAATGAAATTTTCTCACAGCGAGTTTTATGTGATTAATCCGTTTGTAATTTAGAAGAGCTCTTTTAAGTTTGAATACCAGTATCATGTTGCGTGTTTGTCTTGGGTTTTTTTACACTGATGTAGGGTACATTTTGAAGGATTACAATGTTTTCTAATTTGATCACTCATCTTGACCTTTAACCTCCAATAGTTATCCCTTTCAGACTTACCAGCTCCTTCTGCGGCAATCATCTGAGCTGACATGAAATTCACCTGGGATGAAATAAATGTAACAAAGAGAAAAGTCAGAGCGTGTTTGCAGAAGGCAAAGTTGGAAAACTACTATTATACACTAAGAAATATCTTTGAATAGACAAGTTTATCGAGCAATTCACACAATAAATTGGCATATCATGATGGTTGCTCCAGATAGGTTTCAAAAGCTTTCTTTGAAATCATCTGACATATTACTAGCTGATAGATATAGGTTGCATTCCGATGTTTATGTACATTTTATAGTCCACATGCAGTAACAAACTCAAATACATCACAAAGTGGAATTGGATGAAATAAAAATATAATTACCATGCATTTTTCTATCACTCTCAATTTACGACTTATGAGTTGCCTTTTTTAATGATGTCATTTTTAACAATTTCAAGACAACATTCCACATGTTGTGGTTTGGCTCAATATCTTTTGATCCAGAGCCCTACAAATATACCAGATGCATGAAAACTTTTTGCATACACTGCATCCATTTTCTTGCATGACAATATTGTGTTCGATGCCAGGAATTTGATAAAGGAAAATAAGCTTTAAAATCCTTAAATTGGAAACACATCGAGAGATTGTGAAACATTATTTTCTATAAAAATTGGCAATTACCTTAACTTTTTGAAAAAAAGTACACTTAGGTACTGTTCTTAGAGACATTTAATTTTATGAGAACAATGTAGGAATGAAAGTAACACATTTTTTATGCCAATTTGAAGAACGTCATGTGATCAATTTAGCCCTTAAATTAGATCCTGTCGTGAAAGAGTTAAATGGCTTGATAAGGACAACGGATGAAAATCATAGTAGTCCCATTCAAGTCTTTTCATGGGGTCAATCATCTCTGCTCCAGCCCATACCTGAGTGTTAAACTTGGCCTGGATGCTTCTCTTGATCCTCAGCATCTCCCTGACCGTATCCTCGTTGCCGTGTTTGATCTCAAAGTCCTTCCACACCTGCCAGAAGGTTGCTGTCAACTGGACAGAGAAACAAAAAACAGAGAGAAATAGAATACATTAAAATCCTGCAGTAGCCAAACTGCTGAACCGGAGAGGAGAGGAAACTGAATTTGGTGCACTTAAAGGGAAATCCAGCCCAAATAGACAACTACTCTAAGAGAAAGCAGAATAATCAGAGAAGCAAACTGATGAAAGTTTCAATTAAATCTGACTAAATATATGAAAGTTATGAATTTTTGAAAGTTGTAATCACTATACGTATGGGCATTTCAAATTGGCTGAAGCTGTAATGTCAATGTGATGTAGTAATGGACTACTTTCCCATCTGTTCCAACATATAAAATGACTAAAATTTAAATTTTTCAAAAATTCATTGCTTAGGAGGGTCTATTCTTTTTAGAGGACCCATAATAATATGCTATCTATAATATATTTTGAGTAGTGCCCCACGGGAGAAAAACAGAAATTAATGATATTTTTTAACACGGCAAATGGGAGAGTTATCCACGTCCTACTTCACAATTCACTGACCGAACTACCAATTTGAGATTCGCATAGACTTAGTGATCTCATATTCAAAACATTCATAACTTCCTTACTATTGGTCCGATTCATTTCAATCTTTCGCCATTCTGTTTCTGTTATTTTTCTGCTTTCAAACAAATCAACTTATTACAAGGGTTGGATTGCCCTTTAATTGGTGTACTTGGACATGAAATATAAAAAGATGTACACTGGTGGTGGTTGCCAGCTGAGCGGCGCTCTCTACATTGGATGCTTGATCGCAAACCCAGGGTACACATATATCCATGTTTTCGATAAATCATTGTTCTATTTTTTCTCCCTTTATTATCTGGACAACCCCTCCCCCCCCCAAGAATCTACCCTTTTTTTTAATTCTCAGAAGATGAAGAAACATCAATAAACTTACACGTGGATCACACATCTGCGAGCAGTGAGCGTAGACCGCCCTCGCTCGGTCAATCTCTCCCAGCTTGCGTTCAAGGTCAGCAAACCTAAGGCACATATCTCTGGCTTCGATGTCAGGTAGAACATCGACGGCTTTCTCATAGATGGGTCTGGTCTGGGTGACACCGTATACCTCTGCAACTCGCTTGATGTAAATGTTGAACATCTATCCAATAGAAGAATCAAATTTCTTGAGATGTTCTTTGAAAGTTAACTTGTGATCAAGAAGGTGAAAATCACATCATATATGCCAGCAACTCGCTTGATGAAAATGTTGAACATCTAGCAAAAACAACCCAAATCATCGAAAAATCTTGATATTCTTTAAAGTTGTTAGATACAATTTGATGTTGGTATTACTCACACAATCAATCAACTTCAGCCATGTTTTGTTATGGTTGTATTCAAACCACTCCAAACAATTGCATATGATAACAATCTTGCATAATAGATACCTCATGTTGTTCTTGGGGAAGCACTGCTTTGGTAGCCCTGTCATAGACGGCCACAGCATGCCGGGATAATCCGTATTTCTCCTCGAGCTTGGCATACAACAGGTACAAAGCTGTTCAACATCAAATGGAAATAAATAAATAAAAATTATTTCATATATATTAAAACTGTGAGGCATTAATTGTGATTATCAAGGTATTAGAACAAGGTAATTCTAGTTAGTGCTTTGAGAATTCACAAGTTATGAAGGAAAGAAAAAAAAATTGGATAATAATAATAATAATAATCTTTTAAAGTAATATAATAAAATAGTAACATAAATGATAAATGCCTTTAATGACAAAGTCAAGCAGGCTCCAATTATTAAGAAACCAATTACGTATATTTATCTTAATTTATTAAAAATATCAACACGCTATACAGAAAATTTGCACAATTAAAAAAAAGAAGCAGCAACTCACTCTTGGTAAATTTGGGAGGACAGTCTTCAAGGCATTGTTCAAAGAGGTCTCTGGTTCTCTCCAGTTTCTTGCCTCCCTACAATGGAGATGGTTTGAAGAATTAGAATAAATTTAATCACTTGTTACAGCATTCATTCAAATTATTCACTCAGACATCCACAGCCAATCAGTCACTCTGCTACTCAATCATTAAATTACACCACTCAATCACTTATACTCATGTTATAAAAAAAATTCCTCACACTGATTCACCCACTCACTGCATTTACCGCACCCTCGTTCACTTACACTCACTCTCTCAAAACTCACTCACTCACTTTATGTAACCCACACTCACTCACTCACTCACTTTATATAACTCACACTCACTTCATGTAACTCACATTCACTCATTCACTTTATGTGACCCACACACACTCACATTATGAAACTTACTCACTTTATGTAACTCACCCTCACTCACTCACTTTATGTAACCCACACTCACTCACTCACTTTATGTAACTCACACTCACTCACTTTATGTAACTCACACTCACTCACTCACTTTATGTAACCCACACACACTCACATTATGAAACTTACTCACTTTATGTAACTCACCCTCACTCACTCACTTTATGTAACCCACATTCACTCACTCACTTTATGTAACTCACACTCACTCACTCACTTTACGTAACTCACACTCACTCACTCACTTTATGTAACCCACACTCACTCACTCACATTATGAAACTTACACTGATCCACTCACTGCATTTACCTCACACTCATTCACTTACTCAAACTCACTCACTTTATGTAACCCACACTCACTCACTTGCTCAACTCATTCACTAACAATCACTCCCTCTCTCCACCTCAAACTCACTCACTCATTAATCAACAACTCTATTGATAACTGACATGTTTGTAATAACCCACTCCCTCAAAATTACAGAATCTGACTTACATATCTCTCTGTGAACTTTGTAAGATAGGTATTCCAGATATCATACACATTGGGCCACTTGAAGAGACCGATCCCCTTCTCATATGCCTGGAAATAATCAAAGAAAATATCATTTGAATCTTGCGTGTAAAAATGGGCTTAGTATGTACAGAGAGATAGACAACTGACTTACTTTACTAAACTGCCTAAATCACTAAAAAATAAAGTGACAACATGTAAAGTGCGGAAATGTAACTATGTAGCTGAACATGGCCTTCTTAGTTTAAAGGAGCAAATTGTCAAAATCATCCCACCCACCATTTCTTGACCTATGATCATACAAAACAGTATTTCACCTTGCATCTCTTGTTGACATAAATGTACAATATATTTCCATGCCATGTATTTTCCCTTATTATGAAAATACCTTTTTTTATTAATTTGAATTCAAAGAAGTTCCTAGTCTGAAATTCGATGATGCCTGGAACTGACCTTAAAAGCCTCCTCGAAGTACTGGTTCTCTTCCAGGAACATACCATAGTTGATGATGATCTGGGGCGTGGCAATACGGAGATCAATGACGCGATCGTACACTGCCTTGGTACTCTGTATCATACACAATCATAATACTAATGATATGTTTCGTTTATATAGCGCATTGCACGATACATTTCAGTGCGCAAAGTTACATTAAAGGTATTACAAAGTTTTGGTATGGGGTCATGAATTTGGTTCAAATGAACATAGTGATAGCATATGCGATTTTACAATATTCAATGATCGTTGTCGCGGTTGAAATCGAGTATAAAGTGATGAAATTGTAAGTAATAAACTCTTTATATTGTATAGCGCCCGCTCAAGACTGACATTACTTCAGCTTTAAAACGATGTTTCTTGACTACAATAGACCGATTTGCTATTCCCGTTTGGAAATTATATATCAGAACTGCATATTCTGAGATTTTCATGGTCGCAGCTACAATGGAATGGCCTTAGGCGCTATTTGAAATATTTGATATTTACCGGGAGCACCGGTAAATTTTGATTATTCAATTTGCTCGAAAGCAGAAGTGTTTTAGGGGCTAAATTTTTTAGTCCTTATAATACATCCACAGGGGCATCCAAATATATCAAAAATTTAAAGAATTACTATCCATCCAATTTAAAAAAACTTTGCATTACCTTTATTAAAGCACAATAATGCATAACTATGAACTATTTTTATACATACAGAAATATACTTGTCATAAATAAACAATGGTTTTACAATGAGAACTTCTGATGTTATGACATGAAAGGTGTCAAATTGGCAGTGCAAATTAACACAATGAGAACTTCTCAAGTTACGATCTGGTAATGCAGAAATAATCGATGTGATTACACATACTCTTGGTACTCTGTACCACAAACAATAGTTTTACAAGGTTATCAAGGCACAATATTGTCATCAGCATCAAAGGTGTTCTAAAATAATAAATACATGGGGTTTTTTCACCTTGAAAGTTCCAAAGCTCTCCTCCAGATCAGCATACATAGACCAAAGCTTTAAGTTCTTATACAGTCTGTTCTGAACAGGTTCACTCTAAAAGAAATAGATGAAATATATAAAAAATATAAAAAATAAAAAATAAAGTCATACTATAAAAAGTACAGTGATTTTTTAAGAGTTAAGTGTGGAGTATCTGTTTATGAAGAACAGCGGACTAACTTTAGTCCATGGTTAAATCCTCCGACTAAGTATGGAATGTCAAGTGTCCATATGAATATAATTTTTAATAATTTGATAGGTCCCTAAATTACCATCATAACATAATTATTTCATAGTTATATCGTTATTTATAAATTATGTTATTACATTTCATTTTAATTTAGTGACAGATTAAATTATTCAAAAACATAATCATATGGACACTTGGCATTCCATACTTAGTCGGAGGATTAAATCATAGACTAAAGTTAGTCCGCTTTCGAGAATACCACCCATAGAGTGTGTCAATAATATAAATATGTTAGAGAGTGAAGGGCTAGGCTTACTCTTTGATATCACATGTATAGGTCTCCTGATGCAATGTATATTTTTTTTGTTCAAACTATATTTCTGTTGTATATTCTTTGATAATATTATTGTTAACATTCCTTTGCATATGTTGTATTATTATAGTTGTAAACTGACCCCTTCAGCCTGTGCTACTGGTAAGTTCTAATATACCAAGACACAAACAAACAAACAATTTCAAGGTAGTAAGCAGACAATATACATGTATATACTAAAAATTGGAAGTTAATATGAAGGATACACCTGGTAATTAAGTTGTACGAGTAACTTGATCTAGTTGATATCCAGTCAAGCAATTACGCTCTTTACTAGAGATTCTGTTTAGTTTTAAATGGCTCTTTTTCAAGCTTCATTTAAAGATTCTAGAGCTACATCAGTCTCTAATCCCTTGTATTTTATCATGATCGTGATCCACAAGAAACTGGACATACCTTGTCATGGTACGCAGCCTTCCTGCTGGGGGCTGCCGTTGCCCTACGCATCAGCTTCAGTGCAGCATCATAGTTCCTGTGCAGCAAAGTTAAAGTCAAGGACTTATAGTTTAGTTAAATATTTTAAATATAATCATGTCACTGTCAAATAAATCATATATATATATACCGGTATGCAAATAAACACATAACGGTATATATTTGCACAAAAAAAAAGAAAAAAAAAGAAGCACAGCAATGCAGAACTTTAATTTAAGCTATGAATCCATTATTCTCTCATTTCCTTTACAAAAATAGAAGAATGCTTATTCACAACGCAAACATCAGTGTTATCATTACTTTAAATACACACAAAAGTGAGAATAAGAAAGCCTTAAGGACTATGATTATTATAACACCTACAATATATGCCCTAGAAAGTTTGACAATTGCTCATTCAAATGAAAACTGTTTTTGTGTTTTTACAATTGTATTCCTGTTCTTACCTTTTGAAATATCGATACAACTCACTAACAAAATCGTTGTTATCTTACAGAACCAAAAACTAAAATTTTAGATATAGAACTTTCCTGTGGTGCTGTTCGCATATGATACACGAGGTCAATAAGTAGAGCGATGCATATGAACGTGAAATGAAGCTTGAATGCACTTACTCGTGTCTGATCTCCATCTCCGCCCATTCACACCAGACTCCAGCCAGTTCATCTACTTTCAGGTACTCAACCTTGGTTCCTTTCTCAAATATCACCCTTGCCTGTACAGAGGACACAAATGAATAAAATACCATTTAAAAAATCAAGCTTTTATGTCCATTCACACCAGACTTCAGCCAGTTCATCTACTTTCAGGTACTCAACCTTGGTTGCTTTCTCAAATATCACCCTTGCCTGTACAGAGGATACAAATGAATAAAATACCATTAAAACATCAAGCTTTTATGTCCATTCACACCAGACAATGTCTATTCACACCAGACTTCAGCCAGTTCATCTACTTTCAGGTACTCAACCTTGGTTCCTTTCTCAAATATCACCCTTGCCTGTACAGAGGACACAAATGAATAAAATACCATTAAAACATCAATCTTTTATGTCCATTCACACCAGACAATGTCTATTCACACCAGACTTCAGCCAGTTCATCTACTTTCAGGTACTCAACCTTGGTTCCTTTCTCAAATATCACCCTTGCCTTTACAGAGGACACAAATGAATAAAATACCATTTAAAAAATCAAGCTTTTATGTCCATTCACACCAGACTTCAGCCAGTTCATCTACTTTCAGGTACTCAACCTTGGTTGCCTTCTCAAATATCACCCTTGCCTGTACAGAGGACACAAATGAATAAAATACCATTAAAACATCAAGCTTTTATGTCCATTCACACTAGACAATGTCTATTCACACCAGACTCCAGCCAGTTCATCTACTTTCAGGTACTCAACCTTGGTTGCTTTCTCAAATATCACCCTTGCCTGTACAGAGGACACAAATGAATAAAATACCATTAAAACATCAAGCTTTTATGTCCATTCACACCAGACAATGTCTATTCACACCAGACTTCAGCCAGTTCATCTACTTTCAGGTACTCAACCTTGGTTCCTTTCTCAAATATCATCCTTGCCTGTACAGAGGACACAAATGAATAAAATACCATTAAAAATCAAGCTTTTATGTCCATTCACACCAGACTTCAGCCAGTTCATCTACTTTCATGTACTCAATTTTGGCTCCTTTCTCAAATATCACCCTAGCCTGTATAGAGGACACAAATGAATATGATACCATTAAAAATAAGAGCTATATTGTCCACTCACACCACACAATGTCTATTCACACCATACTCCACCCAGTTCATCTACTTTCATACATTTGCCCATTCACACTACATCAAATACACTCACATCACATCTAGATAAGATTAACCCATGTAGCAGTAGTGTCACCTTTTAGTGACATTTTATTTGTATCTAACTATCTATTGATCCAGAGAACTCTAAAAAAACTGTACATGAGCAGAAAGTGCAAAAGCCACTGGAAAATTTGAGTCTATTTATGTCCATGCAGTACCTTGTGCCATTTGTGAAAAAGAGCCATTTAATCAGAAATACCGTAGTCATTGAAGACTCTAAATTGGCAACACGCACTGAAATTTATCACCACTACCGGTAATTTCATGTATAAATTGGCAATTTCTTGTTGATTTTTTGTAATTTTCATTTACAATGTTCATTTAATATAAATTTTGTTGAATTATGAAAGAGTCGTAAATACAAATAATTGTTGCCAATTTGATTAGGAAAAGCTGATTCATTTAGACCTTTAGAAAACTCAGCAGTGCTGTGGATTAACAGTCCAGTCACATTTGTGTAAAATACCCCCCCCCAACAACAACAAAAATAAATTGTCCTTTATTACATAAATCACATAGCTCAGAGAGCTGGCTGATTTGACATTTTGATATTCCTTTCAAACACTTTCCTCACTATTTCACAAAAATTAATTTAAAAAAAGTTCTTGTTCTTCAATTTTTTTTCACATTTTCATTAATCTTTTTTTTTATCATTCTTGATTCATGAAGTTTATACAGATGGCCAGTAAAATTTACATTTTAAGTAGTATGTCATTTGGTTATCTAGAGCTTGGTTAAATGTACATTAAATCTTCAATCTTCCTGTTTATTTTAATTACAAAAATTCTCAATTATTCACACAAGGTATAAAGACCGGTTTTTTATTTCATAAAGCAGCATTTTCTTTTTCTCCTTTCTCCTTTTCTTTCATTTTGTTGTGATTTTCTGAATTTGTTTAAATTCTAAAATAAATTTGATGTTTTTATATACATGTATATGCTATTTAATTAATTAATAGCAGTTTTAACACTAGTTTACTTATTCATTCATTGATCCTTAATTATTAATTTTTCAATTTCCATGTATGTATTCATAGGGAGGGGAAGGGATTGGGTACTAGAATCTAAAGATTGCACATCTATCTTAAATGTATACATGTACATGATTTCTCACCCCCTACGCACGTCATGATTGACATTGAGCTATGTATACACATTATTGGCAAGCAACATGCAATCAATATCTACATTCAAAATATGAAATTTTAAAAAAATCCATCACAAATGACAACCCCGTTTTAAAATCAATAATAAGAGCTCATATCAATTACAGCCCAGCAATGAACTGCAATACCTTGTGCCGTTTGTGAAAAAGATCCATTTCATCAGAAATAGTCATTGAAGACTCTAAATTGGCAACACGGACTGAAATTTATCATCACTATTTTCATGTATAAATTGGCAATTTCTTGATGAATTTTTGTAATTTTTATTTACACTGTTTCATTTAATATAAATTTTGTTGAATTATGAAAGAGTCGTAAATAGTACTAAATACAAATAATTGTTGCCAATTTGATTAGGAAAAGTTGATTCATTTAGACCTTTAGAAAACTCAGCAGTGCTGTGGGTTAACAGTCCAGTCACATTTGTGTAAAATACCCCCCCCCCCAACAACAAAATAAATAAATAAATCTGTCTGAAATGTATAAATGTATAAATGTACATGATATCCCCCCTGAGCTATGTATACACATTATTGGCAAGCAACATGCAATCAATATCTACATTCACAATATGACATTTAAACAAAAAATCCATTACAAATGACAACCCCAGTTTTAAAATCAATAATAGAGAGCTCATATATCGATTACAGCCCAGTAATGAACTTCATTACTTGCTAACTAGTTCGCTTTTCAAGAGCGCATGCAATGTTTGCCGACAGGTTTCCAATATGCCAAGTTAATTGAAAGAGCGCTGCACACAATGTCATTCAATTATGTGCCAATACAGACTGCCTTATTTTAATAACTGGTGACAATTCTTTGACCATGCAGTTGCCACGGTAATATATATGATATATTATGCTCATAATTAGAAAAGTGACACGACCCTGTCTTTCAGGTCTCTAGGTTCTACCAATGACGCTACCACGCATTTTGTTTCTATTCTCCGTTTATTGTTTGAAACTCAGTAGGAGCAGTGCTTTGTAGGAGAAAACGCCTTCGTTATCACTCATGGAAGAATAAACACGCTGCAAGGTGCAGCTCTTAACTCCGGTGAGATACCTAGTGCCTAGTGAGCAGCCAAGTCAGGAAAGACTTCATTTTCACAGATTTGGAAGCATTTTGATAATTGATATATCAAATTCTTCTAAAAAATCAAGCAGCTTTCATTTTTCTTTGACATCTATGAGCCTGAACTTAAAGTGTAGCGCTTTGTGACACTTGCCAATCGTAGAAAAAGCCAGATGCAACATGTTCCATAAATGCATGAAACTAACTTTTTATTTCTATCATGTATCCATTACATGTGCAACATGTTAAGGTAATTGTGCAAGACTGGCTTTGATGTCATGCATACAAAATATATATCTACTCTAAGTGCTACTGATGAGTCTACAACAGTTTTAATTTTAACTGCCTTTTTCCTGAAGAGAGTTTCAAACTAAAATTTTGCTTTGTGGAAGACGGACCAAGAAATTTGGAAAGGATTCTGCTCTAGAAGATCTAACAATGAGTTATATCTTTTAAGCCATCCTCATTGCCGTAATCTCCAATAACAAAAAGTATTTTGCTGAAGAAACTGTCAGCCATCAAGGACTATCCATGGAAGACACTCCAGCTCCTGTGATCACCATGAACACCACCACATCGATATGCAACGTTTTGGACTACGTCGTCTTATTAAGATTTCGCCAATGCATTCTGGCGATCGCGCTCGTCTTTAAGATTGCCACCCTCGTCCCTCTCATTTGCCATAGGAAACTTCACAGGCAACAGTACATTTTTCCCATCAACCTGTTTGCTGCCGATCTGCTGGGGATCCTCACCTACCCACTGTCGGATATTCTGTATTCAACAACGTTACATAACAAGGTGAATGGAATGCTATTCCGTGTATGGTATGAGATAGTCAGTCATGTGTCTGGCAAAAGGACGCAAATATAAATTCTGGTTACAGATAAACTTGAGTTCTGGTAAATATGGCAAATAATTCCTCATAGAATCACACGAAACTTACATTGAATGTTCAAGATTACAAATAAATGACATGAGCCAAACAATTTTGGTAGAAAATGTATAGTGGCCGAGTAATGAACATAGAAAGATAAGGAAATCCGGGTAAGTAGGCCCGGCACCATGTGCATAGGTCACTATGTGCAAATGAGAGTTGTGGTTTTTATCGAAGATGATGCCCAGTAAATTTTTGTGCGTTTGTTTTTATTTCACTGGTTCAAACAACCAATCTACTGCAGGATAACCAATCTAGAATAAATCATAGCAATTTTCTCTCAAAATACGATTCCCATACCAGAGCTCAAGATTAGCTTTAAGTTTACAATTCCTTGGCCGTGATGGAAACGTGATGAAATAAGACAGTAGCAAAGCTATCACTTTGTCAATGTGCAGACTGAATTGTGAGAGCAGAAACTGATAAAGTCCATGAGAGATAACATTTATAAAATGAAGACTTCTAGAAATGTACATCCATGATTCATGTATCCATTTGCATCCTCCTGCCTGGCACAAGATCAGTTGTACAGTACCTCTTATGTAACTCAACTTTAACAATTACATTTACTTTTCAAAAGAATCACTTGAAAATATCTCCAACAAAAATGAATTTAATACTTTCAGTTTTATATGAATTTAAGTTCAAGCTTTCCAAAATACAGAATTGGATACTTTAATTTTGTAACGTGTGTGTCATGACAAGTGAAATATTCAAAAAAACAATCTGTCTAATCTGTTCCATGATGTGGGTGCCTAATTCTGCCCAAGAATCTTAACAGTGTGCCATATATTTCAATTTCTAAATTGTTATTCATGAAACTAAAATAGGAACATGTCTGTGAAGCTTGTTGTTCCCATGGCAGATATATTTCGCTTAAGTCAAATATTAAACAATAAAGAAATTTTAAAAAATTGACTTTTGATGATAATGTCAATGATGTACACCTTAGTGGCAGGGGAGAGGTCAAAGAATATTTTTTTCCAGAACCTTTATGCCTAATTTTAATATTCTTTACCTCTTTCATCCACAATGTCTTCCAGCTCGAAATTGAAGATTACTTCTACAACTGGAATATATGCATCTCCAGCTCCATGTCCAACATTAGCATCCTTTTGGTAGCTGCCTACCAGCTCATCACCATCTCTATAGACCCGTTTGGCGTCAATGGCACCATCACCACGCCCCGTTGCCTAGCAACCTGCATCATACTGTGGATCCTTGCAGTTGGACTAGGCACCAGCTTTGTTACTTTCAAGGATGAATATCCTGTGCTTTTCATCCTGGTGGTGGCCATTAACTTCTTCGTCACCTTGGCAACCGGGATATGTTACCTCATCATCTTTAACGCTGTCTCTAAGAAATCGGCTGCCCTCGCGAGAGCGCGTCGGGAGGAGAATCGCCAGATCCTGCGCACGCTGGGGTTGGTTTACGGCACGAATCTTGCAGCTTTTGCGTGCATCGCTGCCCTGCATGTCTACATTTTCTTTTCTCACCTAGAGGAACTGACATACTGCCATCGACTGCCGGTGGTGTATTCCATCGAAATTGTATACATTATGGACTGGTTCGGGAATACTATGGTTTACTGGTGGAGATTGAGGGACTTTAGATCCTTTTTTAGAAGGTGCGCACTCAATCAAAATTCTGTGGAACCATTTCAAACCAACTTTGAGTTCAGTTCTATGGCCAATAATCAGTTTTCTATCGCTCGTATTTACAAAGAAACAAAATGAACAATACATGTAACTACAAAACATAATTTTATTCAGGAGAAAAGAGTGGTTTTGACATGCTTTAAAGGCATCGCTTAACAATGTTAAATCTGAGATGCATGGCCCTACGTGTTTGGTGTAATATTGAAGCCCTAAAAAAATTGTGCTTCAAAATGATCATGAAGTGCCTCAAAAAAGTAAAAAATTTTGAGTGATCGGTTTTACCATACTCATTTTCCCCAATAGACTGTAGCGTCATAAAAACCGTTAGGAAAACGAAAAATGAAATTTCGATTTCCAATCATAAATATCTTGATAATCAGACAGGCGATCGGCTTGTAAAAGTCATGGGATTCCTGACTGACCTAAAGGTATATAATTATGATTGCAGCATGAGCTAACTCCAGGATTTTGTTTCAGAATCCGAGGCAATGTTACTGAGTCACTTTAAGATGTGCAAGAGTACCTCTCTATGTTTGGTGTTACGTTTGATGACTGAATTTTTAATGACACATCACGGATTGAATGATGCATTCTATCGGCCCCAGAAAGTATTGTAGGCACAGGTACATGAATGTCAACACTTTGTCAATCTCGGGAAAGCTGTACATATATTTTGACAGCCCTAGATACATTGAGATGAAAACAGTGAAGATCAGTGCCAACGAAAGCCCTAGATATTACAAAGATCTTACTAAAGTTACATGACGCATTCGATACTTTGAGAGCTGGAGGTGGTTTAAACCATCGAACATTTAAATTGTTTGTTTTTTGTTGCTGAAAGGACAGCAAACAGTTTGCCTTTCCTCTTACATTTCTAAATGATTTAATAAATTATGAAGCTTGTTACATGTACCATGAAAAATTATTTTCATTGATTGAATGGAAGAGGATCTTTAAATACTAAAGTTCATAAAATGAGTCCAACTCTTTGGCTCCCAAATGTTATGGTTTTACACATGTTAGAACAAAAAAGAGCAAGTCAAGTATTAAAATGATTAGATCGGTGCACATTTAACACCAACCTTTCATATCTAATTCAGTATCTTTGTTAATGAATGTTATGGACAGGGTTGTGGCCAGTATTAGGATCATTTTGTGAAACCTGCTCCACAATCACAGTCAAGCAATCAAATATTGCCTGACACACTCTGTTTGCATTTGTAGATCAGATAACCTGTTCATGTCCACATTCAGATTGAATATCATAGAAAGAAATTATATTATCGTTGTTTGCATCTTGTCTGCCTAGTCTCAGAAGCAATTTCATCCATGTGTTACGACGTATTAAGTAAACTTTATAACTTCTTTGACCCCGATTTCAACCCAGTTTATAATGAAAGGTAAAACAGAATACTTCCGTTACTAAAGTTTCAATTTCAAATATCCAAAGATGCAATAAAATCAAGCTTTACAGTGCTCCGTGTGAAATTCTGTTAATTTCACACCAGGGGGGGTGTTTCACAAAGATTGACTTTAAGTTGGACTTAACTATTGCAGGCCGTTCATGCCACTAGTTCCTCTAACCATTCCTGACATTGGTTTCTCAAAGGACTTACAAATCATGGTCACAAATCTACAGAAATCACCTGTTTTGATAGTTCATTATTGAAGGAAAAAATATTATCTAAAGATCGTAATTGAGAGACCAATGGTGAGAGCAACCAGTGGCATGAATGGCTTGCCATAGTTAAGTCCAACTTAAAGTCAATCTTAGTCTGTGTGAAACACTCCCCAGGTTTTGAAACCTGTATCAAAACTCAAAAGAGCTTACATGTATTTTTCTCCGCTACAGTATCGAATATTGAAAGGCATATTGAAACCGTGCCTCACATGTATAATGAAGCATTACAATGATCGATATACAAGGGCAACTCTTTTCATTTCATTTCATCTCACCTCATTATATTAATTATTTCCTTGACGTCTTTTCAGAACTTACTTTTCTCCTTTGCATTATCAAATATCAGAAGGGGCAATGAAATCATGCATTCATGTGCATCACATTTTTAACTAGCAGCAAAATTCTAATAATTTCACACTAATTTTTTACGAAGATACACTGAAAGAGCTTTAATACTTTCCTCATTCCTCTTTGGTCTAATAGGGATACTCAGAAAACTTCTCTCACAACCGTTTCAATTATAAAATGGTGTACTGAAATCATGCATTAATGTGCATCACTATCAGCGTGTTTCTATTAGTTATACTGAAATTATCCGGTTAATTTTTTTTTTTTCAGAAAATAGCGTATACATGTAATGCCAGGGAATGGGCAGTTTCTATCTACGTGTATTATCCTGATAAATACACTGCTCCGATTTAGCGGGTTAAAAGGCCGTGAATAAAAGTTCATCAAAGTTAGGCTAAGGTCACCGCAAAGTATCGTGGGACTGCTAGGTCGACCTGGGATTTTAGTATCGGGGTCAAATATTCTGATCACGTGATCACTCTGATTTCTGGTTTCTCCCCGTTATGTGCACTCTATCGGAACAACATGAGTTTCTACCTACGTTATCCGGTTAGCTTCCTCTGAATTATCCTTCTAAAAGAAGGATAATTTTGCCCGTGAACGCGTCACAGCTCTCACAGGCATTATCCGGACAATAGCGAAGAAGGTCAATTTCTATTAGGCAAAATTTATCCCTTATCGGCTACTAACCGGATAATGGCTTAAAATAGAAACACGCTGATTGTTAACTATTGAAAGCAAAATTCTAATAATTTTAACATAATTTTATGAAGACAAGTGGGAAGAGCTTTACTTCCCTCTATCACAGTATCATACCGGTATATCAAATGTTTTATGAATCATGTATCACTGTGCATTAGGAACGGTTTGACTCAGGCTTACTGTGCATCATACTGTTAATTAATAATTATTCTATTTCTGTATTCATTTTACCCCAATTTGTTATGAAATAGGTTTAAACTAATATAGAGCTGAATTTCTCCCCCATGCAATATCAAGTATCAAAAGGTGCAATGAAATAAAATATGAATGACATATTGATTAGTATTGGAGGAAATCTATTACCTTCACCTCATTTTCCTTTTTTTTCTTCTCCAAAACAGCTTTTAAAAGTCTTATCTCTCTACATTCCAAGACTGTTATATTGATTAGTATTGGGGGAAATCTATTACCTTCACCTAATTTCTTTTTTTTTTCTTCTCCAAAACAACTTTTAAAAGTCGTATCTCTCTCTACATTCCAATCTTGACTGTTATATTGATTAGTATTGGGAAAAATCTATTACCTTCACCTCATTTTCCTTTTTTCTTCTTCCTCCAAAACAGCTTTTAAAAGTCTTATCTCTCTACGTTCCATGACTGTTATATTGATTAGTATTTGGGAAAATCAATTAACTTCACCTCATTTTCCTTTATATTTTCCAAAAGAGCCTTTATAAGTCTTAACTCTCTACATAACAGTATCCGATATATCAAATGCAATAATACAAAATTAAGTAAACATCTTTTTGTAACATATTGCTATATTGTGTAAATGTTTGAGTACAAATATTTGAGTAAATGTATGGCTTTATTTGCTTCTAAACTGTACTGCCAGAAACTTGGGTCATGACATTGAACTTCTTTTATTTTCCACATCCTCTTGGTACAAAAAAACATTTTCAAGCTGGATGATGATTTAATGAAATGGAATAAAGAAAATGTATTTTTAGGTCAAGCTCATGACGTCTTTTACATGAATTTTGCAATAACCAGTCGATAGCATGCACTGTTTTTTAATTGATTCTTACTTAACAATAAAATGTATAGTGTATGTGTGTGTGTGTGGTAATGGTAATAAAAGATTGTATCACCTTGTAATGTACTGATATGCACGTTTCTACAACTCTTGAGAATTGAAGGGATTGTAAAATGTAAAAAACCGTCATCAGTGTCACTCCAAGATATATGGATTTGAAAGTTTTTGCCAAGGTATTCTTACACAAGAAAAAAACTAGGAAATTAGCCAATTTTTAAATCATTTTATCATTTTGAATTGAAGACAATTTTCTCTTCACGGATTGCAGGGAAGTGGAAAAGTATCGTGTTATGCATGTACATGTTTTGGGGTTTTTTTTCTTCAATTTTTGTCCAAAACTTTACAGTCAAATTAAGTTTATTATCACAAGACCCCCCTTGAATACTAACATGTACATGTATGTGTAAAATGTATTGGTCATTTTTGGTTCATATATTTAGCATAGTTTTACATGTACCTGTACATGTAAGTCTGTCCACCTGCCCAGAAAGATGAAGAAACATACACAGGTACTTGTAACTCCACAAGTATTTTGTCCCATACAGTACTAACTACATCATCAATCAATTTAAAGTACACCATTACTGTACTTTGGGATGGTAAAAATGTTACTATATGTTCGCACATGATTCATAACAAATACATGTATCAAGGAAAAGTAAACCTTCAATATTATGCTAATTGCTATGGAGCATGGATTAATAAATGAGATAACAAAGAATGAGTAAATTACTGCTGATTTGTTTAAAACAGAAGAATTTCAAATAACAGCGCTGTTCTCTTCATTTTGGGACACACATCACACAAACACCCACACCCACACACACATCACATGCCCACACACACCCACACACACATACAGTTTACACAACACAACACCTACAAAGTAAACCTAAAAAGCACTTAGTATACTCACAAAAGCATTGTAAATTACTTCAAATACATACTGATTTTCAGTCCACTTACAACCCAAGTATGACCAGAACTTGGAAGCTATTTTGGTTGCGAATGAACATTTCAATTTGATTATTCATACAAGAGTTCAACATTTTGATCAGAAATATGTAACATGTTCATACTTTTCTATCTAATATACACCCCAATACTTTTGTGAACTGAAGTTTTCAAAATTTGTTAACAGAAGATATTTTCACCGAAAAAAGAGAAAATCTTCCATGAATTGCAAACATACCAGTATTTTAATTCATATATTTCACAGAAATAATCCTTAGCAAATCAGGACAACTTGTAAAATTAAAAAATGTTTCATTTACATTTAGGTATCTGGTTTTACAGTAATCCATTTGTAAATTTTCTCCCATAATCCAGTCATAGACTGGTCAAACGATAAGGCATAAGTTTTTGTATCCATCTCACCTCCATGATCTGGCCATGCTTCTCGTAGAACTTGGCAAACTCCACCCACAGTGTGTGAAGCTTCCCCGTCGCTAGCTGAGGGGACACCGTCTGAACAGCTTCTGTGTAGGTGTTAATGACCTGGTGCACAAGAGAAAAAAAAGACACGCATGTAAAAATATACATGTAGATGATGAAATGAAGTAAAAAATTTGAGGCACTGTCTGAACTCACTCCCTGAAGATGTTTGTTACCTAACATGTGCTCCAGCGGCAATTAGTCTAGGTCTAAAACTAATCAAGTTCATATCTTTGACAGAGAGTTAAACCCTGTATCTACATGTTACTCTAAAACTCAATTGCAACCGGAGCCCTGGTGCTCTCTCTCTCTCTCTCTCTCTTTCTCTTTCTCTCTCTCTCCTTTTCACTGTCTCTCCTTCTCTTTCTCTCTCTTTCTCTCTTTCTCTGTCTCCTTCTCTCTCTTTCTCTCTCTCTCTCTCTTTAAATAAAACAAAAACATCAGAAGTTAATATCATGAAAGCAAATACCACAGTATCTGAACCATTCATTTTGCAGGTTTACATAGAACACTTCCTTCTTATCAAACTTGCAAGCTATTGCTTTATGACATCTGAGTGCCGTTCTATTTCATTTTATTCTTATTACAGACGAGTCCCAAATCTCTGTTGATAATACCATAGGCTTTCAACTCATCGGGTACAAGGTCCAACATAACTTAGAATGAAACCCAAATGCATGATCATGAACATGCAACCATTGCAATCGGGTTAATCTAATTGCGGAGCGCCAAGAGTGTCAAGTCTGACAGACATGAGCACTATACAAGAACCCTCTAATATTATAATCATTATTATTATTATTATTTATTATCATTATTTATTATTATCATTATCATTATCATAATAATAATACAATATTTATAAAGCGCATAATAAACAGTCTGTTTCTCTATGCGCTGTACAAGCATGAATGGCAATTCGAGAAATATAATCACAAAAGAAATCAACAAAGAGAATATACAAATCTTATAACTACTAAAATGACTAACTTGACATTATAACTAACATAATTATTAGAAAGATAGATGACATGGTCAAAACAAATAACGTAAGTAAAGACTAAAATACAGTTTAAGATAACTAATTGAGGCCAAAGAGGTGCGTTTTAAGTACAGATTTGAACGTTGCAGAAGTGGGTGCCTGTCGTATGAAATTGGGAAGATTGTTCCAAAGGTTTGGTCCAGCAACTGCAAAAGATCTCCCCCCATAGAATAACGTATTGGTTTTGGGTACACAAAGTAATGCTTGATTGCTTGAACAGAGGGTTCGGGGTGGGTGGTATTGTCTGATCAAATCAGCCAGATATGAAGGAAGAGAACTGTTTTGAGCTTTATATGTAATTAATAAAAGTTTGAACATGATGCGCTTATCTACGGGAAGCCAGTGTAGTTTCTTAAGAGTACTAGTTATACTTTGTTGGTGTGGAGTGCGAGTGACCAGTCTCGCTGCAATGTTCTGTATCATCTGGATCCGGTGAATATCTATTGGGAAGTCCAAACAACAAGTTGTTGCAGGAGTCTAATCTGCTGGTCACAAATGCATGCACCAGAGTGAGTGCAGCTTGCTTCGAAAGGAAACATCTGATTTTACTTATGCACCTGATTCCTGCCATTGCTGATTTGCAAACAGATTTGATATGTTCTTTCAAGGTGATGTGCTGGTCAAAGATAACCTCCAAATTTCTGGCACAAGGAACAGGATTACTGTGGCAGTCACCGACATAAACACTAGGTAGGGAGGGATCTTTACGAATCATTATTATCATTATTATTATTATTAGTAGTAGTAGTATTAGTAGTAATAATATCATTATTATTATCATCATCATCATCACCATTGTCATCATTATCATCGTCATCATCATCATCATCATCATCATCATTATTATAATTATTATTCTTATTAATATTATTCTTATTGTTATTATTATCATTATTATCTAAATGAATGGTGCATTCAACTTACTTCTTTAGGCTTCCCTTCGAAGAGTTTAGCCCTCTTGTGCCATTCATGGACATTGTGGGGATTCTGCCTCAAAAGGACACTATTCAACAACAGAGGGCGTCTGTCCATCAGGTCCTCGAACCTTTCCAGTCTCAGCTCTATGTCGATGTCATCTAGACAGATATAAATGTAAAACAAAGTTTTTTCTTAGAATTTAAAACGATTCAATTCAAGAATAGTTTATGAGATAATATATTTGCAGCAATAAGCTGAATTGCACATGTTTACACAACATTAAAAAAATAACACTAAACATTGAAATTACATGGCAAATATATACAAATTAAAATGTTGTATAATTACAATTCTTTACAATATAAAGATAAACTATATCATTTTTATCAGGAAAAGTTACATGTATATATGACTATTATCAATTAAAAGCTGAATAACTACTGCAATGAATTAATAAGACCAATTACTCCATAAAATGAATTTGTAAAACTGGTACCTATGATCCAGAGTAAAAATTTTCTGGAATGTTATGTACAACGCAATGCACACAATAACTACGAGGAACACAAGATCCCGTCTCATAAACAGCTGCGATTGATTCAAATCATTTGCAGCTCTGTCTAAAGAGATAGGAGTTTGCAAGTTCACAATTAATTGAAGGACTTGGGCCTAGGACTAATTGGATAATAGGACCTAATGTTTATGTATCTAAAAACCATGCTATTGCTTTAATAGAGACTCTTCTCTACTGGGATGAAGTGTCAATAGTATAAAGGCACTTTTTCTTCTCCGTCGACTGGACTACCACAAAAGACTGTCTAGCAATTAAGACAAGCTTACCTTCTTCCGTTGAACCAGATTCTGCAGAGGCTTCCATCTTTGCTTTCAGCATGCTCTCCTCAAACTGTGCATAGGCATCAAAGACCTTCAAATACAACCACAAAAATAATAATAAATGATAATCTGGATTTCATAGTGTTTAAAGATAAAGTACAGTTCTGGGCCCTGTTTCATAAAACTTGATATCAATAACACGTTACAATGACTGTTATAAGCTACTGAAATTGTGGCATCTGATTGGCTGAGAGCATATTTGTCATAGACATTTAGCATTTGTTATTGATTACAAGTTTTATGGAACAGAGGCCTGGTCATGCGATTGCTTGTGAAAGAAAATGTTGATCATGTGGCACATGAGTATACTGTATATACCGTGAGGTTTCGGAATCGTCAAAATGATAAGTAATTGGCCCGGTCTTGCTAAAAGTCACGTGCACTGTACACAGAGATGTGTATATGGGACTACAAAAACATGTGGCATGAAAGTGTGGTCCACACCTTTAAAGGGATCCGGTAACTTTGTCTCAGATTCTGAAACAAAATTCTGGATTTAGCTCATGATGCAATGATAATCATAAACCTTTAGGTCAGTCAGGAACCCCATGACTTTTACAAGCTGATCGCCTGTCTGATTATCAAGATATTTATGATTGGAATTACAAATTTTGAAAACCATTCACCTGATGGTTTTCATAACACTATAGTCTATTAGGGAAAACGAGTATGGTAAAACCGGTCAATCAAAGATTTTTACTTTTGAGGCACTTCTTGATCATTTTGAAGCGCAATTTTTTTAGGGCTTCATTATTACACCATATCACAGACACTAATAACATGTAGGGCCGTGAATCTCAGATTTAACACTGTTAAACGATCCCTTTAAGCTGTTACTTGTCATGTCATATAGCATATATGAGGGCATTTGAAGGGCTTTCCTTTTCTGGGGATATTTTTTCTTCTTCTATGATACTCTTAACTAACATAAAAAGAATGAAAAAGCTCACAAATTATTTTATCACCTTTCCCAGAACTCAACCTCCTCTTTAATACAGACATGTTAAAGCACTTCACAGTACTACATTGAATGCACACAATATGTGCACTCTCTCCACTCCCTGAGGGTCATCATGAGGGCATATGGCAGTTTCATTCACAATATTCCCCATTTACCACTCATGTGTATGGTGTAGCAAAGGTAGAAATAAAATGCCTTGCTAAAAGACAAAAGTTCCTTGCAGGGGCTTGAAATCACAACCAGAGCCCACTTTACTCTGGAGGAAAAAAAATAGAAGTTCAAAGACACATAGAAGTGGGCTCTCATGGGGAATTTGACACCTCCTGGGTGTTTACCCAATAACAGGTGTTATCAATCACCAGGATTAGCCTTCAGTTTTATGACCAACAGGCTTTATGTAATGCTCTGTCTCTGACATTTGCTCTGTCTCTGACATCTGCATCACATGAAGACTCTCCGAAAGACGAGGGTATTTCTTGATTGGCCTACGGGTTTGCTGTGTGCAGACTTGTACACCCATTAATGGTATTTCCACCAAGTCTAGTGCGAATTATGACTTTCTGCACATGGAAACTGACGACCCACTGGCTTTTTAAATACATGAGCCACAAATCTGAAAACAAGAGTAAGGAGTTATTTTTTATTAAGCTTACCTGTGTGAAATCCCTGACGGTTTTCACTGTAAAGATGGCTTCTTCATAGATGTCTCTTGCCTAGATTGAAAAAAGTAAAGAAAAAAAAGAAAAAAAGTGTAATAGCTGTACTGGTATTATAGTCCAGAATCATGGAATACCAAAACAAAAACAAAAACAAATAAATGTGGCAGAATTTGTACTTTAACAAAGTACTGAATGGGTCCATCAAATTCCTTTCTATTCTTTTTATCATCCTATTTTGGTGCCCACCTATAAGAAATCCAATACTTTTAATAAAATAGAAAATTCAAAACATACAGGTGTACATTACAAATTTAATCTAAAATCTAAGGTTCTCCACATTTAACATAGGTTTGAACTTTTAGTCTTAATGATAACAAGATTACTTATTAATCTCAAATTAAGAAAAAAGTCTGTTGCTGAATTATTACCATACATTTTCTTTGAATAAAGATGTTTTACACTCCTTAATATTTTCTTGGCATGAACTACAGTACAATCCCATCTAAAGTGATCAGTTATATTCTATTCCCTTTTTATCATGTAGGGCTACCTGTCCACTTAACTCTTTCTATGCCAACACAAATAATCTCCCTGTGCCATGTTGTATTTATCATGGGATATATATACCAAAGACATCAAGGTCAATTAACTGCTTCCAGAGCAAGATTAATCTAAACTGGTGTTATAAGGGTCGTCATGGAGCTAATCAAGACCAAAAAAATGAGCGATTTTCGCAAAGCAATTGTGTTGCGCAAAGTAATCCATCTGTCAATTGGTGCCTATTATTCTGCGCAGATCTGCACACGTGGCAAATGAGCAACCACGCCGAGAGGCGAAGAAAGCAACCAAAGAGTTAAATATGCGCTCACCTTCTCAAAGTGACCGCTCCTGATGTAGTAGTCAGCCAGGGAGCACCACAGCTTACCCCTCTCATCGCTGAACCGTTTGATCCCTCCCCGGATAATGGGATCAACCTTGAGCGATGTGACCTTGGTTGGGTGCTTGCAGATCAAGTCGCAAAGGTCATGCCACAGCTGTATAATGGAATTATATAAAAAATAATATATCAATAATAATAATGATGATGACGATGATGGTGGTGGTATTGCAGATGATGATGAAGAAGATTATGATGATGATGATGATGATGATGATGATGATGATGATGTTGATGATGATGATGATGATGATGATGATGATGATGATGATGATGATGATGTTGATGATGATGTTGATGATGATGATAATAATAATAATAATAACAATTACAATAATATAGGATCATATAGAGTCAATTACATCTACAATTTCTCAAGGACCCGTTCTCAATACAAGGGTGGACTATTGGTAACGCTATCGTGACGTGAACCTTGCACGCGCTGGATCATGCACTCTCTCGTCATGAGAATGTGGTCTAAGTGCCTTACAAATACATTACCGCCCCCCCCCCCTTCATCAGATACATGCTTGCCCATATACACTACATGCATAATATCTAGTGTTAGAAAATAAACACTTATCTGAAAGTAAAAATGATCATACAATAATAAAATAATAATTATTATATTTGAATAATACGTACTGATGATAACAGGCAAAACTGTTGCACTAATTACAAAGCACACAGCATTTATTCTATTTTAAAAATTAGCAAGGAAATCACCTGATGGTTTGATTTTCCTTCTTTGGATACAAAGGCTTCTTGATTAACGATGTCTGCCAAACGAACAGCGCCCTCGTCCAAGCGCAGAATGTCCACCAGGTACTCAATGTACTCCTCAGCATTCTCAGAACACAGCTGCAAAATGAAGAAAATATACACCTTAAGGATCAATGATCGTAAAGATTTTATGGGCATGAAATACATCACATTATTATACTTCCTGTTTCTACTGCGCATAGACAAGCATGCTGTACAATTAGAGCGTGTTCACCTTTGTTTCAGATTGATATACTTGAGTGTAAAAGATACTAATAAAAGTTGATAAATATAAATATAGATCTAGCTCTGTACTTTGATTGATACGAGACTATAATGCCCTTGTCTGCACTTCTGGCAAAAGACAGTATGATGTATTCCGCAAGACCCCAGTTTGTTGTTAGTTTTGGTACAAAATGACCCCAAATATCTACAGATCTTTTACACGTGGAGATGTCTGACTTTTTGCATTTTATAATAATCCTTGTCAAAGTGATGGAAGTGCTTCATGAATATCTTTTATTTGCCCTCTTGGGAAGAATACTTCCACTATCTGAGAGAAAGAAGAGAAGAGCTCTGTCTAAACTTTGCTAGGTCCCTCTATTGTAACTTTCGTGAGTGGTTACCTGAAAGCCAGTGTTCTCGAAGACAATTGAGACACAGTAACTGGCTACATGTAATCATGTGTAGGACAGAACGCTACAGAAAAAGTGCTTTACCCTATCTGGTAAGGCTTTTGAACCAGCCATGATGTAGTATCCTCGCGTTTGTTCAACTTTGTTGATAGTATAATATTGCCAAACTTGGTGAAATATATGTATTTCTTCCAAACTTTTATTCCTGTATCAAGATCAATTTAGGTCATCATCATCTTCAGTAACGTCATTCCTTTCCCACGTTCTTTTCTTTATATGAATTATTTGCCAGATATCAAATGCCCCTTTTAAATCACAATTTATTCATTATAATTCATATTCAAATTGCAATCTTTGCCTGAACTAATCTTCAATTTGCCAAATCATAATGCATTATATTTCAGGTTCAATAAACTATCTTCGATTGAACAGGTTTGTATTATTGCTAAATGTAGAAACATAATATAAATATTTCCAATACGCTATACCGCAATTTACCATTTTTATTTTCTTTACTCTTGATACTGTATACTGTCTATTTTATAATTATTATGTTGAATTGCCTCTGGTTGCCCGTTATTTTATGTGAACACTAAGGCTGCGACGAGTACTCGAATACTCAAGTACTCGCACTGTTGACAACTACTCGAGTACGATTTCTCGTACTCGAATACTCGGCCGCCATTTTTTTTTTTTTTTCCCCTGATCACCTGGCACTGTCCAGGCCGACGGTCACCCGTGCCAGAAGAGTACCGGCATGGGTAAAAATGTTTCCCAGCTCAATCATACACAGGGTGTCACTGTCAACTCACCACTCAGAAACTGGGACCAAATCTCCGGATTTCTGTTTGGACTCGGAGGAATATTTGTCTGTCATCTTTAGTTTTAAAAATAACATTGTTTCAATTATTTGTCAAAAATTCAAAAGCACAAATAGGCGCTTTCAACAACAACTTGAAGTAAAATCGCGTGGGTTTTCAGAGACAAACCTTCGTACTTTTCGTAGTATGGTGTTGGCAAAAAAAAATAAAAAAATAAAAATTTTTTTAAAAATTCAAAAAATTCAAAAAAAAACATGGCGTCCGAGTATTCAAGTACTCGCCTGTAAGCCTAGGAGTGTACTCGAGTACCTCATTACACGGTTATGCACAGCCCTAGTGAACACTATTAGTTTACACAGGTCTGCAATTCCTCCTTTCGAATCTTGATTCTCTGCTACACCTGCATCTTTTTATTTTTTTATAAGAGGTTGTTATTATACTTTCTTAATGTTTCTTCTACCGTCTGCGTTTTTTTTTTTTTTTTAATTCTCATAGATTCATTTTTATATAACTTACCAAAGATTTTTTAGGTGCGCCATACAATTTTGACAATGTATCTTTTGTTCATCTTATTAATACTCCTGAAAGTGTTGCATACATACTTTTATCTTTTTATCGTCAATTCTTATGTAATTTTTAATTTTTGGCAAGATCCCCCTTTCTCTCTTCCCCCTTCTTTACCTCTTGTCTCTCACTCTCTTTTTCTCTCTCCTCTCTCTTTCCTCTCTTTCTCTCTTTCTCCATCTCTCTATCTTTCCTGCTCTTTCTCTCTCTTCACTATATCTGTCGGTCTCTTATCCTCTCTTTCTCTTTTTCTCACTTTCCTTCCTTCTCTCCTTCTCTCTCTCTCTCTCTCTCACTCTCTCTCTTTCTCTTTTTAACCTCTTTCCTCTACATTTTTCCCTTCTCTCTTCCTCATTTTCATATTTTATTTATGTACATATTCCCCATTTCCTTCTTGTTCATGTTTTTGCTCTTATTTTACATTTGGTACAAAATTAATGATAAACATGTGATATATACGTGTACTTATTAATTATATAAATGATACTGTTTTAAATTGTACACTTGTTTTCAAAATGCAATGTATATCCATGTGCAATTCAGTACACGTAACTGCGATGTGTGATTCAATGAATACCATACTACTACTACTACTTCCACCTGTGTATCAGAGTATGGGCCATCGATGAATAAATGGTCAAAGATTAGATAACTTTCATGAGCAAGAATCCAGTATTCATCTCAATTTTTTTTCTTCTTACAATTTTGGTACAAATGACCTTCATCTGCCCATGTGCAGATTGTCTCCACGAACTGGCTTATTGTCTCAGTAGCTTCACACGATCTCTATATTGAATGCCATGGACCTACCTTGAGGTACCTCCTGTAGACCCGGACGGCCGTCTCCTGGAGCGGCATGGAGCGGACAAACTTTAGGTAGAGAGGCCAGATTCTGTGATGCTGGGAGATGGGCAGCGCCCTCAGGGCACGATCGAACGTCCGACGCGTCCGGGGACCTTGCACTGATCCATCAAGAACTGGCAGTAGTCCAGCCAGATTCGAGGCATCTGGAAAATAAAGGTGGCATTCAATTGATGACTTTTTCTTCTATTACCAATCCTCAAGTTTCCTGGTTTACTTTTATTCTTTCTTACTATATATATATATATATATATATATACGGTCAAACCGGTCTTAGTGTCTCCCTGTGCAGCCCACCTGTCTATGGTGGTCACCTCATTTGCTCCTACTTTCTACAAAGGCTGCCTATTTTCAGTGGTCACTTCTTCTTGGTCCTCCCCAAGGGATTTGGTATTAAACGAGGATGAATGGCGTACCAAAGGGCTCGAATCTGGGACCTCCTGGCTACCAGACCACTGCTCTACCACTGAGCCATCGCACCTCACTACTGAAATCGAATGTCTTTCACTTACCTTGTGCATGAACACCAAGGCTCTCTCAAAGGCATTGTTGACATCCTCGTATCCAGGGTCAGTTATGCAACGACCCTTGATGGCCTTCCTCCTCAGCTTCAGGTAGTTATACCAGAGCTTGTAGCTGAAATGTAGGCAAATTTTTTTTGCATATTAATATCACACTTCAAAAGCCTCTGAAACTACCTCAGTTTTTTTTCAAGGAAATATTAGGAAAAGCACCTTTGGCTAGGAGGCACCTGTTGTAAAAATTGTAAAAAATAACGATTTCGCACCCTCTTGCCCAAGAGTAATAGAACATAAAGAGAGCGAAATCTAACAGCATTTCATATTGGTTATTGCATCACAAATGGGCGTGTCCTAGTGAGATAAAATCAAGATAAAATGATTCACAGAATACTGCCAAGGTGGCATTCTGGATTACTGCCTTGTGGGGCTAGTTGTCATTTCATTTATTTCCACTTCTCATAAAAAAAACATATACCGGTAACAATTTCCATACAATATCTGATTTACACAACAAAACAAGAAAATAGCACATCAATATTTAAAGAATTGAGAGCACCTAGAATTAAAACTTGAGACTGTGGTGGAGCCAGCAGAGGCCACTGACCTATCAAGGGCTGGTCTCCAGGAATAAATTAAGTATATAGAGATAGGTGCAAAACATAGTTAAGTAAAATAAGTACACAACAAAAGGGAAACAGGCAGTCTGTGTGAAGGAAAAGTGTACACAAAGAATAGTTGGGCATAAATACTTCAGGCGGTGTAGTAACTTTAAAAAAAAAATCAACATATTTCAGCATTTCAAAAGGCATTGTTTATATTTGCGTTTGAAAGAGGCAAGTGATGGGCTCTTTTTTATGTCATGGGTACAATGTCATATACCTCCCCCCCCCCCTTACATGCAGAAGATTCTGAGGACAATATATTTTACAGAGTGGCCTCTGTGAATTCCCACATTGTGAGTTTGTGTTGCTTTCAATCTACAGTATGATTTAGTTTGTATTTATTATGTTTGTTCCTATTGTTTGTGCAACTGAAATGAACCAAAAGTAATGGTATCTGAGAGGTAGTTACCTGGACAGGAGAGCCCAGAATTTCTTTTTTTCTCTTTTCGAAAGTCATCTCCAATTTGTATCCTTTATGTAGTGTATCACACTGGAGGGAAAGTTTTACATTACAACGTTCCTACAAAGATATTAAGCACATGTAACTTGTTGTTCTTTTCCCTACCTTCCTGGTAATTCCTTGAGGGCTCTCTCATAGATGAGATGTAATCCTGCCGGGGGGCCTTTAGATTTGTGCTCAGTATAACGCAGCCAACACTTGACAGAAAATGGATGACGTAAGATCTCCTCCTCATAGGCCAAGTCATCCTCCTCCTAAGGGCACAAACAAAATGAATAAATAAAAATAATTGTAGAGGTGTTGTGGTCTAGTGCCTTAGTGGATACATGTAAGTTGCCATACTGTGAACCTCAGGGGTTTGAATCCCTGCCATGGCACCAACGTCCTTTGGCAAGACATTAATCTACATTTGCTATGCTAGAGCTGTAGAGCACCATAATGGCAGCCATACATGTACTTAAACCAGGGTAATAATTGTGGAGCACCAGGAGTGTCAACTTCAAGTTTGACAGACGTGAGTGCTATGAGTCACTATTATTATTATTATCATTATTATTATCATTATCATTGTTAACATCATCATTATTATTATTATTATCATCATTAAAGGTACTAAAAAAAAAAGGCCCAAAAAATGAAAAGGTTAAATTCCAACGGCATTTGAAAGACAATACTAAACTAGATGGAACTTCAACTGCGCGCAGTCGATGATGCCTCCGCCATAGAGCAATTTTACAAACCAAAATGGAAGCAATTTTTAAAATTCAAGTTTGATTGTAATCCATCTGTTGGTTCTAATGATAACGCGATCACGAGCTATTTTAGGATACATAATGAGCCCTGTGACCTTTGACCTCGTGACCCCCAAATCTAATCAGTTCATTGGCTCTGCAAGATACATACATGACCCAAGTTTGGCGGTAATCCATCAATCGGTTCTTGAGATAATGTGATCACAAGCTATTTTGCATACATAACGAGCCCTGTGACCCCAAAGTCTAACCAGTTGATTAGCTCTGCAAGATACATACATAACCCAAGTTTGGCGGTAATCCATCAATCGGTTCTTGAGATAACACGATCACGAGCTATTTTTGCATACATAATGAGCCCTGTGACCTTTGACCTTTGACCTCGTGACCCCAAAATCTAATCAGTTCATTAGCTCTGCAAGATACATACATGACCCAAGTTTGGCGGTAATCCATCAATCGGTTCTTGAGATAACGCGATCACAAGCTATTTTTGCATACACAATGAGCCCTGTGACCTTTGACCTTTGACCTCGTGACCCCAAAATCTAATCAGTTCATTAGCTCTGCAAGATACATCCATGACCCAAGTTTGGCGGTAATCCATCAATTGGTTCTTGAGATAACGCGATCACGAGCTATTTTTGCATACATAATGAGCCTTGTGACCTTTGACCTTGGACCTCGTGACCCCAAAATCTAATCACTTCATTAGCTCTGCAAGATACATACATGACCCGAGTTTGGCGGTAATCCATCAATTGGTTCTTGAGATAACGCGATCACGAGAACGGGACGTGATGCGTCGCGTGCGTGCGTCGCACGTACGGACGGACGGACAACCAGAAAACATAATGCCTCCGGCTACGTTGTAGCGGAGGCATAAAAAAGGGGGCTTAAAAATGTCTTTAAGTGGGAAAATAACGACTATTAGTTGTCGAATCGACTTAGGAGCTATAGAGCCAGTAAGTAAAAGTCTGATTTTTCAGACCATTGTATCAAATGGTCATACGTTTTATGGGGGTCCAGACAACTCGCCACAAAGACAGCTCGCCACAAGACATCTCGCCACAATAGCGGGGACAACTCGCCACGGGCGAGTTGTCCAGTGTGGGGTGCTTTTTGGGACAACTCGCCACACTTTTTCCCCACATGATTTCTAGATCTAAATTCCCTCACCTTAGATGAAATTGTCATTGTATGTATTCATTATGCTTTTATAAACACAGTCACGACAGGAAACATGGAAATTGTGAGTATTTTGAGGGCTGTTCTAAAGAATAAAGCCGATTTACCTTGCAACAAGAATATATTTTTGACAAACCGAAGGCGTACGTTCGCGGATAACTTTTCGGTATTTAACTTCATTTTCTGCCTCAGAAAACTTTTTAATGGTAGGAATATGCTGTTAGTTATCTTTAGATTCCAATATTACCTTTCCTCTACCCCAGCGGAATTATCGCTTGCCTCAAGTTTATTAGTAGACATAAAAACTTTTAAGATTGTGCATTCGCTCCCCGACTTTCGCTGTGGACTGCGAGTGTGAGCTCTCCGTACCGGTACCGTGTGTGCCTGGCGGAGCTTCCCTGCCCGGCAGCCGCGGCTGTCCAGACTGATGATGATTGGAGTGACATCCGCCCGTTCAATGCCCACACTTCGCCACTTTTTCAACAATTAAAGCTTCTAAATGTTTATGATATAAATAATTGTAATATTGCTATATTAATGTTTATCATTGTTCCAATGGTTTATTGCCAAGGTCCATGTCATGTAAATTTACATTCAATTATGAAATACACTCTCATGAAACTCGTAATGCTTGTAATGTTTATTTTCCTAAAATCCGTACAAATGTTTTTTTTTAATTCTTTTTTTTCTTTAAAGGGCCAGTTTTATGGAAAAATATCCCGTTTAATATGAAAAACTCTAATTCAATGAATATTTTTAAACGATTGTATAAATCCCATCTTTTATCATTGTATTCAATCTCAAAACTAAATGACGTTACGTTTCAGTTAATTCACTTTTTAATGTATTCCCCTCCCTTCCCTAATTCTCCTTCCCTTTTTTTCCGTCTTCTGTTGTATTGGTGTTCAGGTTTTCTCTGTTTTCCTTTTCTCAACAATACAGCGTATATTTTTAAGGCGGGGTTGACGCTCATAAGGCTAATTGCCCTTTTCGTTAACCCCACATTCCCATAACATTTTGTTTGCTCCTTCCCTTTCATTTTTCTTGTTATCAATCTTTAATTTATCCGTAGGGTCTATACCATGTTTGTATGTTTTAATATTTTTCATGGAGAATGAAATTAAATAAAATGAATGAATTGAATTGAATTGAACGTTCCACATCCTCTCGATCTCTATTCTGAGGTCTTGATACTTGAGGTGTTGATGTCATGGCGAACGGTGACCTCGATGATATTTACTGTGTTGTCCCTGACGACAATGTCTGGCTTGTTGCAGTTATTATTATTACTTTTTATTATTGTTGTCGTCGTCGTCATCGTCATCATCATCACCGTCGTCGTTAAATTGTCATCATCATCATCATCATTATATATTAGTAGTAGTAGTATAGTAAAGTAGAGTAGTAGTAGTAGTAGTAGTAAATTAGTAGTAGTGTTGTGATTACCGGTATCTTTTTAGGCTCATTGGTAAAGCTCCTTTGAGCTTATTGGCCCCACCCCCACTTCCATATCGTTCCACCGCTCCTGCATGTCATTAAAGATTTAAGTTGAACTGAAAAATAAGGCTAAACACCCCCCTTAACAAATCCGGAGGGGGGGGAGAAGAAAATATGCATCGCCACCACTCTTACACGTAACATGCAGGCCCCTGGCGGAACGTTTTTGAAGTGGAGTATCAACAATCGGGTAGAGCGATGCGAGCAAAGTGAGTTGAGCGTAAATTGGCGTGGGGTCCAGGGTGGGGCCCCAGAAGCTCAGGGTTTTAGGTATTTAATTACGGTCAGATGAGCATCCAGGAGCCAGCGTTAGGGCCCTTGGTGGGGTCCAGGGGCGGAGCACCTGTAAGCTCAGGGGATTTAGGCATTTGATTAAGCTCAGATGAGCACTATTTTGATACCTCATTTGCGACACTAGCAGGCCAATCGTTCTTTTTTTCTCTTTCTCTTTAACGTACTTTTTCAAAACCCCTGAGTTTCCAGAGACTCTGCCCCCTGGATCCCACCAAGGGCCCTAAGGCAGTCCCTGGATGCTCATCTGACTGCAATTAAATGCCTAAAACCCCCGAGCTTTCGGGGGCTCTGTCCCTGGACCCCACCAAGGGCCCTTAGGCGGTCCCTGGATGCTCATGTGATCGTAATTTTATGCTTAAAACCCTGAGCTTCCGGGATCCGCCCTGGACCCCACCAGGTGCCCTAAGGCGGGCCCCTGGATGCCGCATCCGACGTACCGTCATTAAATGCCTAAAACCCTGAGCTTCATGGGGCTTCGCCCTTGTCCGGCCCGCCGGTTTGCCCTTGGACCCTATGCCAATTTACGCTCCACTTGCTTCGCTAGGGACCGCATGACCGTTACCAAAATCGCAGAAAAAGGGTCAATTGCAAGCAATGTACGCGGACAAAATATTCCTCGAAATAAAGAAAATAGGGGTGCACAGGTGCACGTCCTCGAAATTGATAAATAGGGGTCAGGAAAAGGGAAAAGAGAAAACCGGGAAGAAGAAAAAAGGTATCAATGTCTTGTCCTTGAATTATGGTAAAATAGGGGTAAATTTGAGAAATTGTCCTTACAATCTTATAAATAGGGGTATTTCAAAGTACGATTTTGTCCTTGTTTTAACGTAAAATAGGGGGTTAAAGTTCACAAAATGCCGGGACAAAATGTTCTTGGAATTGACTGCAAAAGGGGTTATTTGCATTTGTGGTAATTACGGTCATACGTGTCACCCTCTGCGGGGAATGACCCCATAGGCCACCGGGCTTTGCTCTACTTGATCTTAAATACTTAAGCCCCCCTGGATCCGCCACTGCTGTACTAGTGTCATTTCAAGATAATAGTCTCGGGTGCCGGGGACCTCTAGCGCTGTACCATGTGCCAATAGACAGCATTTTCACACGTGAATAGTCATCACACTTATAACACACAAATGCACACAATCATGCCGATAAAACTGTAAGCAAGTTTGACAGTGGACTCACGATTTTAATTTTTAAATTACTCTTTCTAACTTAGGTGAGTTGAAAAAATTGTATTTTACTGCTATTTAGGTGTCATCAATCGTCACTAGAGTACCGATTTTGAGTGAAATCAGTTTAGTTTTGTACAGTGGTGTTTGAAATGTTGAGATCAATAAAACAGGTTTTATTACACAGCCAGGATAGCGATGCAGCTATGTGTGCCGCCGGTACCCTTGGCTTTGCGCCAGCCGCCGCCAGGCCATCCGGCCAGGCACACACACGGTACCGGTACGGGACTAGCTCACACTCGCAGTCCACAGCGAAAGTCGAAGGGAGCGAATGCACAATCTTAAAAGTTTTTATGTCTACTAATAAACTTGAGGCAAGCGATAATTCCGCTGGGGTAGAGGAAAGGTAATATTGGAATCTAAAGATAACTAACAGCATATTCCTACCATTAAAAAGTTTTCTGAGGCAGAAAATGAAGTTAAATACCGAAAAGTTATCCGGCGAACGTACGCCTTCGGTTTGTCAAAAATATATTCTTGTTGCAAGGTAAATCGGCTTTATTCTTTAGAACAGCCCTCAAAATACTCACAATTTCCATGTTTCCTGTCGTGACTGTGTTTATAAAAGCATAATGAATACATACAATGACAATTTCATCTAAGGTGAGGGATTTTAGATCTAGAAATCATGAGGGGAAAAAGTGTGGCGAGCTGTCCCAAAAGCACCCCACCCTGGACAACTCGCCTGTGGCGAGTTGTCCCCGCTATTGTGGCGAGATGTCTTGTGGCGAGCTGTCTTTGTGGCGAGTTGTCTGTAATTCGTTTTATGCTGCGCAAAGATTCAATCAGTTTAATTTTGGCCATTACAAGAATTGGGTTATTGATGTAGACAAATGCTCATGTACCCTTTACAGCTCATTTTATGTATGTTATTACCAAAGATGAAAAAAGCCAGTCAGTCACTCAATAGTGTCTGACAGTGAAGTCTAGCAAGTAAACGGGTTTCCTTGCATAATTTGAATATTAGGACACTGCTAACGCTTAAATTTCACAGATAGGACATACATGACATATTCATAATTCCTGCAAAGTTCTACAGAATTTGATGTTGGCTGCAAAAGGGACATAGTATCTTTAATATTTCATCAATATCTGTGCTTGATCATTGCCGGTTTTATCTCATAGGTATACTACGGGCAAGCTACAACCCGTAGCCTTAGGCCTCAAGTACTTTTCGTAAGAGTCTTGCGGTACCAAGCAGAGCTGCTTTCTGCAGAAGTTCTATCTTTGTGGTAACCCCAATATCTTCTTCGGATGTTCAGGAAGAATGCTATTATTATTATATTTATAATTATTATCGTTAATGATAAACTGGTCTTGTATGCCCTTGGTAGCCACATCAGTATTAATACTGCTCCTCCTGCATATAAACATATCATAGAATTGACATATACTTGCTCAAATCCTCAAAATGAAAGTTTTTCGGCCGATCTGGAGAAAAAAATACTGAAACTAGCATCACATTTTGTCAATCACTCGTAACTTTAGTTTGGAGCAAGGCTCAGCAAGCTATGACCTTCGAGCAAATAGTGTAAACAGGAAATTGGCCCTTTCAGAGTAAGTTGTGAAACAGACAGCTGCCAATTTTCTTTTACGAAGCGAGGAGACGTCACCGAACACGAGCGGTGTCTGCTGAAATGGCAAGTTCTGGGGCCGTTTTTCACATTTGGCTGTGTTTGTGCCATACTCAGGGGAAAAGGGCGGAGCGTAGTACTAGTAGGATATATCATTCATCAGTCATTCAATCTACAGAGGCTCCTAGAGGGGTTAATTCCATAATATTTTGATACCATAGGAAAGAAGAGATTCTAAGCTTTCCGGAAATATATAATATGTCAAGATTCGAATGGAAATTGTAGCAAAAATCGTGAGTTATAAAATTCAAAATGTTGTGTTGTGTTTCTGATTGATGTGTGTGCATGGCGTATGTGAGTCTTCACTGTTCACTGAACGTGAAGCGAACGAACATGCTCACCCTACTATTACTTAGTTATAATTTATAACATGAACCCTACATTAATCAGTCATAGATTTAATCAGACGATTAAACAAGCTAAAAAACAAAAGGAAATCAACAACAACAAAAACAAAAAGAAGTTTTATCAAGTTAATTTCAACAAACTTTCTTAGAATTTCTAATCTTCTTAAACACTGTAAGGGGTCCAGACAACTCGCCACAAAGACAGCTCGCCACAAGACATCTCGCCACAATAGCGGGGACAACTCGCCACGGGCGAGTTGTCCAGTGTGGGGTGCTTTTTGGGACAACTCGCCACACTTTTTTCCCCTCATGATTTCTAGATCTAAATTCCCTCACCTTAGATGAAATTGTCATTGTATGTATTCATTATGCTTTTATAAACACAGTCACGACAGGAAACATGGAAATTGTGAGTATTTTGAGGGCTGTTAGAAAGAATAAAGCCGATTTACCTTGCAACAAGAATATATTTTTGACAAACCGAAGGCGTACGTTCGCCGGATAACTTTTCGGTATTTAACTTCATTTTCTGCCTCAGAAAACTTTTTAATGGTAGGAATATGCTGTTAGTTATCTTTACATTCCAATATTACCTTTCCTCTACCCCAGCGGAATTATCGCTTGCCTCAAGTTTATTAGTAGACATAAAAACTTTTAAGATTGTGCATTCGCTCCCCTTCGACTTTCGCTGTGGACTGCGAGTGTGAGCTCTCCGTACCGGTACCGTGTGTGTGCCTGGCCGGAAGCTTCCCTGCCCGGCAGCCGCGGCTGTCCAGACTGATGATGATTGAGTGACATCCGCCCGTTCAATGCCCACACTTCGCCACTTTTCAACAATTAAAGCTAAATGTTTATGATATAAATAATTGTAATATTGCTATATTAATGTTTATCATTGTTCCAATGGTTTATTGCCAAGGTCCATGTCATGTAAATTTACATTCAATTATGAAATACACTCTCATGAAACTCGTAATGCTTGTAATCTAATGTTTATTTTCCTAAAATCCGTACAAATGTTTTTTTTTTAATTCTTTTTTTTCTTCAAAGGGCCAGTTTTATGGAAAAATATCCCGTTTAATATGAAAAACTCTAATTCAATGAATATTTTTAACGATTGTATAAATCCCATCTTTTATCATTGTATTCAATCTCAAAACTAAATGACGTTACGTTTCAGTTAATTCACTTTTTAATGTATTCCCCCTCCCCTTCCCTAATTCTCCTTTCCTTTTTTTCCGTCTTCTTTTGTATTGGTGTTCAGGTTTTCTCTGTTTTCCTTTTCTCAACAATACAGCGTATATTTTTAAGGCGGGGTTGACGCTCATAAGGCTAATTGCCCTTTTCGTTAACCCCACATTCCCATAACATTTTGTTTGCTCCTTCCCTTTCATTTTTCTTGTTATCAATCTTTAATTTATCCGTAGGGTCTATACCATGTTTGTATGTTTTAATATTTTTCATGGAGAATGAAATTAAATAAAATGAATGAATTGAATTGAATTGAACGTTCCACATCCTCTCGATCTCTATTCTGAGGTCTTGATACTTGAGGTGTTGATGTCATGGCGAACGGTGACCTCGATGATATTTACTGTGTTGTCCCTGACGACAATGTCTGGCTTGTTGCAGTTATTATTATTACTTTTTATTATTGTTGTCGTCGTCGTCATCGTCATCATCATCACCGTCGTCGTTAAATTGTCATCATCATCATCATCATTATATATTAGTAGTAGTAGTATAGTAAAGTAGAGTAGTAGTAGTAGTAGTAGTAAATTAGTAGTATAGTGTTGTGATTACCGGTATCTTTTTAGGCTCATTGGTAAAGCTCCTTTGAGCTTATTGGCCCCACCCCCACTTCCATATCGTTCCACCGCTCCTGCATGTCATTAAAGATTTAAGTTGAACTGAAAAATAAGGCTAAACACCCCTTAACAAATCCGGAGAGGGGGAGGAGAAGAAAAATATGCATCGCCACCACTCTTACACGTAACATGCAGGCCCCTGGCGGAACGTTTTTGAAGTGGAGTATCAACAATCGGGTAGAGCGATGCGAGCAAAGTGAGTTGAGCGTAAATTGGCGTGGGGTCCAGGGTGGGGCCCCCAGAAGCTCAGGGGGTTTAGGTATTTAATTACGGTCAGATGAGCATCCAGGAGCCCGCGTTAGGGCCCTTGGTGGGGTCCAGGGGCGGAGCACCTGTAAGCTCAGGGATTTAGGCATTTGATTAAGCTCAGATGAGCACTATTTTGATACCTCCTTTGCGACACTAGCAGGCCAATCGTTCTTTTTTCTCTTTCTCTTTAACGTACTTTTTCAAAACCCTGAGTTTCCAGAGACTCTGCCCCTGGATCCCACCAAGGGCCCTAAGGCAGTCCCTGGATGCTCATCTGACTGCAATTAAATGCCTAAAACCCCGAGCTTTCGGGGCTCTGTCCCTGGACCCCACCAAGGGCCCTTTAGGCGGTCCCTGGATGCTCATGTGATCGTAATTTTATGCTTAAAACCCTGAGCTTCGGGATCCGCCCTGGACCACCAGGTGCCCTAAGGCGGGCCCCTGGATGCCGCATCCGACGTACCGTCATTAAATGCCTAAAACCCTGAGCTTGTCCGGCCCGCGGGCTTTGCCCTTGGACCCTATGCCAATTTACGCTCCACTTGCTTCGCTAGGGACCGCATGACCGTTACCAAAATCGCGGAAAAAGGGGTCAATTGCAAGCAATGTACGCGGACAAAATATTCCTCGAATAAAGAAAATAGGGGTGCACAGGTGCACGTCCTCGAAATTGATAAATAGGGGTCAGGAAAAGGGAGAAGAGAAAACCGGGAAGAAGAAAAAAGGTATCAATGTCTTGTCCTTGAATTATGGTAAAATAGGGGTAAATTTGAGAAATTGTCCTTACAATCTTATAAATAGGGGTATTTCAAAGTACGATTTTGTCCTTGTTTTAACGTAAAATAGGGGGTTAAAGTTCACAAAATGCCGGGACAAAATGTTCTTGGAATTGACTGCAAAAGGGGTTATTTGCATTTGTGGTAATTACGGTCATACGTGTCACCCTCTGCGGGGAATGACCCCATAGGCCACCGGGGCTTTTGCTCTACTTGATCTTAAATACTTAAGCCCCCCTGGATCCGCCACTGCTGTACTAGCAGGAAGATGTCATCTTCCTGTACTAGTGTCATTTCAAGATAATAGTCACGGGTGCCGGGACCTCTAGCGCTGTACCATGTGCCAATAGACAGCATTTTCACACGTGAATAGTCATCACACTTATAACACACAAATGCACACAATCATGCCGATAAAACTGTAAGCAAGTTTGACAGTGGACTCACGATTTTAATTTTTAAATTACTCTTTCTAACTTAGATGAGTTGAAAAAATTGTATTTTACTGCTATTTAGGTGTCATCAATCGTCACTAGAGTACCGATTTTGAGTGAAATCAGTTTAGTTTTGTACAGTGGTGTTTGAAATGTTGAGATCAATAAAACAGGTTTTATTACACAGCCAGGATAGCGATGCAGCTATGTGTGCCGGGGTACCCTTGGCTTTGCGCCAGCCGCCGCCAGGCCTTCCGGCCAGGCACACACGGTACCGGTACGGGACTAGCTCACACTCGCAGTCCACAGCGAAAGTCGAAGGGAGCGAATGCACAATCTTAAAAGTTTTTATGTCTACTAATAAACTTGAGGCAAGCGATAATTCCGCTGGGGTAGAGGAAAGGTAATATTGGAATGTAAAGATAACTAACAGCATATTCCTACCATTAAAAAGTTTTCTGAGGCAGAAAATGAAGTTAAATACCGAAAAGTTATCCGGCGAACGTACGCCTTCGGTTTGTCAAAATATATTCTTGTTGCAAGGTAAATCGGCTTTATTCTTTAGAACAGCCCTCAAAATACTCACAATTTCCATGTTTCCTGTCGTGACTGTGTTTATAAAAGCATAATGAATACATACAATGACAATTTCATCTAAGGTGAGGGATTTTAGATCTAGAAATCATGAGGGGAAAAAGTGTGGCGAGCTGTCTCAAAAGCACCCACCCTGGACAACTCGCCTGTGGCGAGTTGTCCCCGCTATTGTGGCGAGATGTCTTGTGGCGAGCTGTCTTTGTGGCGAGTTGTCTGTAATTCCACTGTAACACTAACAGACCTAGACCTAAACAAGTACAACAAGCGCAGTCGTAATGAACATATGTTAGATTTTATTATATTTTTGCTCAATATTAACAGTTTGAATGGCGCTTAGTTACAAAAACAGGCTTTTGCCTTTTCTCATTACCAGAGGTTCAGAAGTTCACCGCGCCGCGCGCCGCGCCGGTAAGCAACCGTCGAGCGGTCATTCGAGCCGATGGTCCCCCCAACTCGGGGCTATAATTATTGCAAAGCCGATGAGAAACTCATCCTGGCGGGCTCGACCGAAAGGTTACATACATATTACATGTACATGTACATCCAACAACAACATAATAGAAGAAAAGAATACTTACAAATATCAAATCTTTTGAGTGCTCAGGTCCTGATATCGGCATACTTCCTCCTGAAGTCAGACTATATGTATAATATATATTCCACAATATTTAAAGACAGATTCAAAGATAAATGAGCGATATCGTTGCCTCAACGTGAGTTATTACCTTGCAGCTATTGAGCGTTGAGGGAGACATTCAAATTTTCAGTCAAATTTAAAGTACAAGTCCACTCCAAAAATAACTTACGTTCAATAGAAGCAGAAAAATCAGACAAACTAATCAAAAAAAAGTTTGAGCAAAATCGGATAACTAAAAAGAAAGTTATGAATTTTTTAAAAAAGTAAGTAAAACTATGGAACAATGAAAATCACTACACAAATTGCCTATATGGTTATCAGTTTGTGACGCCATGTCCTCACTATTTATCAATTGCTTTATATAGTTCCCATTAATTTCCCTTTTTATCCCCCAAAACTTGATTTCCCCATGCCTTTGCCCAGATTATATGATTTGTATCATATTACGTGCATGACATTTCACAAAATCTTTATGAACTTTGAAGAATTGATACTATTTTCTGGATATTGTATATTCATAATTATTGATTTTTATACAAATAGTTTATCAAAATTCACATTTTTCATGATTTAACTGGAAAAAAAATTACTCTATATTAGTGCATCCACACGAAAGCATATTACTATCAATCTAACTTGGATGCTAGTGTGCAGAAATAAGATTCTTAGGGGGGAAATAGGAAATTTATATTATCAATATAAAGAAAATAATTAGTGGATAGTGAGGACATGACGTCACAGACTCATGAGTTGTCTAGTGACTTTCAAAGTTTTTCATGTCATTAAAAATTCATAACTTTCTTATTAGTTATCCGATTTTTCTCAAACTTTTTTTGATTGGTATGTCTGATTGTTCTGCTTCCGGTGTGTTGGCTCAGTCAGTAGAGCGTCCGCCTCACAACCGGGAGGTTCGAACCCCGGCCGCGTCATACCAACTAAGACGTTAAAAGATGGGAGTTGCTGCTACCTTGTTTGGCGTTCAACAATAAGGGGATAGAGCAATGTCGATCTGGAGCTGCTCAGTGGCTGCCGGGCTCACGATCAATTGGGCAAAAAGAATTTCTATTTTCGGTTTAACTTAATAAATTTGGAGTGGACTTTATTATTATTATTATTATTCTATTGAAAATAAGTTATTTTTGGAGTGGACTTGCCCTTTAAATCTTTTTTAATGCAAATTTTGTTGTTTCTTGGGGTGTAGAATCTTGGAGGGGGTGTCCAGAAAACCTGAGAGCTCTGTGGCTAAGGAGCATACAACTCCAAATTAATGCAATGTGCCCCCATATCCCTTTTCCCTCCACCAGCTTTGCTGGTACAAAACCTTGACTCGATTACTTTCAGAAAGAAAAACAAAAAAGTAGGGGAAAAGGCTATTGTGAGAGCTGATATATTATCATTATCATTGATCTTATCTTATTTATTTTTTTACAATCCACACTGTTTTTATGTAGGATATTACCGGGTAGAAGTTGTAATGAAATAATAAAATATATAAAGCTAGGTGGAATACGAATCCTTCAATCATAATCCAAGGGAAAAAATGAAGAAACAGACAGAGATAGAATAAAACAAACATATAATTCAAAACTGTTAAAGGTACTATGTCCCATTTGCAGGCCAAAAATGAAAGGTTAAATTCCAACAGCATTTGAAAGAAAATAATAATTTAGAACTTCCCTCAAAACGAAAGGATTTGAAAATGTCTTTAAGTGGGAAAATAACGACTATTAGTTGTCGAATCGACTTAGGAGCTATAGAGCCAGTAAGTAATAGTCTGTTTTTCAGACCATTGTACCGAATGGTCGTACATTTTATGCTGCTCAAATATCCAATCAGTTTAATTTTGGCCATTACAAGAAGTGAGTTATTGATGTAGACATATGCTCATGTACCTTTTACAGCTTATTTTATGTATGTTATTACCAAAGATGAAAAAAGCCAGTCAGTCACTCAATTTAATTTAATTTAATTTAATTACTTAGTCTGAACTATGGCCTGGATTTTGGTCTGCACTGTAATCTGAATTATGAATCGAATTTAATCTGAATCATGAACTGAATTTGATCTGTATTATGAATTGGATTTGGTCTGAATTATGAAGTGAATTTTATCTGAATTGTGAATCGAATTTAATCTGAACTATTAATTTAATTTAATTACTTAGTCCGAATTATGAATTAGATTTGGTCTACATTTTGTACTACATCTGTATCGCATTTCGTGTTATCCATGTTAAGACCAATTGTATTATTCTGTATCCATTTGTATCTTATTATTGCTTATAATCTGTAATTCTGTATTCACATGCAAACGAAACAAATTTCCAGTAATTGGACAATAAAATTTGAATTGAATTGAATTGAATTGAATAGTGTCTGACAGTGAAGTCTAGCAAGTAAACAGGTTTCCTTGCATAATTTGAATATTAGGACACTGCTAACGTTTAAATTTCACAGATAGGACATACATGACGTATTCCTGCAAAGTTCTACAGAATTTTATGTTGGCTGCAAAAGGGACATAGTATCTTTAATAGTCTAGTTACCTGAGATTTTGAGAAGCTTACCTCTACGTGAGAGTAATGCGGGGGAAAAAACACGTGTGTTTAATTACAAAGAATGGAGAGAAGAAGAAGTTTAAAATAGGGTCTTAGTTGGGTACAAAACAAATTAAAGTATTTAAACCATATATATATATCAGGGGTCTATATATCATACAAAATGAACGTAGCGCTGTCAGGAGACGCATGCATGCAGTGATTCCCACTTTCCAAAATGGATACGTCTCTTAATTTTACTTTTGTTCTTTTTTTTACTTTTCTTTTCCTTCTACTTAAACACAAACGACGTGTCTCGTAAGAACAACGTACACCTCAAAGGTCAATTAATCATTATTCTTATGATGCCCAATGTCAATTGTTCATTGATGTAAATTTGTAATACAATAACATTTGAAATTCAAAGTTTATTTGTTACATATTGAGATTCATTACAATTAAGATTCATACAAGCAGAGAGGATCGAGTCAGTTTAAAATGTCATGGGTAGAAACATTAAATGGCAAGTATTGTGAATGGTAAATAAATGAAATGTTTCGAGGAAATCATATGATATAATATAATATATTATAATATGTATCATATCTGTACATTTGTTATTTTTTTATGTTTATATGTTATGTCCTGCTTCGGCAAATCTATTGTCCCGGGTCATGTATGCTATGTGATATGTCTGTTCAATTGTGATCTATTTGTAACAATGTCCATCTTAATTATGAAATAAATGCTTTTATATACATGTATACCAAAATATATATATTATGCTACTATAATGAAATTACTTTATTATGGAATCGCTATCGTTTATAATGTTAATGAAAAGGAAAAATACAAGTGGGATTCGAATCCTGAACCCTTGGATTGAGAGCCAAGTGATAACCACTATACCGTGACTCCTCCAATACTGACAAATAAGAGGTATTAAAACGTTAACCATCTTATATATATATATATAATCTGATTAAGGTGACAAGAGCTGTACTGACGAAATTCCCCCCAAATCAACTGAGAATTATCCGATAAGCAAAAAAAAGGTCTTCCACAAATTTCTTTATTTGCCGCCAAGGCTAAAAATGATTCCAATTTGCCAATATAAATTTTTGAATGGGGGAGGGTAGCGGAGGGAGCTATATATAGGGATTATCCACGTAGTACCACGTAGTACCCCATCCCCTTGATCTATTATCAAGGTTTTGAAGAGAGGGCCGGGTTCCTCGAGGGTTCTCTGAGCTGTGTAGTAATCCCCTAATTCACTGAGTATTATAGCAACATGTATTAGAATTCACTCATGCATGTACAACAAACAGGCCAGGAGAAAGCGATAGATGAGTTTGAAAAGGGGAATAAAAGGGAGAGGGCTACGTCTACTGAGACCTTTATGCAGAAACAATGCACCAGCACCCACGCAGGCCGTTGATCGTATACAGTGACTGATACGGATATTCGTTCAAGCGAAGATGGGAGATCTGTATGTGGTTCAATTTGAGGTGTTCGTGGATGTCGATTAAAGTAGGACAAACATTACGACAAGAACTCTTGCAACTAACTTTCTTCCACATTCTACTTCTGCGAGAATTATATTCCGCATGATCCAGTAGTGTAACGCCGAGGAATTAAACTTGGTGCTTATATATAGTTGCGATCGATGCATATGCTTTTTAAAATCTAAATAAAGAATGTGCGACTCAGTGCGAGTATATAATTTCACCTCCTCGGTTTAGATGCCTTTCAACGTATATAGATGCTGGATATCTTCTACTTCTGCTTCTATTCTTCTACTTGTCAAAGCTAGCCTTTGCCTTTTCAGCATCTAGACAAGAGTTCTAGCTGCTGCCGACGGTGGATGGCTTGTGCGAATTTGTGCCAAAGTATTATTTATATGGTGCAAGTAAAAATGATGATGTTGCATGTGACTACTCGCAGATGGTGGCTTCCTTGAACTGCTCCAATTAATGTGGGTAGCTCGATGACATTTGTAGGAAGCTCATCCGTGTCTTTAATGGTGCGAGGAAAGAAGCTGTGCTTGTAGGAATCTGAGGATGTATCAAGTCTGGTGAAACGAAGATGACGTTGACTTCTTGTAGCTCTGCCTTTCTGTGTGATGTAATATGCAATAAATAATTTGTGTCGGGTTCTTTCTACGGGTGAAGAATAAACCATGATTTTTTAAATGTCAGTTCGGAGCGAGAACAATAATTATTAAGAAGAAACCGATTGCACGATTACCTGACAACCCAAAGTCAGCTCATGTTAGGCATCACATAGACACAATTTACCGTGTAATATTTTCTTCCCTAGCTGGAAGTCATTTGAAGATCATTAAAATGAGCTAGTGTCATGTTGCATGCATGTATCCTCAAGGAACACGTACGAGAGAAGGCCCACTATGAATGTGGATGTTTTAAGAATGCAGAAGATAATACCAGTGCAAAGAAGCTACTAATAAAGCAATTGTATATTGTTTACTAAGTAATATGACTTGTATTCTTTCTTGATGCACGGACTTGGCCTACGTACGGACGACTCATAATTATAATATAGCCGAGCCTGCTTTATCAAGGCTGATCATTAAGTTATCCTGCCAATTTCAATAACGAATACGAATTGACAAATGGAACCAGACAGCGTGCCTATATAGTCCAACTGAGCAATGACCATTTGAACGGTCGTGAACTTGAAGTCAACCAATTAAGTTCGGTGTAGGTTAACCTCATATACAGACACGAAATAAAGGTTGGCACTACTTCGATTATAATTATACAGTTGCAGTGGTACAGCTAGTGGTGTAATGGTTCATTCACTTGACTCACAATCCTATAGCTATATAGGCAGGTCGCGGGTTCGAATCCGAGCCCAGCGCTAATTAACGTCAATTGGAGAGACAGTAATTCACATTTGCCACTATCTCCACACGGGTGCAAACGTGTACCCGCGGCAATTGCTGGAGGTAATAAGAATTGCAGGGGCCCCAGGAAAAACAACATAGAAGCTGGTGAGTCTTCGAATATTCCCTGGGCAAACAAACTTATAATTGTAATTGCATCAGATCTTGCAGAGAAATAGTCGAGTTCTAATAAGGCTTCTGAATGATACCCAGGATCAGTGGCTTCGATATACGTTATAGTTTTACACTGGTGGCAGCGGTGGGATAAATTAGAAGAGGTGCGTATAGGAGTTTGAAATGATCGAGGCACACAGACAAATCCTATTAAAATTCACTCTCTTTCGCTATTATGCCAGTAATTGCTATGATGATATCCCGGTTTACCGTTTGACTGCTCCTCATTCCTTCGATCGAGAAAGAAAAACTATTTTTTAAAGGAATAAATCCATGTTTATACAACTCAGGTCCTTATATCTACCACATTTTCCTCACATGGACACATCGGCTGATTGAGAGTCTCATTTTGACGTCATGGGTGACGAAACTGACATTCTATATATTGAGTACTCTCAGGAAACGCCGTTCGTTAGAGCAGTTTTAGAAGAAGAACTAAGGAAGGAGGAGGAAGATCTAGAGGAGGAAGAGGAGGCTGCTTATCAACAGAGGGTCTACGAGTTTGATGAGAGATCAGTTAGTTCAGGATGGAGGATCTACGCCCTAGCTATCGTCACATTCCTCAATGCTTTGAACTTCACACAGCAGTAAGTGTCAAGGGGGAGGGGGGAGGAGAATCTTTATTATTGTTTTTCGGTTTGTAAGAGAAATACATCAGCTATAAATTAGCTCATCAGGTCATAATGCGTATCATAACTCTCATTATATACCGCATATGAAGATTCTAGGTCCTCTGGTTGGTCAAAACTGCAGGCATAAAATTCCCTTCTGACTGCTGGGCAGTATAGTGAAAAATTATGACCGGGTATACTTCTACTTGCGTGAACACAGTGCAGGCGGGACGCATTGGTTTCGCTTGAAGTTAACAGTGGAAACTCGAAGTGCATGAGACACGCCCAATGCTTCCCTACAAAATAAATACATTTTGACAGGCATATTTTGTTCGATTGTCTCTTTTTGAGAATTGACACAGGGGATGCAGAATATAAAACAACTAATGACTACTCATTTTTCGGGTCACGGTTAAAACTATACCGCTCCTCGGGGCACAGCTAGTACAGTTTCGAGCTCACTTTGAGTAATAGTTTTAACTGTGCCCCTCAGAGCAGTCATTATTTGTATTATGTGCACACTATGAGTATATTATGGCCATAAGCCTTAGACAACATGTGTACGGGTATGTCCCCACTCCCGCCCCTCTCTATCAATCTGTGCCGTTTAATAGGTGTTAAACATAGGTGTTAAACAGGTGTTCAAGCTTTAGTTCACCAAACAATATAAACAAGACTGCATGAATTGTTAATCTAAAATCATCATTAAAACTAGTGAATACATTTGAATTCGTACTATTCATTGCAACGCAATTTTTCATACCAGGTATCTTCTAATCGTAACAATATTTGGAATGGCCAATGAGTTGGAGTTTGGAGAAACACAATGCCAGGTGATCAACGAAACATTGGCACGTGACTATCTTCATGATCACAACATTACGGGAGATCTAGATGGAATGTGTTCCGAAATAGGAAGGTATGATGTTCAATTACACTTTAAAACTCGTTAAATCTTAAATCTTTAAGCAAGCATAGTTCTGGGCCCCGTCTTACAATCCGAATCAATCGTAAGTCCTTCAATCAATCGCAAGTTTGCAGTCTCCTATCTCTTATGTACATAGTTGCGATTGTTATCAATCGCAAATAAGTTGCGATTGATATCAACTGTTTGTAAGACGGGGCCCTGGTGTTAATAAGGTGCACGAAGAATTTAAAAATCACGTGTTTTTCCTGCAATCATCTTTTTTCTCTCCCTATAGTCTCTCTCTCTCTCTCTCTCTCTCTCTCTTTCAACACACACATACACACCCACACGTACACACAAACACACACACGAACACACACACACACACGCGCACCCACACACACTCGCTCTATCTTCTTTCGCTCGCATCCCTATCTCACTCACTATACCTCTCTCGATCTCTCCCTCTCATTCTCGACATAATAATTATGCATGCCATATTGTCTCCCTTTCTTACCGCTGCTCTTCCCTCTCTTCCCATTTCCAGACAGTAGATCTTCACTTTTACGGTGTCTCGTTCTTTCATCTTCTTAACAGCTTTGCATCTTGGTGAGATTATTCTGCATCACCAAGAACCCCTTTTATAAGTATTGTAGTAACTTATTGTATGGGCTCACAAGGCGTCAAGCTTTTGCTTATCTCGGAATTCCAGATCTGTTTGAAATAAGTTTCTGTGTTTTTTTTAAGGGAAGTCCACCCTGATATTAAATTGGTTTAAATAGAAGTAGAAAAAACGAGAGAAAAAAATTAGTGGAAATTTTAGAAAAAAATGAGCAAACAATCAAACACAAATTGGCAACTCTGTGACGTATCTTGCAAGCTCCCCTCCCATATTTGCTCCGTACTAAAAAAAGTCCGACATTTTTATTTTCCCTTAAGGAAATTCTCAATCATACATGCACCCTAAATATAATTATTACAAATATGTTTCTATACAACCCCTGTTTGGAAGAAAAAAATGTGTTCCGTCATCAATAATGAAAAAAAAGGAAAATTTATGAAATTTTGACTAAAGAACGAGTTTGCGTTCCGATAATGCAATAACAATTTCATGGCAATAATGCATTACCACCTTCTTCATAAGCATTCACGCATACTCTATTCAGGACCTCATTCTCTTCTCTTAGACTATAGTGTTATTAGAATGAAAAAAATGTGGTTTTAATTCCAATTCAATCAATTCTATAGTGTTTTCACCGTGTCTCTTCAAATAATTTGGCCTTGTCGTATGATCAAAATTCATGTTTTTGCTTTCTCTCAATTTTACATAAGGTGTTCTGAGAACAGCACGCTATTCCTACCAGACGTGTGTGGGATACAGTACACTGGACAAGGCACACTCTTTGAAATACTGGCTGGTCCAATTTATCTGATCGTCCAAGGTGTTCTGAGTATTCCCCTTGTAAGCTTGATCCAGGGGTTTTCTCTCAGGCCACCTTTTGTGATAGGGTTGTTTACCATACTGTGGACACTCTGTACTTTTATAACAGCCTATGTGAACGACTACTGGACCATCGCCCTTCTCCGGTTCCTCTTCGGGGTATTGTAAGTACGCATCTTTATTCTTTTAGCTTACTCGGAATATGAACTGACAGTGTTCAGGCAAGCAGAATGAACCACAAACACTGGACTTGCATTTTGCTTCCTCCTTCCCCACACTCCTTCCCTCCCCACACTCTCTCCCCTCATCAGGTGTTTTGCCAGGGGCAGGAACACACAGCGCCCTCTCTATCCGTAGCCTTCTTCTTCATGTTGTTATATGACCTGTCAACTATCAATTCTTAGTTTTTCTCTTCCAAGTTTACCACCCATCTTCCCTTCCAAGATGCCCATGAACATGTTATCCCCCCGTTAATGTGTCCTAACCGTCCTAACCGTCCTATCCGGTTTTTATTCAGTCTTCAGATTTGTTTTCTTTTCTCTCAAGCTCCCTTGTTTATTCACTCTATCGAGCCTATCATCCCATCCTATGTGAATGACTACTGGGCCATCACACCATTGTCTTCTCACCGTCCGCCTCCCCCCACACACACCTTCCATTCTTAGCATATTTTATTTGCCATGCCATCACTGAACGATAATTATGTTCTGTATACACTTAAAGCCCCACTGCACTACTAATCGTAGCTACTTGCTCCCTCTATATAGAAAACAATGCCTAAGCGGTGCCCGTTGGTCCCCCATGATCCTCTTTTTCTTATAATTGAGAGCTGAGTTGATGAGATAACCACCTGTCAGTGACCATGCTGGGAGGTCTAATCCCTCCTGGCCAATCTAGTGCAGAGGGGCTTTAAATGCTGACGCAAGTTTTATTATGATACGATGTCAAAGACTTTCGGAAAATAATTAACCTAAGACAACTTCAAAGGCCTTGTCCATCCATCATCTTTTGAAATGTGCGAATGGAATATACTATTACGAAAGAGTATTAACATTGCACTTCAGTTGGTTTCGCGAAAGTCTTTATCATCGTGTTAATGGCATGCATGCAGGCACAATCAGTCACAATAAAGTTTCTAAAGAAAGAAAATGAACGCTTACGTTACGTAACGAACAACAGCCTTGTGAGTACAGTAAGACTAAGATGGAATATATATATAGGATTATGATGTGCTTTCTGCCAAAAAGAAGGCTTACAATGGTTGAATGAGCATCATCAAGGGCTAACTATACAACTTTGATAAAGAGGGTAGCGAAACGAATCCGCCTTTTGTATTTTACTTCGTTGGAAACGATATTCTAGTGTACTCGGATGTACACCCTGCAACTTGGCCCACACGTTTTTATGTAAGCCATTTATTCCCACTAAAATTACACATGTGCATTTTTGTGTGTAATTATTTTATTCCAATGTGTTCTTAGATCAAGAATCATATTTCTGCACGCTTTTTTTTTTATAACGAGCAGCAATATATAGAGTATTATTTGAAACCATATTTTTATAAGAAAAATTAGGATAAATAAAAAAAGCTTTAGTGCCCCCCCCCAACGGCGCAGTCGAAACCATTATCGTGTGAGACTTTCTGACAATAATAAATATTGTAGAACTGTTCATAAAAACCGCTGCACACGAAGCGTCAGGTGCGTGACGTAGCCATGCGTCAGCGAATGCTGCTGTCTTTGACGCGTCATGAAAGAGTACAGCACCGCAACGTAGTGCAAACATAACATTATTACTACAAGTTCTCTGACATCCAATTGAAACGCGTGTTAAATTTGATACACGCGGTTTCAATGGGTTATCGGCGAACTTGTACTTACGACGGCCTCGTGAAAGAGCCCTGGCGTATGGGCTGATTGATTCATAGACCAGGGTACTGTTTCATAAAACTTGTTATCAGTAACAACTAACAATAACTGTTAAAAGCTACTCAAATCATTGCATTTGATTGGCTAGCTGACAGATAATTTGTCGTACCATTTTTAGTATTTCTTATTGATAAGGGCCGTGATTAGGCCAGGTAATGATGTTATTGAAAGGACGTCTCGTGTGCAATTGGATTAAGTCTTGAGAGATTACGAAAATACGCGACATCTTTCTTTTCATCAGCATTGCAGATCCAGTTCCAGAATCACTTTACTTGAGACTGAAGATTTTAAACCAAAAATTCGATTGTCCTATCCCGTTTTCTTGCAGCTCTGGCCCCTACATGCCCGTGGCCTTTGCCTATCTTGCCAGCGTTTTTCCTTCGGTAAGTACTATGAGACAGCTAGTGTATGTGGTGGTGCGCTGGTAAGGTTGATAGTTGTGCTAATGGCTTCTTTATCGACTGCATCATATAGTTTGGTATTGAAGAAGCTGTAGGTGTTTAGATCTCAACCCCTTAACCACTGGCTTATATAAGCATTGCTAAACACAACATCGACGTATCGGAGTGAATAGCTTACTTTAAAAAAAAAACAAGTAGGGACCTGAAAAATTACTCCTACTAGAATAATATTTGGAGTGCCGCAAGTATGTCTGCTAGGACCTTCTCTCTTCTTAAAAAACGGTCATATTGTTTCTGGCATTAATCATGATACTGCTACTACTACTACTACTAGGAAGAAGACAGAAGAAGAAGAAGAGGAAGAAGAAGAAGAAGGGGAGGAGGAAAAATCACTTCAGCGATATTATTGTTTATTTTCTATATTAACAAGGCATACACATGCACAGGGAAGTAAAAGAAGGAGAAGGAAGGCAATGACGAAGAGAGAGAGAGAGAAAGAGAGAAAGAGTATGGCCCGGGTTCAAATTCAGATTTCTTTAAATTTTTTAACCCGGTACTGATGATCATTAAGCTGCCATGTGATAGCCATGTAACGCTACATGGAATAGTACCTCATGGTTGTTTATTGTTGTAAAAACTTGTAAAGAACTTATTGGCTTGCACCCAGTAGATTAAGATCATGTGTTCGATCTTGTAATTGAAAACAAGTCGGGAAACAATCTTGGAACCATCGGGATCTACAACCAGACATTTCTTAACAACAATTGAAACTTCTTCAAGGAAGCCTAACATTTTTTTTTAAAATCAAAAAGCATTGTAAAGACGATGAACAAAATAAGAATAATAATACAAGGTCGTCGTTAATCATGAGATTGTTCACTTTATGTCTCTCTGCTAATTCCTGCGAACAGTGGAATCAACAGAGTGAAAACAACTGTGAAATGAACTACATGTTTCTTGAGTACATAAAGAGTAAATTGCTATTCCACGTCATAGCAGTATTAAAGAGCAGCAAAAGCAAACGATCATTGTCGCTAAAATTCAGCAAGCTCTGCTTATATTGCTTTTCCCTAAAAATTACCATGACACATAAAGCTTGATATATATAACTATGATATTGTCTTGAAAACAGTCAGAAAACATAAGAACTAAAATGAATAAGACATAATGTGATCATGTAACAAGTTCATTTTTCCATGTTAATCCCCCAGTACCAAATAACCAAGCAAAGCCTCCTTCACCTCCGATAAATGCCCCCATTAAAATCTGATCGGTGCCCCTTTTCTTTCAATAAATACACATTTTTCTTAATTATAAGTGCACCTTTTTCATTCTTATAAGTGCCCCTTTTCATCCCTTGTGAGTGCCTCTTTTCGGGTGTAAGAAGTGCCCCATTTTCACCTCTGACACGTACTCCTTTTCTTTTCTAATAAGTGTCTTATCCATTTCGATAAGTGTCCCCTTTTCCTCTCATCATTAAACGTGCCCCTAATTTAAAGCGACTGAGAGCAATTTCCGCCAAAGCTAGCTCGCTACGCTCGCTCGCATTCATAGATGAAATAATTATGTTACTTATCAAAAGTCTTTTCATTCTCCCGTTCTGAGAATGTGCTTATAACCCTATCAGGATTGGGTTTTTTCCCTCTTTATAAGATGTGATTTTTCGCACTGCGACCTCACAAATCTTAATTTTTTTCCTCGCTCGCAAATGAATATTCAGACCATCACACCCAACTGTAAAACATGATGCTTAAGCAATATCTTGTATGATGTATAAAGAGAGACAAATATTGAAATCATCCCTGATAATGTAATCACAATGTAGGGGCATATAGCAATGTCTACAAAATTGTATATTTTTCGCTTTGAGATTTCCCTTTGTAGGTGCCCCTTTTTTCCAGAAAGTGCCTTTTTTGTTTTGCCCCCTCACTTTAGGAGTCGCTCCGCCGCCCCTGTGTCACACATTCTCTCCATCTTTCATCCCTATCAGAAAGTACACACTCTTGTCTTTGGGGTAGCGCACTACGGATGTGTTGCAGGGTACGGTATCGCTTACTTTTTCATCTTTGTGAGTGACGGTATCGGTTGGAGATGGTGCTACTTCATATGTGGTGCCACGGGGGTCGTTGTCGCCATTGGTTCCTGTTTCATGGCGAATCCAAAAGTATTTCATGTTCGAGGGCAGGTAGGTAAACTAAGAAAAAATTGATAATTGATTTATTCTTGTCCATAAAAGTGGAACTGCGTCTTCCACACATCATTTACAATTAACGTAATCAATACAATGTTGAAACAGGTGGAAATACAACATAAACATTATACAAAACATTGCATAAAAGAGGAGAAAAGAAGAACAAATGCAGGTTAATTTGGCTATTAAGATCACACAATTCAATGAATGTGTTCCATCATGCCCATATACTGTTCTTGCAAAATCAATAATAACTTGTATTAACATTAATTTTGTAATAATACTTATTTGTGATTTACAGAACGAATGACTAACTAGCATCTATAGAACCGGGTGAAAACTTAGTGGGATGGACGGAAATCGTCACCGTGCCCGTACATGCACTTTTCGTATCCATTATCTTAATACTTAAGTTTTGGTAATTACATTTTTATTTAATCATGAAGATGTTTTAGGCTACTCAAAAAATACTCGATCGTAGAGGGGAGGTCATTAATTTACAGAAAATTGGCGTAGCCCCAATAGAAAATAATTATGACAAGTTCGAGGGTTATTTCTACCGTAGAACGAAGCGGGGTTACGAATAGAATTCTGTTTGAAAATCGACATGAAATCTAAAATTTCCTATAAAATGATGATCATTTTTCATGGATAACTTTTCTTACATTTTAAGACAAATTGATAGGCCTTTAATGTCATGTAAATACGTTAAAAGAACCTTAAACGAGGATTTTAAGGTGTGTAGATCAAATTACCAGTCTTATCAAAAGTGGACCTTAGATTGTTACTGTAATAATTATACATTATTTAAGTTACTTTCTAAATGCGACAGGGACTTACTTCATGCTTTCGATAATCCAAAGAGATTACTATAACAAAATTATTTTAAACAGATAGTATTAACCCTTGTAGTGCAGAATGCAGACCCAAAGCTGACATAATACCCATCTTCTTGAAACTCAATAATCTCGATCGTAAGGAACTTCGGGAAATAAACTCAAGGACAATTTTAATACCCTTTTGTATATCCCATAGAAATCATGTTCGGAAATCGTAATAGGACATTTTAAAGGTGATTGACAATATTAGGCTCATTAAATTGCCCTAGGTTAAATTTCGAAAGTCTTCACGACGATATTGGTGATGTTTTTCGTTGTAGAGTCTAATGCTCTCATCGGACTATGATGTGGCAAAACCATTATTGTGAAATTCTATTTCTCATAATCAATTTCTTCCAGTCAAGAACATTGAGACCATCTTGGAAGCAGCAACGCGCTGGTCTGAGGCAGATTGTGTGGTCTGTCATGATGCCCTTGATCCTCGCCAACACGTCACGCATGGCCGCTTTAAACGTTGGATCGTACAACATCACTCTCTATATGGCGAAGTATTTTCCTGACTTCAATGTGGCCATTCTGGGCTGGGTGACACTGATGTCGTCCTTCCCGGGCAGTATCTTTGGCGGGCTCCTTAGTGACCTCCTGTCTCGTACTTCTGGTATACACAGACGACTACGGCTCAGCCTTGTTCTTATGGTAAGAATGATTATGTGATGAAGGCTCAGTGCACATGCATGAGACTATTATTTGTCTGCGGTACGATTGTATAGCAGGCAAATGTTGTTTGTATCGTTAATGAATGCATACTTATGTTGGGTTCGGGGCCTTGGGGCCGTGCCCCGATGGAATGTAATTTGCATAGGCAGCTCGTACAGGTGTGCGAGCTAATTCTGCCACGGAGACGAGGGCGTGGCACCAATTAGTGTGTAATTGAATCATTCTAGCTTGAACTTTCAACGAGACAACTACCATGGAGCCGACCGAGCTTGTCGATCTCGTGAACGCGGACATGTGAGACAACCAAACGGGGCTGCCAAGCCAGCCCGATTCGTTGACTTCCGATAAATTAGGAAGTTTTTCAGCAGCATATTAATAGCAATCAGAAAGCCGGGATCGTGCTTTTCGTGTGGAAAAGCAGGGCATTGGAGAGTTGACTGCAGAGAGGTCTCCATTCATCTTCTTTACAATACAGAGCTAAGTAAAATTATCCTTACATTCACCCGTTTAGGGGTTAATTTGCCCAATAATCTTTCTGACAAAGTTTGTCTCGAGAGAGATAGGTAAATTGGTAGAGAAGAAGTGTATTAATACGAAAAGGAAAGATTCTCCGTGTACTAAAAACGGTTTGTTAAATGAGTTTCGTAACTGTCAAAATGGCATCTCCTGTAAGGAGACTACGAGAAAATTGAGAAGGAATGTTGGAAAATATATTGATATATATATAAATGCTGATAAATATGTCTGTGATATAATAGAACAAGGGTACAAATTACCCTTACATTCAACCCTCTTAGGGATTAATTTGTCCTATAATCTGTCTGCCAAAGACCATTCCAAATTTGTAGTCTTTCCGCCAAAGACCATTCCAAATTTGTCGAGAGAGAGCTAGAGACAGGTAAATTGGTAGAGTAGAAAATGTATTACCGAGCTTGAAGAGAGGCCTCTTGAAATACATTCTGTGTCCGATTGCAAAGGAAAGTGCAGATTAGTTCTAGACTAAAGGAGCGGCAATCTCCATTTTATACAAAGAGAAGTTCAAGTATGAAGATACTTAATTGTGAAAGATGTGTTTGAAATGGGTGACTATGTGTTCACGTTCGGCCTGAAGTCTGCATTAATACCTTCACATTGAGATGGTCAATGAGCATAGGCATATTTAGGCTTTGCCTGGGATTTCGGTGAAATAAGGTATTACGTTTTCAACGTTTTTACTTTTAGGCATTTCTACCTCGGGGTATGTGTTCACCATTAAAAGTGATGAGATTTGTTGTCAGTTATTGGCGTGGTCAGGGTCATAATGCAATCATGTTCCTTGACAACGGAATTGCAGGACATGACAGCAGGAAAGGGGCTGATTCTCTACGTGTCTCGGTGCAAAAGGAACCCAAAGGTTTAGGTTTTCTTCTTGCTGAAGAAAAATGTCAGTGGGAACCAGATCACAAACTTCCTGGCTAAGACTAAATTGGGATTTTCTGAACGAACAAGTGCGAATCTCAAAGAAACGCATCAACGATTTTAAGGTTTCTATTTCCACATTTCTAAAGATCGGAGGTCTGGTATTCTTTTGCTCGTTAGGTCTCTAGCGAAGTTAGTGGGAAAGATAGTGTCAATGCACACCGTGTTTGGATCATTGGTGTGTAAATTCATAGTTGCAGTCTGAGCATGAGTAGATAAAGGTAATTGCAGACCAAATTGTGAAATACACGGATACAAAATACTGGATAGTGTTCATGAAAGTGATGTAATCATTATTCATTTTATGCACAAGCAGTGCACTCCATGATACACAGGTGGAAGAATTCTTTGAAAAGGGGAAACAAAGGCCATTTATGTAGCACCACCATCGCTGTAGGAGTGATCATTTCAAAATGTACTAAGTGGGACCTCTTCATTTTTTTGAAGATCTGTGGATATTCGGGGTCATTTGAGACATGTGCTAACCGTGAATTGGTCTATTAAAGACAAGGGAGTCGTTCAAGTGTGTGAACATAAAGAGTTGGAATGCTCCTATCTTGGTAAACATCAGATATGCTGGCAGGGCTTGGTTTTTTGGAGGGAAAGTGTAGACAAGTTAAATAGTTTCCATATATATCAGGTGTGGTTACGTACAATAATATTGGTCAGTGTACGCCGGAGATGACTCCGGAGTCGGATACGGGGGTTATGTTGTCGAGAGTGGTAACACAGAACTCATGGGAGTTTGGTCTGAGTCTGAGAAGATTCAAAGCTCCTCGTGGAGATCGAGTGCTCGAAGCCGTCGTGAGAACGGCAAGTGTTGCTCGAGCATCGCCTGGAAGGGCGAAGTGTACGCTGGTACACGGACAACCAGAATGTTGTGGAAATCGTGATAAAATGGAGTGGTAACTCCGCCTGCCAAGAAAAGGCTTTGAAAATACGAATTGTTGTGAAGAAAACAATGTAAAACTTGACCCGGCTTGGATATCTAGACGTGAGAACAAGCAGGTTGATGAATTGAGTAGGACGTCAGACAGTGACGACTGGCATGTAAAATGAGGCTTGTAACATAGGCTTGATCAGAAGTGGGGGCTCATGTGTTTGACAGAATAATTATTGTTTGTCATTATAATACCAAAAGTAGGAAGTTTAATTCCAGATGGTGTAATGGGACGAGTGGTATTGATGCTTTTTCTCAGTGCACATGCATGAGACTATTATTTGTCTGCGGTACGATTGTATAGCAGGCAAATGTTGTTTGTATCGTTAATGAATGCATACTTATGTTGGGTTCGGGGCCGTGCCCCGATGGAATGTAATTTGCATAGGCAGCTCGTACAGGTGTGCGAGCTAATTCTGCCACGGAGACGAGGGCGTGGCACCAATTGTGTAATTGAATCATTCTAGCTTGAACTTTCAACAGACAACTTTTATTTACAATGAAAGTGCGTTGTGTCATGTTATCCCTAGTAAAAAATAAATAGGAAAAAAATAGAAAAAAAATAGGGAAAAAATAAATGCAAAAATATATTTTTTTCCTATTTTTCTCGTCCCAAAAAAATCTATTTCAAATAGCATAGTTTTGGAACAAAAATAGGAAAAATAAAGCCACAAATAGTTTTGAAATATATTTTTTCCTATTTTTCGTCCCCCAAAAATATATTTTAAATAGCATAGTTTTGGAACAAAAAATAGGAAAAAAATAAAGCCACAAATAGTTTTGAAATATATTTTTTTCCTATTTTTTTTGTTCCAAATCTATGCTATTTGAAATATATTTTTTGGACAAGAAAAATAGGAAAAAAAATATTTTTCCTATTTTTTCTTCTATTTTCTTTGAATTATATTTTAAACATATATATTTCAAACATATTTCTTATTAAGAACTACAAGCCAAATATATTTAAAGCTATTTAAATTTTGTTGGAATACTATCATTTGATTTCATTTAATTTGTTGATGATAAATGATTGCTGTACTATATTGTTTGGTAGCAATAAAAGCTCTGTCAAATTCTATTTTGTAGCACATTGTTGTACAATATACACAATTACACATGTAGGTGTCATGCATGCATGTAAAAAGTATTGGAAAAAATCTAATGATCGAATCCCCATCCACATACTGTCCCTATATTCCCTACCCTAGTAAAAAAAAGAAGAAGAAGTAGGAATAACATAGGAAAAAATAGGGGGAAAGTACATTTCTATCCTATTTTTCTGCTGCCAGATGTACAGTACAAGATAAATAAAATGCATACAAATTTTGATTACAGTTTGAAATGTTCGAACACTTTAATATTACGTTAAAAAATATCAAATGCAATGAACATGTACACCCATATGGTGAATTAGAGCACCAAACAAACAAAAAGCCTACAAAACTTCTAAAACATACATACTAAGATTACTAACAAAACTTTGCTAGCATTTTATTTAGATAATATTTGATTCAAAGGTAATACCGGTACATGTATCAGTAACTATTATATACATGAATATATATATCTCTGTCTAAATGCTGGCTGGCAAACTGATTGGCATATATACATGTATATATGTACCCGTCTTTTAAATGATACAAATATTATGCAAATATAGTACTAATTTGTAGGTCTAAATGTAAGACATAACACAAGAAAGGAAATTTTTTTTTTCTTCCATTAAATTGCTAATCAATGGTAAAATTTGCAGATAAATGTGGTTCACATGAATACCTCAATATTAAAAGGAATGTACAATGCTAGCAAATCGATTGGCACATATACATGTACCCCTTTTATACAAATATATTGTAAATCTTAATCTGAATGTAAGACAAATACACACAAAAAAATTATTTATAATATATATACATTTTTGCTAATAAAATACTTGTAAAACTGGCAGATAAATATGAACAAATATTGAACAGCTTATACATGACAATAAGTGTGACATAATACCAGTAGCAAGGCTATCTGGCAAGTTTCAATGAGATGACATGACAAACATAAACAGTCTTTTAAAAAATTCTTTAAAAATGTCTATAAATGCATTAGCCTAAAATGAATACATGTGAAGGCAAAAGGTATACATAAATAAGTTCACATCTACTATAACAATGTAATACATGTAAGTGTTAATAGCACTGGCAACTAGGTATATCTGCCAAACATGAATAGTCTTCAGATGTGTTTAAAACATTAAATGAATACTTAGACAAAGCTATATTACTGTTACATGAATACACATCTATAAAATGTTACATAAAACTGGCATCATGCAACTACATAGTACATGTATACCAACAAGTGTCAATGAGCTGTCATGGCAAAAGTGTAGAGAAACAAAGTTATACAAAAATATTCACACGCAGATACAGGATATATTAATTACGCTGTGAGGTAATTCAATTTGTGTTCGTTGAGATTGCCCTGGTAAAAAGCTGTGTATTGTAGATTACTAGATTTATATCTCAGATTCATTCCAACCTAACACATGTTTGATTGTGGCAGGGCGAGGCGACCTGGAAGTACTTGCTGAATGTTTGTTGGTCGGCATTCTGTTCTGGTCCGGATCCGAGGAGGATATAAATGACCAATAAGAACGTTATCGCTCGAGAGAGAGTGTTTGTTGCATCTAGAACATTTTGGAATTGAGTCCCATCACATTGCAGTTGTGGGGAGGGACTATGCTTATATTACCCCTTTGGATTGCTTCCCAGAGTCTGGTTTTGAAGGTTTCAACCGAGTTGCAGGCAATGATGCTGGGGGAATAAATACCAGGCCCGAATGGTTCTTGGAAAGAAGGTGAGTCGATAGATATCCGTTTTGCATCTTATGTTAGAGAAGGAGATATTATGATGTCCCTTGAGTATCTTCTGGGGTTGAGTGATGTATTCAGGTCTGGGTATGGCTACTTGGTCTTTGATGGATTTGTAGAAGGCATTGTTCATTTGTTGGCATTTTGAAATGCTTTCCATTACAGATGAACAATAACCCAGTATGGGTCTCACACTCTCACCCATGTCTTGCATTTCCTTGATGTGTGTTGGACAGTTCAGTCTTACAAATTATGACTGCATGTACACTAGAATACAACGGTGCCATGCAGTGCCACACAGTCCAAGTTGATGACTTTCCAGCAGCCGAAGCTAAGATACCCTGAAAAAATTAAAATTAAAAAATAAAAAAAAATAAGCAGGTTCTGGTTGTAGTATTCTATTATGCTTTCAAATCAAATCAACTATTAAGAATCAACTTTGCCATTCCATTTCCGTTAAAAAATATGCAAGAAAATCTTACATTTATGATTAAGGATGATTTATTGGCTTAGTTTATGAAATATCTACCTGTAAAATGCCTAAAAAGTGCAAAGAATTGCAAATCATTAAAAATGGGTGCAAGTCCTGTGTATGAATGGAGATGCTATTGCCACATGCGTTCACATGTCTGTACCAACTACCATGCGGCCAGTCCGCGCATGTGGCAGAATCTAGTCTACACTGCACTGCCTTAATTTGGTCAAACATATTTGTGAGAGTAGGCCTACTCTAGTAGTATCTAGTAGTAGTAATTCCATTCTCTAATTAGATTCTAGACCGAAATTTCTGTCTCTTTCGTTCGTTAGCCTCTGATTTGGGTAGGGTTGCTCCTCTCTTTACTAGAGACAGAAGCCGACCATAGGCTCCTGTGCAAACTCGGTGGTACGGATCTGGCCACCAAATTCGGCCAAACTTTTGGACTAAAATTTCACTTTAGCGGATTCATATCCGATGCATTTATTTTGAAAATTAGGTCTAGGCTAATATACATCGGTTCCAATTGTTACTGCGCATGCGCTGCAAAAATTTCAACACGAAGCGGAGTTCAATTTCGACGAAGAAAACCAGGAAAAAGACCCTTAAATGCATCATACAGTAAATCTGGTAAGTGGAACCGATGTAGGCTATATTAATTAGCCTAGACCTAATTTTCAAAAATAAATGCATCGGATATGAATCCGCTAAAGTGAAATTTTAGTCCAAAAGTTTGGCCGAATTTGGTGGCCAGATCCGTACCACCGAGTTTGCACAGAGGACGCCTACGGTAGGCTTCTGTCTCTAAAGAGAGAGCCGACCCTACCCAAATCAGAGGCTAACGAACGAAAGAGACAGAAATTTTCGGTCTAATTAGATTCATGTTATGATTTTTCACTTCCAATTCCAATGAAAAGCCTTAGGTACGCAGATATAGGTGACTATAGTGCCGTATATGTAGACTTACTGTCATAGATGCAGTACAGTAGGGAATATAATCTACGATCTTCATCAATTGTGATGGTTTGGATTTTTCATGAACCAAATAAATTTACAAAATCAAGATTACTTAACCAATTTCCTAATTTGTAATTGTAGATCTACAGAAAGCAAACTCAATGTTGTATTGAATTATGTGTTATTTATTTACTCACCTTCTGGACAAAATGAAGATCTTTAAAGTAGCTCCAATCCAGCAGCTAGCAGTCCAGTGTAAAGCAAAGTTGATCGTTTTCTGCAGACCGACTATTATTAATTCCCAACACAAGAGTGCGTGTGTGGGACTGCTGTCTGAGCTGAATTCGATCCTTACTCATTTTGTTAAATTCTTGCTCTGGAATACTCTTAAATTCTTCTTTCCTGGTGCAAATCTAACTCTTATCCCCCATACTGTGGGTTTTAAAGGAATTAAGACAAATCTGGCGAAATGGCAATGTAGTTATTGGAATACGCCGTTGAGCCGATCTGAATGTGTTGTAATTATTTGAATTTGAAAATAAAGTATTCACTTTGTACCACTAGATGGCAGCAAACATACATTGAGTGAAAGCTAAGTTTCTAAAGCTGTCATTCGTTATGATTTAATTTTTTGGAGAATTAGTCAAAAACAAAATAAATGTATTTATTTTGGGGAAATTGTTACAATTCCATCCAATTGGATCAGTTCTAGTCATTAAAACGACAGAGTATTTTTTTTTGGTGCTAATTAGGTACTTTTTTAATTGAAATATTCAAAATAATAAACAGATAGATCATTTAAGTTAAAGATAAAATTAAAACATTCTTAATTCTTGATTAAATGTTCATACAATATAATTGAGCTCCATTAAAAGGGAAAGTTGAGTTCTGAGGAGGGCCAGTAATTTGTCCGAATCATCTTTGAATCTATTTTTCGTTTACTTTAAAAGACAAAATATCTCAAAATTATTTTTAACATTATAGACTTATATTTTGAAATATGTTTTGAATTGTGCAAATATATATTTGTAAATTGTAAGTTAGTTTCAAGAACCTTGCAATCAAATATCGGCCTACATTAAAAGCAAATAGGTGACAAAATTCATTAATTTTGTAAAACATAGTACAATATTACAAAAATAGAACAAAAAATGGAGATAAAAAATTTAAGTTCAGAAACATAGTAAAAAAATAGGAAGAAAATGGGTGAGAAAAATCTAAGTCTAGAAACATAGTAAAAAAATAGGACGAAAATGGGTGAAAAAAATCTAAGTCCAGAAACATAGTAAAAAAATAAGAAGAAAATGGGTGAGAAAAATCTAAGTCCAGAAACATATAGTAAAAAAATAGGAAGAAAATGGGTGAGAAAAATCTAAGTCCAGAAACATAGTAAAAAAATAGGAAGAAAATGAGTGAGAAAAATGTAAGTCCAGAAACATAGTAAAAAAATAGGAAGAAAATGGGTGAAAAAAATCTAAGTCCAGAAACATAGTAAAAAAATAGGAAAAAAATGGGTGAGTAAAATGTAAGTCCAGAAACACAGTAAAAAAATAGGAAGAAAATGAGTGAGAAAAATGTAAGTCCAGAAACATAGTAAAAAAAGGGAAGAAAATGGGTGAGAAAATCTAAGTCTAGAAACATAGTAAAAAATAGGACGAAAATGGGTGAAAAAATCTAAGTCTAGAAACATAGTAAAAAATAGGAAGAAAATGGGTGAGAAAAATCAAAGTCCAGAAACATAGTAAAAAATAGGACGAAATCGGGTGACAAAAATCTAAGTCGAAAAGAATAGGGAAAAATAGCAAGAAATAGGTAAAAATAGTTATCAAACCACCTATTTGTAGAAAATAGAAAAAAATAGGCAGTCATATGCTATTTTAAATCTATTTTTAATAAAAAATAGTGTTTAAATAGGGTAAATTCACAAAAAATAGGAAATAAATAGTAAAAAATAGCAAAAAAATATATTTTTCCAGAGCCCATTTTGACTAGGGATGTTACGACATGACTGTGTTTACAATGAAAGTGCGCTGTGTCATGTTATGTTACGACTTGACTGTGTTTACAATCAAAGTGCGTTGTGTCATGTTATGTTACGACATGCCTGCCATGTTATGTTACGTCATGACTGTGTTTTATTAAGGTTTTCCAGAGTTTTTATTCTCGTTGAGTTTTAACTCTGGTTTTTTATCCTGGACCATGGTCGGTCCGGTTTCCTGAAGGAAACGAGAAGAAATGTTTGTTAAACATTCATACTGAATAAACGGCCGGCTCTCAGTAGTCGTTGTCAGGCTCTAGTCGTTGTCAGGCTATCCCACAATAATTGAAGTGTATTATTGTGTTATTTGTTTGTACTGGGAGTCAAGAGGGATGACAGACTAAATAATATGTGAAGTTATAGGACAGACGTTATTTCAATGCGCCATTCAATAATATTAGAGGACATCAGGCATATAAAAATGCATAGAACACGTGCGTCCAGGCGCAATTTCTAGCCACATGCAGACACAGCCCTGAAGCAGGGTGCGATGGCCTAGCGCGAGGTTTTACATTTTCACGAAAAGTAACCTCATCCTGAACAATTTGTTTGACAACTCTGAGCGCAGCCGTCTTCTGATCTGTAGGGGCCGATTTTCCAATACTTACTGTGATATTAATTTGGTTTGAATTGAACCAGTTGGGGGAATTGGTGGACGTTCGGATAGCGTCTCCTATGCAAAGGCTTGAGACCGACTGTGCGTTGCATGTATTCTAAAGAAATTTTGAAAACGCCGGCAATATATCAAAGCCTGGTTTTGAGAGAAATTACGGATTGCTGAAAATTGATATTAAAGGGAGTGTAGCCTGACGAGACTACGTGTCTTTCCCGTGGCCTACAGGCGCGGAGCCAGGATTTCTTAGACGGGGGGCACATTTTTTTCTCCCACAAATTGAGGGGCGTAGTGTCGTAGTGAGCACATTTTTTTTTTGCACCGGAAAATTGGAAAATTGGAAAATCGCGCCGGCCGAAAATTCGCTAAGTGGGGGTAGTCGGGTAGTGAGCACATTTTGGGGGGCCGGGGGGCACGTGCCCCCTGGGCCCCCTTGGATCCGCCAATGGCCTAGCCAACGAATTTTGTTGGGCCTAGCTGACTCGGGGCCAATCGGGTATGACGACGCGACCGCAGCAGACGAGAACGTGGACTGCTACGTGGACATCCTTTTAAGGCAATGTGATCACGTCCTTTTAAGGCACACTGCCGGGCACTGCTAGTGCCTTAAAAGGACGTTACATTGCCTTAAAGGGATGACCACGTAGCAGTCTACGTTCTCGTCGTGCAAATCTAAAAGTCCCTTATCACGTGCGTGCAACTTACGCGAAACCGAAGCGTGAGGAGAACTTCAGTCTATTTTGCGAACGCTGACCATGTAGAGAATAGGAACTTTTAGATTTACACGACGAGAACGTGGACTGCCACGTGTGCCATTTTTTCAAGGCACTGGCCCGTGCCCGGCAGTGCCTTAAAAGGGCGTCACATTACCTTAAAAGGATGTCACCGTGGCAGTCCACGTTCTCGTCGTGTAAAATCTAAAAGTCCCTATTAAGTCGCTGACTACCGTTAATCAAATTTTTTTTATGGGACACGTCTCTCTAACCATACCACTATAGCTCCCAGACACGGTTCGCGCTGCCCATGAATGAGACCGTCTACGTCGCCATGCCTAACATGGGTCATACATTGAAGAAGCACTGCGCGCGTCATGGCGAGGGTGGCTGGGTGGGAACCACCGGTCTTTCTACTTGGATTAAATGAAAATTTAAAAGGTCATTATAATAAATGGGAGGGGAATTAAAGTAGCGTCTTCTTTTAATGTTCCCTTTCCCCTATCCCTGTTTCCTTCATTTTTCCTGTCCTGTCGTTTTCTTTTTCTTTTCACCGTTTGAAAGGGCCACTTGCGCCCCCCCCCCCAACCCTCCACCCGTCGCTGCGCCACTGGCTATGAGCTGACCAACGATTTTGACAAGATTCTTTCTGATAATATTTATAATTGTATATTACCAGTATAATGTCTTTTGGTTTTCATCTGCAGATTATCGCGTTAGTCGCGTCACCGATGATCTTTCAAACTCCAGCTACGACAGGTGTTGCTTTATTCGGCATCTATATCGCCGCCAGTGACTGGTTCTACGTAGTCAATCTCGCCGTCATCTCCGACCTTACGCCCCTCGAGTGCAAGACGATCATTTTCGCGCTCAACTTCTTCTTCACATATTCCGTAGGAGGCGCTGTCAACCTGACTTTTGCTCCGATCGCATCTTTGGTTGGTCTCCGAACAGCGCTGACGATTCTTTGTGGCTTGCTTTCTGGGATCAGTGTTGCGGTTCTCCTCATACCCATTGGAGTCACGGAGACTGAGAATGAAGAGGAAGATACGACCGAATCTGGAGAAACAACCCCTCTTACGGTTTCGTACCGTACTTTACCCTCGACATAAACACGGCGGGTCTAATGTCAATATTAACTGTCATGTACATCACTCAACAGCCAATAATATTTTAATCAAGGTTTCCATGGAAGTTACCATTAAAGAGAAGGTTGAGTTCTGGGAAAAGGTGAAAATTAATATGTTCCCTCAAAAGCATGGCTCTTCAAATGCTTTTTTATATTCTAATTATGGCATGTAACAACATAAAAATCGGGACAGATTTTTATGCCACATTTTCGTGTAGCCCCATATACATCTTTCTGTGTACAGTGCTTGTAACTTACCAAGACTGGGCCAAATTTCTTATCATTTTGATCATTCCAGAATCTTGCAATACACACCAATACTTATATGCTAGATGATCAACCTTTTCTGATCGATTCCACACCGTTTCTTTCACAATGCAATTGCATGACCAACTTTATCTTTAATGGCAAAATTGCTATCAATGCTAATATAAGTTTTATCCAACGTGGCCCAGGAGTGGTTTCACGAAACTGCGTTGAGCCTCATTTTATGGACATATCCGATTGAAACGCGTAAGACTGACATGTATTCGAATGGCACTTTCGAAAACTAGCAGCTGTTTTTTAAAGTTACAAAGGCCAATGTCTTGTAGGCTTCTGGGAGGCACTCTGGGCCATGAAGTTGATCTCCTTTTCCATCAATCTGTATGGCATAAAATGTCTGCCATACACTCGAGGCAAAAGCAGACACTGATATGGAGACATGGAGTTGGGTCCTCCCCGAAGCGGAAGGGGGATATGCATGGGCATGGGAAGCGTCAGTTATCATTACGTGTGTATTGGGTTTTTACAGACGTGTATCAATCAGATATGATTATTTACGTCTGGGGACCGACCTTTAACGTCACCATCCGAAAGACGTGACTCAGTTTCGAACCTGCGTCCTCGGCTGAATCAGTTTGTAACTTCCACTGTTAGCTGGATTACAGGCGCACGCCACAACGCCTAGTTACGTAATACTTCTTTATTTATATGTAGTATAGTTGTAACAAAAATGCTCTTTATTATTTTGATAATTCAAAAGGGGTGATTTCGGCAGGTCACATTTATTCATAGTGCATAATTATGAGCAGAATATATATTTTTCGCTGCTATTCCTGTATTTGGCGTCGAATCAGTTTTACAAAATTCGTCAGATATTTCAATACGAAAGTCTTCGTTCCTCAAAAGTAGGCCATAAAACTTGACCCTGCATGGAGTAATTAAATCAAATGAAAAGAAAAGTAACTTATCATCAATTGCATTCAAAACTTCTCGGAATATTCTGGGGTTTACACACTTTAATATCCTGATGAATAGTAGTTACATTAGTTTACCAATGAAATATAGTTTACAAGAAATATCTGTCAATCTAAAATACGCTGGTGTTATTTATGTAAAACTCGGGGAGATCAAAATAGTGGGTTCCATGTGAATGTTAGCCATTATTTTTTGTGTGGAAATTAGCACATTCTAATTGTGAAGTGATAGAATAAGGTATCTTGAGGAGAACAGGAAGAGCCATGATACAGAATATGTGTGGTGTGAAACTCTCCGATACTAGAAAGGACACAAGTGAGCTCATTGAAAGGGTTGGGTCTGGAAGAAACTGCCTTGGAACTTTGGAAGTGGTAAAGAGAGGTGGATTGAGATGGGTCATGTGTTGAGGAGGGAAGATGATGAACCTGTGGAAAGAGCGTAGGATCTGGAAGTGGATGGCAAAAAGAAGGAAATGAAGATCGAAAATTTAATGGAAAGATATGGTGAAGAGAGAAAGCAGTAAGGTTGGTCTAATTTAGGAGGATGCCCCAAGACAAGAAGAAGTGGAGGGAGTGTCATCATGGTGCGAAAGTCAGTAACCCCTCGAAATAGGGAAAATCCTGACTCTAATAAATGATGATCATGATGATGCTATCCAATGTTAAATGTGTAATGTTTGAAAAATAGAAGGTTTCACAAGAGCAATAAAACTTTCTAGATCCTTTTCAAATCGGTGTGAAATCCAAATCATATAGATTAGGCTTTAATACAAAGTTTTCTTAAGTCGACCCAATTTAAATGTAAGCATTGATTGAAATAAAATATACAGTGTTGTATTATGTTCATAACTATTTTTCTTTTAATTCAAGATTCAAGCTTTATTAAAATAGTGATATTTTTCACAACATACAATAATTTACACACATCCATTTACAATACAGTATAGGCCTATATAAGTGTGTGTGTATTTGTGGAGAGATAATTAAATTGAAATACAAAACAAAAACAAAATTTTCACCTCGTATAAAGTACGCCGTCTTCCTTATAATAATAACTGGTAATATACTCTGTTAAATTTCTTTTTCATTATGTATGTACATTTTTTGTTACCTCTTTCCACAGGGTTCTGTGACCGGGCCCATCCTGTTCTCAATTTTTAATTAATTTTAATTTAATAAGTCTCTAAATTAGTCCGGTATCAGTTGGGTAACTTAGAATTCATCCGTAAATACCTAACTCGCAGTGCCACATAGAAGATTACCCATGTTTTGATTTCATCCCCTCTTGATTTCGGAAATGCTCTGTTGTTCAATTTACCTCAAAAACAGCTTGTACGATTACAAAAATTACAAAATGCTGCTCTTCGTATAGTGACTCTCTCTAACAAACACAGTCACATCACATTGGTTCTCAAAGCACTCCATTGGTTGCCCATGCATTGTTTTCAAAATTTCGCTTTTATGTCATTGTGTTCATGGCTCTGCTCTAAAGTACAATATTACTTGATAAATCATTACATTCCTTCCAGATCTTTACGCTCTCAAAACTCCGGATTTCTTGTTCTTCCTATGAGCTCAATACTAAGTGGGGAAGAAAAAACTTTGCTCATGCAGGGCCTTCGCTATGGAATGCTCACCCTCGAGAGATTCGTCATAGCAGATCAATTGAAGTGTTTAAAAGTAATCTAAAAACATATGTGTATTCGGCATGTTATTAATTGTTCTGTCATTTTTGTATGTTCTGTCTTACTTCTGTTCCTTTGTTTGTAATGCAGATGCTTTAATGTTATCTTTTTCCCCTTTCAAATGCGCCTTGAGTGTTTGATTTCAAGTGGATTCGACGCCTTACAAATCTCAATTATTCGTTTTAATTATTATTCATTACTCGAGTATTTTGTCGATATGAAAAAGAAATGGAAGAAAAAAGGTTACTTTGAATTGAAATGAATATATTATGGGAAGCAAAGGGAAATTTATCTCATGCATATAAGACCCCATCCCCGCCGCTTTCCATACAGGCCTACACAATAACTGTGAATAGGCCTACTCATATCATTTAAAGACTACTCAAAGTTTTTTTATTTTTGCAAGTTCTCATACATATAATTCAGTAGAATAAGAAACAATGGAAAATAAGGTAAAGTGAGGCGATACTTATAATTGAGGTGTATGCAAATTCAAATATTCTTCCAAAATGATTAAGCTAAACACGTTTATTCTAACTAATGATATTATAATGATGAAAATAATACCATTAGTAGTAATAATAATAATTATTATTATTATCATTATCACCATCATCATCATATTCTGGGTTTATTATTGCTTTATACCATGCGATATTATCTGTATAGTAAGCGCTTTTAAGCATTTCTTTATTATAATCACTTTACTCAATATTAAAATCAAACAAAAGAACTTAAACAAAAATTACACGGCTTTCTCCGAATCATCGGGTCGTCATGTCTGGTCGGGTGGATACGTTACACGACCTTTCGTGAAAAGAAAGGGGAAGATCATGTGAAGATGCACGTTAAGGACGCGACCTTTTGTAGATTTGCCGTAGGGTTTTCACAAAGTGGCGGTTAAATTGGACAAGAACATTTGTAGATGAAAGGGATTTTTTTTCACAAACATTACCCTCGACATTTCGTGAATAAAGCCGGGGAATAAAGGAGCATGTTTTCACAAAAGGTCGGGTAACTTGCGTGACAAACCGACCCGATGATTCGAAGTAAGCGGCCAAATTACACGCAGATCATACAACCTTTAATAACAACTGAATTATTCATATATACCCTCACCACGTTTAGTTTGATATTTACCGATTTATGTTTCTTGAGAATGTGACATATTAATATTCAACAACTCGGGCCCTAATTCAACCAGTCCACTTTTCATTCTTGAGTAAAACACACAAAAAACATTGGGTGGTATTCCGATAGCGCGTACTAAGTTGTTAAGCCTAGCTTAACTTAGACCACACTTTTATGGAGTACCTGTTGCTAACTCATTTACCCTGTACAGATTATTTTAATCCTGCAATGAAAAGTGTCAAAAAAAATTAATTTTGAAATGAAATGGGAAGAAAAAGATAATACGAGTATGAACTGAATTTCAATAAAGTCTTTGGTAGATTATCTTCGTCATGAATAATATTGAAGAAAGAAGTGTAAACTAAAATTCTTGTTTAGTCTGCACTTAGTCCCGGCTTAACTTATGAGAATACCACCCATTAACTTTACAAGGGGTATGAATAACTTTGGCAGTTGATAACTGTAGAAGTACAAGAATACACAGAACGAGAATGCACCCGGCGGTGGATTCTACGTAAGTAAATAGATGTAATTATGCTTTTTATGATGATAATAGGAACCGTTTTAGGTTTTATTTAAAGGAAGGGAGGATTGGTGCTTTTATAATGGAATAATCCAAAACTTCGAGCAGGTGAAAACAACAGTATTTTGGGCTAGAATATTTCTCATTAATTGTAAATGAAATTTATTGAAACGCCGAGTGGGGTAGTCATGAATTGTTTTATTTCGATGAAATATCAGATCAAAATCATCAAATACTTTTTTAAATTTTTTTTTATTGTAGCGGAACATAAATTCACCAAACTGAAAAAGATATATTTCACATTAAGCAATTGTTCATTTTTTTATCGTTAGTATGGGCGCGCGGATTGAAGTTGAAAATAATTCTTAAGGATTTATTTTGAAGCAATAATATTTTTTCTAAAAGCGACTGATGAGTGTTACCCCAACCAGGATACCATAGTTTAAACATGGACCATAGTTTAAATAAGGTAAAATGAGACTTGAGTAAAGCATAAAAAGGGTGGAAGAGGGAAGGTAAAATTTAAGTTTATGAATCACACCGACGTGAGATTGTTTTCGACATGGACACCTACAAATTTAGTAGAAGAGACCTTTTCCAGCTAGAGGAACACCGTCAAAAATTGTGTCGCCGGGCAAGGTCGCTATTGAGTTGCTATATATCATTATTTTTTTTTCTTCAATTAAGTTTAGAGATAATTTATTTGCTTGTATCCACTATGTGACTTGTTAGGTTCCCCAAGACGATATTCAACAAGATTTGAGGATCTCGGTGTGAAAAGAATGCATATTTATCATCCACGAACAGAATGAAAGATAATAAATGGGAAGATTCATAAAAATCATTTGTGTAAATCATAAATAACAATGGCCCAAGCAAGCCACTGTGTGGAACACCACATTCTATTCTTTTGCAATTGTAAATATTCAATCTCATTTAAAGAAACAATTTGTTGTCTGTTAGATAGGTAACTCCTGATCCACTCCAAGGCCTTCCCATGCACGGATTCAATAATGAGATAATTTATATAGTATTATTTCATGGGTTATATATTGTGTCAAAGTCCTTGGAGAGGTCCAGGAGGCCGTTTCATAAAACTTGTTATCTATAACAACTGCTAAATTTCTATGACAAATTTGCTCTCAGCCAATCAGATGCCATCGGATTTCAGTAGCTTATAACAGTAGCTTGTAACTTGTTACTGATAACAAGTTTTATGACACAGGGCCCAAGAAGACCTATCATGTAACAAAACTTATCTAGTGCTTGTACTACTTTTTCGGTAAATGAGAGTAATAAAAGCCTTATTGATGAAGATGTATCTCTATTCAAAGAAGTGTTTGATTCAACATCGGAGGACTAAAAAGTTATAAATTAACACAGTGTTAACTTGAAAACTCGAAACGCCGCGCCGTATAGGCTAAATAGTGAAGATTGAATATTCATAATTCAACCGTTATGAGCCAGAAGGGCGTTAATTAACTCATGTTATTTAACTCATGTTATTTAAAGAGAAGGTTGAGTTCTGGGAAGAGGTGAAAAATAATTTGTGAGCGATATCATGCATTGTTATTATGCAAGTGTGAAAGAACATCAGATAAAAAATGTTCCCTGAAAAGCACGGCTCTTCAAATGCCTTAATATTCTAAATATGACATGTAACAGCATAAAAATCGGGACGGATTTTTATGCCACATGTTTGTGTAGTCCCATATACATCTTTCTGTGTACAGTGCTTGTAACTTTACCAAGACTGGGCCAAATTTCTAATCGTTTTGATGATTCCAGAACCTTGCAGTACACACCAATACTTATATGCTAGATAATCAACCTTTTCTGATCGATTCCACACCATTTCTTTCACAATGCAATCGCATGACCAGAACTCAACTTTATCTTTAACACAGAATGAAAGTCTTCATGACTCTGAGTAGACATTATTTTAATCATGGGTCGGAGATCGAGATGCCCGGGGATCGAGTTTGTGAGGGGCATGGGTCTTCAAATAGAGTGATATACATCGACCCCCTCCTCCCCCTCAACATTTTGTGGGGTCTCACATGTTTCAGGCGCGTCTTGTAGGAGCACTATCGTTTCATTCCCTCCCCCCCCCCACCTCCCACGACTCCTCTGATCATATTTTTCGATCGGTAGACAACTACTTTATTATCTCTGGGTATTTAATTTTTGTCAGGTGTCGTATAGGCTAATCCAGGGGGTAGTTGTAAGCACTAAAAAAAAATGCTTATTGATTCATAGGGCATCTGTTTTGTCATGAATTAACCTTACATATAGAAGGCCGCCCTCATTGGGATACTTAATCTATTGAGGGGGGGGGGGGCATATAATAAGTAATTGTTTACTTGATCTTCTTCTTCTTCTTCTTCTTCTTCTGATTAAGTCTGACTGAAGATTCTTTCAAAATATGTGCGTGTGTGTGTGTGTTAAGCGCAATTTACGTCGATGAATGGGGTTGCAACAATTTCTGAGGGCAAGGGAATTCCAATTCCTTACTTAATTATTCTGGGGAAAGTTCCGACGATTGAAGTAATAACACAAAACACTTTGTTGCAGGTCTACGTTTTCTGTGAAAGAATGAACATCATAGTCCTGGATAGGTATACTTTAAGGCACTTCCCTATCCCTGCCCCCCATACCCTCCTCTTTTTCTTCTGTCTTGCCTATCATGCGATTAAAAAAATGTAGCGCCAGGGACGGCTTTAATTTACCACAACGGACTGTTAGCATACTAGGGAAAAAAAACAACAGCACGTTTAGACGGCAATAAGGAGAAAAAATAACTTCATGCTCACGTGCATTAATCAATATGGAGACTAAACAGATGTACTGAAGCACAAGGATCATTTCAGACTTATTTTGACCCCGGTAAGAGATAAATAGACCCATGAGTGATTCTTGGACTTAATTTGATGCGGTTTCACTTCATTTCAGTCCCACACCTTCAACTGCGTGCAGTGTAATGGTGGCTACATTTTACGTGATGTTTATCGAGTCGGATGATGTGTGTGCGTGCACTCATAGTACTTTTCATCACCCCTACAATGCAGGAGGTCTAACCCTAACCGTAATTCGTAAACGGTATTGACTTTATACCCCATTTAGCACTAAAGAGTAACAATAATTCAGACACATCCTGCACGTGCATGTAGTAGGCCTAGTAGTAGTACTAGTACTAGTAGTAGTAGTACAACTATAGAGACGGCCGCTGATTTTCCTCTGCCGCGTCTGCCGCGTCCTGTTTTGCCAGCATTTGCAATTCATCTAGTTTCAGGCTTTCAGGCTTTCAGGCTTTCAGCTAATCTATATGCCACCTAAACAAAATCAACAGCTAAAAAACTTGGTAGACTATCTATGGTCAGTTTCTCGCCCACAACAAATGAACAGGCTTTTATGTATGCGCGACATGGTGGTATGAGAGTTTTTACGACCGAATTTGTGTACATAGAGTTTACACAGAGATTGGGCACTCACGGTGGCCAAGAAATGTACACAATGAATACAAAGCAGTACTTCACCAGGATTGAAAAAAGCATACTCGTAGCTAGGGCTGTGCATAACCGTGTAATGAGGTAATCGAGTACACTCCTAGGCTTACAGTCGAGTACTTGAATACTCGGACGCCATGTTTTTTTAATAATTTTTTTGAATTTTTTTGAATTTTTTGATTTTTTTTGTTTGTTTTTTTGCCAACACCATACTACGAACAGTACGAAGGTTCGTCTCTGAAAATCCACACGATTTTATGGCGGCCGAGTATTCGAGTACGAGAAATCGTACTCGAGTAGTTGTCAACAGTGCGAGTACTCGTCGCAGCCTTACTCGTAGCAGCATTACGATACTTTGTGTTAAATTTAAAAAAAATAAAACACCCCTGTTGATTCTCAAGACTCTCAAACGCCACTGTACAAAACTCAACAGGTAATACCAGCACCAGAAAGATCCCGTAAAACAAAAAAACGTTAGATCTGATTTAGTCAGTATAATAAACAAAGAAGTTAATTAGTCGCACATTAACTCATCGATTTCTCGTCCAACTTGGATGTATCCCCTAATTGTTACTCTTTGTGACTTTTTTTAAATATTACAGGCTCCACGAAGTGGCTTTGACTTAGTTCACTTGGGACTCACCATGAGAAGAGCCACAAGATCCTCTTCAGGGCGACCTACCAGCCCCGATGCAGAGCTATTACAAGAGTATCACGACAGGAGCACAAGATCTAGGAAACCCTCTGGGCTCCCAATCAGTCCAGACACAGAGCTGTTGCAGGAGCCTGAAGAGAGGGCCACGCGATCAAGGAAACCTTCTGAGGACCTTGTTGTCCTAGAGCTGCCTCGTATCACAAGGATAGGAAAGCGCAGTGGAAGTGGGAGGTCTCCAGAACCCCCAAAGCTATCTCCAAGGGGTGGGAGAAGTGCAGAAGGTGGACATAAGCATGAGAAAAGAGGCTTGTCCCCTGCGGAAGAATCTGCAAGAGAAACATCCACAAAGAGAAGGAGACGGTCTGGTCGCCTGGTAGAAGAAGATGTCGAAAAGGAGAAACAAGAAATGCAAGAAAAAGATGAGAAAGATGATGGTGATAAAAGGGACAAAGTTTCAGAGAAGAAAGGTAAATCTCCCAGAGAAAGGAAGCATGATATCAACCTGAAAGAAAAAGGTGTAAAGAGAAAGATCCAAAAGAGAAAGAGGACAAAGAAGTGAAGGCTAAGGTAAAGGATAAGCATCAAGACATTGTTACCAAAGAACACAAGAAAGTTGAGGAGAGTACAACTACATCAAAAGAGCCAAGCGGTAAATCTCGGAGGAGAACCCGCTCTGGAAGGCAAGGAACTGATGGAGATGAAGAATCATCTACTCACTCACATCAGCCAACTCAGCAGGACTCCAAACCTGATCATCCAGAGAAGAGTGATGGAGACAAAAGTACAGATGAACCAGCATCGAAACACCAAAATAGCAAAGATCCTGGCAGACCTTCATCCAAGAGTGGACAGGATAAGGAGAAATTAGACACCCCCAGACTTCGAAGTCCACCAAGAAGTCCAGAGAAAAGCAGGAAGGTAGAAACTGCCAAAGTAGAACTGCTTAACGTCAATTTAGATCTTGGGAACTTACAGTGAAGACCTCAAGCAAACCATCCCCAAGAGGGGCTCTTAGTCCAGCACTTCGGATGAGTCCTAGAAGGGCTAGACAGCCAAGTGGACAGAAGTCCTATGATGATCCTGAATCCGCAGAGAATGAAGATACTCAGAATAAGAATTCTGGTGAAGAGATAACACCTTCAACAGCTCCAAGCCACAAAGAGTCAACTGAACACAATACCACATCAGAAAAAGATATAACAAAAGATAAGCCAGATAAGAGGAAGAAACCTGCACTTGCTTGTAGGGATATATCTAAAGACTTTGATGAGTCTAAAGAAATTCCTCAATCTCCCACACGGTTAACCAGAGCTAAGAAAGAAGAATATTTTCCAGCCAAAAAGGAGGATACCCATGGCAATGATGATGACATATTATCTTGGCAGTCCAAGTCACACAAAGCAAAGAAAAGTCGAAGTCCAATGAAATCTCCAAGAGATAGTTCACTTTCTCCTCGGAAGGGCTTGAGGTCAGGAAGGGCACCTGAGGCTGATGGTACTCCGGATCACAACAGGGCCCAAGAGCAGGACCAGGTGAATGTTGTTGCCATGGAGACGGAATGGATCCCTCCACCAGTCTGCTCAGACACTTATATGGCACAGAAGGAGGTAACTGTCAGCCAGGAGGAAGAGCAGAATGTGCAGCCATTGCCGGAGTTGGATCGTGCACCAACCTTCGGCGAGTTGCTTGCAGCAGAGAAGCAGGCCAAGGAGGCTGACGATGTGACAGAGATCTCTGATGAAGTGGCAGCAAAGATACGAGAATGGAGGGTGCAGGAAGAGGAAAGTGTTGGTTTCCAGGGAGAGGAGTGGTACGCAGAGGAAGTGGATGAAGGCGAACCGTTTTACTATGAATCTGATCACATGGCACTCAAAGGGAACAAAGAGTGAGTATGAGTCAAGTTTCTGTGTTTGTAATGCATTCCAGTTAGCTATTTTACTCCCCCTCTCTCTCTGGTGCTCTGTTTAGCAGGTTTTAAGCATGAAAACCCTTCCATTCTTTTCTGTCTTGAGCTCTTTCCTTCATCTTTGTCGTGTATCATTTGCCTTGATACCAATCAACATTATAATTCTTTTCCTTCCCCTTGGTCTTTTTCCATTCAACCTTCCCTCAATGATATCTCTCAGGAGTCCATCTCGCCGTAGGATATGCCCAGTCCGTTTCTTCTGTCCGTTCCCGACACGGCACTATATCCTTTGGCAAGGTGTTGATCTACATTTGCCACTCAATACCCAAGAGAGAAATGGGGACCCGGTAGGATGATGAAAGCATTTGTGAAAGTAATTGCCTATGCCCTCATGGTGACCATATGGTAGAAATACTCCCCAGGGAGTGGAGATGGTGCACATTGTGTGTGAATGATTGGGGTAATAATATCTGTAAAGCGCTTAGAGACGGTATTCTGTATTAAGCGCTATATAAATCCAGATTATTATTATTATTGTCACTAACTTCCGCTCCTTTCCCAATCTCTGTAAACTTCATCATATGCCACTCTATCCACCCAACTTGTCTTTTCCTTCGTCCTTCACAGCCACATTTCAAAACTCTCCAACCTTTTTATGTCTGCTTTTTTTTCAGAGTCCATGCCTCTGATCCATAGCGCAGCACACTCCAAACCATAGTTTTCATGATTCTTTTCCTTAGATACAAGTTGAGTTTTTTGTTGGTGGCAATTTGCTGCTTACGTAAGGATTCCTTTGCGACTCCTTTTCACATGAACCATTGTCCGTAATTATAGTCCCCAAGTACTTATGATGAGAAAAATCAGAATTGGTAAACAAGAGTTCACGAAAAGACAAGCAATCAACATTTTGTCATAGTATGGGCACATTTTCAAGTAAATAGATTAGCCATTTTTCTATAGGACTACAGGGTGTATATTTGAAAAAAGGGATTACTTGCATTTAATTTACCAAACATTTTCGTGAATTTGAGGGCATGTATTAAAAGTTTGTGTCACCCGACAATGGGACCGAACCCAACCTATCGTGAATTTAAGGGTTTGTCTTCACGAATGGTTGTGTAACCCGATGACCCAACCGGACACGAAGACCCGATGGAATAAAGTAAGCCAACACTACTTGACCTTGGCAATGTATTCATTTGTGTGTTTATTTTTGTTTTTTGTTTTCTGTGTCCTCTGCCTTTGACTTTCAGCTACAGGATGCTGCTTCGTACAATCACCACGCTAGAGGCCCAGAGGAAACAGGCTGTCAAGGATCTAGACAAACTGGTGACGGCTCAAAGAGAAGCACTTCGAAACCCCCTCAAGTTTGTTCATAAATTGCAGAAAAAGGTTAGTCAAACTTGGGAAGGTGTATTTTATCGTAAGATGTGGACTGTTCAAGACATTAATACCAATGATTTTTAAATTTTTTAGGTATGGGTAGTTATTGTTAATGCCTCGTTGCTATTTTACATTGTAATGTGTCCTCTCTGTTAAAGGTAATGCTTTTAAAGGTAAAGCTTTTAATATGAATGGCAGTCATACGTGACACAATAAGAGCTTGAAACATATTTCTCAAAGTAATCCCCTAGTAAATTTTTAGTTATCAGTTGGTTAAAAAGCAATTGCATTCATAATGCTATCAAAGAAGTAAAATAGCAATTTAAAAAATGTAATGAATGGCAAAAGATGAACTTATGATATGTATGCATTATAAATTTTTTATCTTTTTCTTCATGTGTCTCCCGTTTTTATTTTTACAAAGGACACTCTGCACCTGCCGTCACCCCAGCGCATTGTTCTTCTCCCAGAGATCCCGTGGGGGCGCTATTTAGGTCATGCGGACAGTAAGGAGCTGATCCTAGGGTTGTCTCATCAGACAAGGGCTAGCTTAAAACCAAAAGGTATGTATAGATTGGTAAGCCCTTTGTCTACCATTAAAATCATCAAGTGAAAAGATATAATCAACATAAATAACATTAAAGTACTGTAGTACCCATTTACTACACCTGGGTGGAGAGTGGCTACCATATAGCTACACCAGGATAAGGCGCTCAAGCATTCACAGAATTTCTTCCTACCGGGTACCCATTTACTACACCTGGGTGGAGAGTGGCTACCATGTACAGTAGCTACACCAGGACATTCAAGAAATTTCTTCCAATAGTGTGTCTCTTAAAGATACTATGTCCCTTTTGCAGCCAACATCAAATTCTGTAGAACTTTGCAGGAATTATGAATATGTCATGTATGTCCTATCTGTGAAATTTAAACGTTAGCAGTGTCCTAATATTCAAATTATGCAAGGAAACTCGTTTACTTGCTAGACTTCACTGTCAGACACTATTGAGTGACTGACTGGCTTTTTCATCTTTGGTAATAACATACATAAAATGAGCTGTAAATGGTACATGAGCATTTGTCTACATCAATAACCCACTTCTTGTAATGGCCAAAATTAAACTGATTGAATCTTTGCGCAGCATAAAACGTACGACCATTCGGTACAATGGTCTGAAAAATCAGACTATTACTTACTGGCTCTATAGCTCCTAAGTCGATTCGACAACTAATAGTCGTTATTTTCCCACTTAAAGACATTTTCAAGCCCCCCTTTTTTTAGGGAAGTTCTAAATTAGTATTGTCTTTCAAATGTCGTTGGAATTTAACCTTTTCATTTTTTTGGCCTGCAAATGGGACATAGTACCTTTAACAGCTATTGGAGCCTCAACCTGTGCTTGTGCAAAGAGACAGCACATTATACCAAAATTGAATTGAATTGAATTTAATTTAATTATTCACGGTAAAACTCACTAGCCTAAAAAGACTGCTTTTCAGCAAGTCCGTGTAAAAAACATAAAACAGATCATATAGACTCCAAATTGAATATTAATACATAGGAAAAACTACTTAAATATGACGTACATGTATATAAAACAAAATTAAATAAAAAGCTAGCGCCTCAAATAAAAATAACAAGCATATAGATATATGATATAAAAAGTTTCATATGAATAAATTAGGAAGAACAAAATTAAGTAAAAAGCTAACATATTAAATGAAAATTACAGACATAGATATGTGTTATAAAAAGTGTCATTTGAAACAATAGGCATAGGGGAAGAGTAAAATGGGATAGGATGAGAAAAGAAAAAAGAAAAATGATGTTGTTTGTAGTGTTCATGAAAAATAGCCTGAGCTAGAGGAAAATGTGCGTCATGTTGAATGTCACCTGTGACTCTGTTTCATTCTGTTCAGATCCAGCAGAGGACCCTGGGGCAGGAACAAGCTCATCATCAGTACCAATCGATGACCAGGACGAGGATGAAAAGGTAATAGGTTTCTCTCTGCCCCCTCTCTCTCTCTCTCTCTCTTACTTTCCTTTTCTCTCCCTCCCTCCCTTGAGACACTTGACAATCCATGGAGGAGTTGAATGAAGTTGAACCATGTTAATATCTTTGGGTGGTATTCTCAAAAGCGGACTAACTTTAATCCATGGTTTAATCCTCCGACTAAGTATGGAATACCAAGTGTCCATATGAATATATTTTTGAATAATTTGTTATGTCCCTAAATTAACATGATAACATAATTATTTCATAGTTATATTGTTGTTTATTGATTATGTTATTACATTTTATTTTAATTTAGCGATTAAATTATTCAAAAACATATTCATATGGACACTTGGCATTCCATACTTAGTCGGAGGATTAAACCATGGACCAAAGTTAGTCCGCTTTCGAGAATACCACCCTTTATAGTTCTCTTTACATTTTTAAATCTCTGTCATTTCCTGTAAATCACAGCATTCCTAATAAGACACAATCTTTTTATCTTACCTGATTTTCTTGTTACTTGGTTTTTATTTTGTTATTGTGCAGAACAAGAGTGTGATCCGTGGTCGCCTCTGGGATGAGACCAAACCGGACACGTTTAATCGACTTTGGACAGTCAATGAACAGGTATGATCTTTATTATCATCTTCCGTTTATAGTGTCAAATCATTTATTTCAGTATTCATAAGAGGACATGCCTGAGATGTGTTTTCCATATATGTTTTAACTTTAAATTGTAGCTGATGGTTGTCTGAATTTCATAGATGGAGCATTTCAAATACAAAGGCCAGTGATGGTCCTAATGTTAAAGACCCTGTCAGAAGTGACAAATTAAATTGATAAATTATATATCAATGCTGAACTAAAGACTTTCAAAGACACAAAGATGTTGGAAGTAGATGAACATCTAATAAACCTTTGCTAATTTCCTTTTTCTAGTTTTTATGTAAGCAGGAGCTTTAAATTATTTTTCATAGGTTTGAATTAATAAATATTCGTCATAACAACTTGATTTATATAGCACCTTTTCCAGAGGATACAAGGCCCTGTCCCTTATTCGAGCAACAAATTAATAAAAATTGTGGAGGTATTTTTTCAGTTGATTTTTTTGAAGAAGTTAAGTGGAGTACAATGTCTATTAATGAAGTTCTTTTTCAGGTTTGAATTTGCAATATTTACATGACATTTTAGATTTTCTTTTCTTTATTGGTTGTTGGAGAAACAGAAGCTTTAATATTACCTTCTGCTAGGCCAATCACGGACAACATAAACAGTATTTTATTAGTCTCATCATTGCCTTTGATAAGGAAGCTAGATATCAGGTGTTCTACAAATTCCCGGATTGGGATGGGCTGGAATGAAATTTACAATAGTTAACCCTTGTTTATTTGCTTGTTTGGGTTGTTATGGAAACAGAAGCGTCTAGAGGACCTATTGACCACGTACCCGTCTGAGGAGGTGGAAGCGCGGAGATGGGAAAAGATTGCTAAGGCTCTTGGGAACAGGACTCGCCATCAGGTTAGATAGTAGTTTTTCATGCTCGAGATCTTTGCCTTTGTCTTTGCCTATGATGATGGTGATGGTCATAGAGATGAAAGAAAGGATGAATTTTAACGATCATGATTGTATAATGATGTTTTCCCCTGGACATCTACATGTACAACCTTCATCAATTATCCTATGTAGTTGTCTCGAGTGTAGATTTTTGAGGAGGTGCTTATCCAGGGTATTTTTTTTTTGGGGGGGGGGTGGGAGTTGATAGGTGTTGATATATTGAAAATGAGGAGATATTAGTAGTAATATTAGCTTGATCATTTACTGTTCCTTTTCACTGTATTCAAACTAAGAATCATGTCTAATGTTCTTAATTACTCATTAATACCTCTATTCAGGTTGCCAGTAGAGTGCAGAAGTATTTCATCAAGCTCGGCAAAGCTGGGCTGCCCATTCCTGGTCGAATGCCTAACATGGCCACATACACTCTGAAGAAAGTAAGTTCCTGTACTTGAATACCTATCAACATCAGGAAATAGGCTTGCATGTTAAAGGGGGTTTAAACTGACGAATACAGGGGAACGCCATCTACATCTCCTTTTGGACAACTGGACGTAAACGAATGGACTTGATTAACGGTAGTCAGCGACTTTAATAATCTTTACATGGTCAGCGTTCGCGAAACAGACCGAAGTTCTCCTCACGCTTCGGTTTCGCGTATGTTGCACGCACGTGATTGCTGCGGTCGCGTCATCAGTATCGGTAGTCGTATTATACCCGATTGGCCCCGAGTCAGGCCACGGGAAAGACACGTAGTATTGTCAGTTTACACCCCCTTTAAGTGATGGATAACACCTGTCAGATTTATCCCTTAAATTTACACTGAAAGTGCCATTAGTTTATGAACATGTATCACTAAGAAATAATGTGATACAATTTTCAGTCTGCATGTATGACTTAGTTTAGTCATGATTTTGTGTATATGGAATAAAAACAAAAGAACTATTAAATATTTAACTTATTTTCATATATGCCATCCTGTTCTTATAACATTTAGCTAAAGATTTTGCACTTTTGCTGGAAGATGTCAATGAAGTAAGATAACATTTCCTCCTGATGATAACACATGTAAATCCACCACCAATTTGTGTTTTTACAGTATAAATTATTGAAACCTATCTACATTTTTTACTGTCAAAGGTCATGCACAGTTTGGGTCAGATTTCTTTGATTTCAGATGATAAATGATACTAAGCTGCCATTAAGTTTTTTTTCTCCTCAAATAAAATAATTTGTATTCAACAAATGAGAGGTAAAATTAATTAAGATACCTGTCCTGGGATGTCAGTTATAACAACGGCAACCTCCATTACACACACGCTATCTCCAGTTGAACAACTGTGTGGGGAGGAGTCGGGGTGAAAGGTTCTTAGTGTACGAGAGTGTATAGCCGTTATCTAGCATTCATTGCAGATATTTATGCTACAATCCGCTGGAAATCATTGATAAAATACCTAATGATCTTGTAGAGATATATATATATATATATATATATCTTTAGATAAAAGGAGAACAACAGACTATATTTACCATATTTTTTTTTTTTGCTACTAAAACTGTATGTGAGTTTTAAGATCTTTCTCATACCTCACACTTTTCTAATGGAATCTTTCGTACCCTACAGCCATCTCAGCGTCGCTACATGAACCCTTACAACAGACTGACGATGGCGCCCTCTACATTCCTTCAGTCTATCCGAGCACCTGTCCTCATGAACGAAGACGACGACGACGATGCATTCGACTACGAGCTGGACTATGATGCCGATTCCATAATGGTACAATTACCAATCTTTCTCCAATTGTTGTAAACACAAAGTAACAGGATGTCATCTTAAAGTGGAGGTATTTCTCCTTCTAATGATCAGAATTGTCATTTTATAGATGAAAGGAAAGCAAAAGTATCCAAGTTAAATACTTTGGTCCCTATGCTAGTAAAACTCAAACTTAACAATGGGTTTAAGTTCGGTCTTAAGTCAAGTTTAACAAATAAATTTGGACAGCAGTCTAGGTTTTCCCTTTCTTGAATACGACTTAACCCAGGTGTCAGGCCTAACTTAATAGTTCATGGGATACAAGCATTTGTGTTTGTTCAACTCATCCATACAGATTTTTATTCTAAGGGGATCCAGGGATGTTTTCTATCATTCAGTACTTTCTTTTTCATGTATCTTCCTTACTTTATCAGTATTTAGAGGATTAAATTTATGCTTCCATAGTATCCAAAGAAACGTGATTTTTATACCATTTCATGCAGATAATTATCCTTCACTGTTTTTCATTCCTTTTCTTTGAAGGAAGAAGATGACATCCCGAGTGAGTTGAAAGGCTCGGAAGAGTACAAAGAGTTGGTGAGGCTCAAGAAGTTAAGAAACATCACGCTCAAACAGCAGGTAGGTAGAGGAAGTTCTTTGTATGTTCATTTGTCTTTCTGTGTGTTTGTTTGTTTGTCTTTCTGCTTGTCGCAAATAGGCCAATCACATTGGTTCACTGATGCTCAGATAAATTCATATATCGCTAATTTATTTGAAAACATACAGCGCATTAAAAGTAACAAAGCATTTTTAACACATGAAACAAAAGAAAAAAATTGGAACACACAATGTACGAACGTTTATTAAGTGTACACATTATACATCAGAGATAGGCAACATAGCATGATATTTAAAGATCAACTAGGTCTTTTGTCTGACCCTACCGGTGAATGCTGACGGGTGCCATGGTTTAGTTTGTCTTAGCCTATTATCTAGTTTTTGTTATACAATTTTTGTTATACAATTTTACTCGTTTATTGTACAGGGAACCCCACTTACAAGCTTAAGCTTCTCTCGGGTTCCCTAACCATTTTTTTACTCTGTATGTCCATCATGTTTTGTAAAATTATGTCCTTCGAATATTGTTTGTATTTTCTGAATGTTGATTTTTTTTTAAAAATGGTTGAACCAATAAATGAAATGAATAAAGAATAAATATGCAAAGACAATTTGACAAACTTGTTATTGTGTGACCACTAGATTGTAACTGTAATTGATACAGTGAAACTTGTATTTAAGTGAGACAAGAAAAGTGTTTTTTATTTTCAGCAAGTGGTCTTTATGAACAGGTTCTTTTAGTACATGTTTCAATACGAAACGCTGTTCAAGGGAAACAACAAATGTGGTCTTTCTAGACAGGTTGTCACTATTAAAAGCAGGTTTCACTGTACCATTGGTAGTTTGTTGAGAAGGTAATGACTGTGTACCTTGTACTGTTACCCTCAAATTGCATTTTTTTTCCCGCATAAAACAGACGGACATGAGCCACGTTGGCTATAGCTGTGATGGTTGTGGCGTTGCACCAATCGTTGGTGTAAGATGGCATTGTGTGAACTGCCCCATGGAGATCTCCACAGACCTGTGCCAAAGCTGTGTGAATGAGTAAGTATTAGTAGGCCTGTTTACATGGCAGCGAGGTTTGTTATCCCCTCGCCGACGAAGTCGGAGGGGATATAGAAACGCTGCTGTCCGTCCTTCCTTCCTTCCGTGCGTCCTTCCGTAACAAATTTGGTTTCCGATCGATAACTTCAGTAACGTTTGACGGATTTTAATGAAGTTTGATATGAAGGTGCATGGTATCAAAATACAGGCTAAGTTCGATTTGAGTAGGTAGGTCAAAGGTCATAGCTCATTAAATATGCGAAAAAATACACATCTGGTTTCCGATCGATAACATTAGTAATGTCTGACGGATTTTAATGAAATTTGATATGAAGGTACATGGTATCAAAATACAGGCTAAGTTCGATTTGAGTATGTAGGTCAAAGGTCAAAGGTCATAGCTCATTAAATATGCGAATCTGGTTTCTGTTCGATAACTACAATAATGTTTGACGGATTTTAATAAAATTTGATATGAAGGTACATGGTATCAAAACACAGCCTAAGTTCAATTTCCGAGTATGTATGTCAAAGGTCATAGCTCATCAAATATGCGAATCTGGTTTCCGATTGATAACTTTAGTAATGTTTGACAGATTTTAATGAAATTTGATATGAAGGTACATGGTATCAAAACACAGCCTAAGTTCGATTTCAGAGTATGTAGGTCAAAGGTGAAAGGTCATAGCTCATTAAATATGCAAAAACACCTAATTATATATTTGAAAATGTGGTTAACTCCCTTCCCTAGTAATATAATAGTATAGTCTAATGGAGGTAACTTGTTCTGACGTATGTAGGCCATTTGTACCCTGCGAGGGGATGCTACGCTTTGCGTTGACTTGTTATTTTACAGTGTACTTATCACCTGAAGAAAAAAAAAAACATTCTGTACAAGTAGAATGTATAAAATCAACCTAAAAAAAACTTTACCTGGCATTCTATAGGTTAATGGTTGAGCGGTACGAAAAGAAATTAAGGATAACATTAAACCGGGCATTTAGGGCGCGGAATCTAAGTCTTACTTGGGTTCCTGGCGCGCCCTATTCTATGCGAGTGTGTGGGCGTGTGTTAGCCAGTCTACTCGACAAGATGTTTACTGCTCACTGAGAATTTATTTTAATAATAATATTCTGCTTTTATATAGCGCTTAATATATCAACGATGTCTCTAAGCACTTTAAAGATATATAATTCTTCCGGTCATCGAATTCAGGCTTGCCTGCACACAATATATGCACATTCTCCACTCCCTGGGGAGCATTCCAGCCAGGCATCATTTTACAGACGCTCACAATGCTGAGCAAACTACATTAACTTTCGCATCCTACCGAGTACCCATTTAACACCAGGGAGGAGAGTGGCAAATGTAGATCAACGTCTTGCCAAAGGACGTTAGTGCCGGGCTGGGATTCGAACCCCATGATCTGCAGTCTGGTGACTTATCCACTAGACCATAACACCTCTATAGAAATATCTCTTTGTAGAAGTAATATTTGAAGCTCATAATTTGACTACGGTATAGCAACAGGAATACATCAAGAGCGAAACATGTTTTTGTGATTGGTACACCGACTGTAAAGTTACACTATTGGAAACTTCATAACTGTGGAAAAGTACACATTCATGACATTCAAAAACTTTGATCAAACTGTTATGATGCCTGTCGATTTTTGTTGGCCGAAGATTGCACTGTGAGAACTGCCCTATTAAAGGAAATCTCAATAGACCTATGTGTGCACCAAACCCTGTACATGGATATAAAGTGTTTTAAAGCCGACATGTATGTATTATATAGTTTTGCTAAGACCTTAAAATTTGTTGGTAATACATAGCGTGAAAGTTATTCTGCTCATGTCTAATAGAATGATTAAACAAAAACTTACCTTTTGAAGTTTGATCTTTAAATGTGGAATTTGAAGGGAGAGAATACATGGAGATCGCACTCGCACATGCACAGTCAATTTATATGAAAGCAAGTAATGTGACAGCTGAAAACAGAAAGATGACTTGCAGCTATCTGCCATGTGTATCTTTAGATTTCGCCGGAATACTGTCTTTTTTTAACATCAAAATAAAACAAAGGAACATTATTATATGTGCTTATTGCACAAAAAATTAAGCCCAGGTCATGCAGGGGTTACCTACAGACAGGGCTGCAACAGCAAAAAGTATGATGAAGCGGATCCTAATCAAATGATTGATTGACAGCGTACACGTGACCAGGCATTTATTTTGCCTAACACATAATTTTACTAATGACCAGTCATTAATAAATGTTATATACCTCATACATAGATTCTTATTCACTGATTGGTCAAAACTATATCACATGAGAAGGAGCATCTCGATCTATCATTGTGTCGGAGGGTTCTGGCGTTCTATCAAGTGACCTAAGGTCAAATGATAGAACGCCAAAACCCTGTGATAGTACGCCTAACCCCTCCGCGACTTTTGCACCCACAAAACCCTGTGATAGAACTAGGTTGGAGTTAAAAATTCAGCGAGCGTACAGGATTTCAAATGCCTCCAGCGGGCAACTCCTGCGGTATCACGGCGCCCAGGTATTGCAATTTACGCTGAGCCTCAGTAATTACTGCAGTACCTGTATAGCGCCAGCTAAACATAATTATTTACATCCTTCATTGTTTCATTTGGTCTACTTGTAAAAATTTTCCACACAGGTATTCAAATGGAACTGTTGTGGATGAATGAAACATTGAGTGATGTAAATATGACCTACAGCTAGACCTATTCATGAATCAATGAAAAGGATGATGTATATAAAACAAATATGGACTGCTCTGTAATTGAATGGTGGTGGAAATTATCACTCCCAAGGTGGTGTTCGTACCGGCCCTCCTATCACCCCCGAGGCGAACCATCATCCTCATGAGCAGTCAATATTTGTATACTAATGACTGGTCATGAGTAAAATCATGTTATAAAACATCATTTTATAAAACAAATAAAATATCATTTTATAAAACAAATAATACACATCATTTTGTTCGGGCATTAGTAAAAATACCCACACTCGGTACCTTCGAAACAGTCCAAACACCCTCGGCTATCGCCTCGGGCGTGTTTAATAGACTGTTCCAAAGGTACCTTGTGTGGGTAATTCTTACTAATGCCCTCACTGCTGTGTATTATTTGTATACTAAAGACAATGAATGAAATTATATACATGTAAAAAATATTGATAAAATTGTTCAAGCTTTCGTGATGAATAACGTTTAGTAACTATAGGGTATGTCAGCTGCTGAAGGTCAGAAGGACTATTATATTAAACATGTTTCTTCCCTATTTCCATTACTTAAGTGATCATCAAAGTTATGGTGAAGAATATTTTAATACTTTTAATATCCAGAGCTAAAGATTATGATCTAAAGAGCATATTACAAGTCGATGGATTGAGAGAGATTGAAGGAGACATAAAAGTGCACGAGCAGGAACAGAGGGGAAGAAAGTGAATGAGTGTGAGGGAGGGAGGGAGGGAGAGAGATAGGGAGACAGACTTCTGTTTTTCTTTCTGAATTGCTCATTTGCCTTGTGTTATGCTATAATCAAATTCATTATCGCTAGTGCTCACCCCTCCATATGCCTCTCTGTATTCATACATGTACATATGATTATAAATGACTCTAAATTTTTCTTTAGAACTATGTTAAACATACTCTTCATAATTTGGTTTATCTTTTTCTCATTTCAATGTCTCTATATCTATGTTTTTTCAATCTCTCTCTCTCTCTCTCTCTTTCTGATCTTTTCTGTATATTTCAATCCCTCACAGATATGTCTCTTGCTCAAACTGTATGTTTAATTTCTTTTCCTCTGTCTTTGTTTCTTCCTGTTTCTTTTTTATATACTTTTATCTCTCTTTACATCTGTCATGTAAAAAAAAAAATCATGAAAAAAATACTTCTGGTTTTGCTTTTTGAATCAAAATCTAGGTCAAGATCTTGTTTCAGATGACCCGTGTGAAACAAAATGTGTACTGCCTACATGTATGTTTAGGTCTATAGTGAATTATTGTCTCTCTCAGGCAAAGGAAAAATTTTCAATGTTTTTTTTTGTAAACTTGGGTACCAGTTTCATTCAGAAGGCCAATCTACATTGCCAAATAAAAAACAATTTGAAAGACCATAGCATAGTGTTTTTTTACTACCATTAACACTACTGAAAAAACCCATAAAAGGCCGACAGTGTTTGCTAATTCTGTTTTTTTTAAATGAGTTGTGCACATGCGTCACTTATCGCTGCTCTGCATGCGGTAGCACAGAAGTGAGGAGAGTCACCTGACTAGAGACCGGAATAATTCACTGGTTTTTTGAGAGGGAGCATTTACACTGCAAAAACCGGTGGAGTTTCAGCCGGCATTTAAAGAAACTGCCCTCCAGAGGTGAGCAACTTCCCACAAAACTCTGGAATGTGAGAAAAAACGCTGGTTTTTGCTTGCAATGTAAATGCCCCTGATATCTCTCATGCCAGTGACAGTGTGTATTCACTCTCACAAATTTTTGTCTTTCCTCCTCCAACTTAATTTTCTTTTTCGTTCTCATCTCTCACCCTTTCTCATTCCCAGGATTGTTTTTTCCTACTTTCATTTCCCCTAAACTCATATCCTTCATGATTTCTTCCGCATATTTGCACATCCATGTTCTGTAATGCACAAACCACAAGAAGACTTAAAGATAAAGTTGAGTTCTGGTCATGCGATTGCATTGTGCAAGAAACGTTGTGGAATCGATCAGAAAATGTTGATCATGAACATATAAGTATTGGTGTGTACTGCAAGGTTCTGGAATCATCAAAATGATGAGAAATTTGGCCCAGTCTTGGTAAAAGTAACAAGCACTGTACACAGAAAAATGTTTATGGGACTATACACAGACATGTAGCTGTTACATGTCATATTTAGAATATGAAGGCATTTGAAGAGCCATGCTTTTCAGGGAAAATTTATTTCTCTGATGTTCTTCCACGATTGCATAATAACAATGAAAATGCTCACAAATGATTTTTCACCTCTCCCCAGAACTCAACCTTCTCTTAAAAACAACACCACAGCAACACCCACACATAATACATGTACATGTGAAAAACATGAACAAAAAATTGAACAAGGACATATAAACCAAAGAACAGCGTATTCGTGTATGTCCATTTATTTATTAACTAGCAAGCTTTTAAAGATGTGAGACAGAGTAAACAAAACAGGCTTTTAGCAAGGATTTCTTTGTTTGGTGTCCAAATGTATAATTAGGATGTTCAACAATATGGCATATACATGTAATAGCGCGTTTCTACACGAGACTCAAATAGAAAACAATATTGTCTACTTAGGACTGCGTAAAAACTCATTGTCATAACTATAACAGCATACAGTTAAACAACTAAATTTTTCACACCCTTATGAATTTTGTGATATTTTTTAAAGTATGTGAAAAATTGATTTGTCCCGATTCATTTTTTAAAATTTTTATTAAAGCAAGTACAGTACATTTTATACATTTGAAATACACTGACACTGTATGGTTATACATGGGTTTACTGTTTAGGACAGAAAATTACGCTATTATCGATGTAATAAATCAGATATATTTTAACAATGTAATAAATCAATGATAATGAAGCTTAATGTACAAGTGCATTTTTTTTTAATTAAGTATTTGGCGTCACCTGTGCCTGGGACGATAATATTAGTACTATACATGTACAGAACAACTTAATTATTCATACCCTTACCCAGTTTTGTCATTTTTAAGTACCGGTATGTGAATTTTTCTTTCTTTCTTTCCCCTTTTTCCCCTTTTTTCCCCCTTTTTTTTTCTTTCTTTCATTTTTGTTATCCTTTTTTTTCTTTCTTTTTTTCCCCGATTTACATTTCTTTACAATGTGACATACTAAAGCATACATCCAAAAACTATGAAATTTACATGGAGTATAAATAACTTGGTTAACTGTACATTATCTGTTTGGAGCCAGAAGGGAATTAACTTGCTTCAAACAGTCAACATATTTTCTAGCCATTACAAATACAAGATATAAAGAAAAGCACATGTTTGCATGATAAGCATTTGATTAAATACAAGTAGCACTTCCTTGGTATATATGATCAAATGATGAATGCCTTTTAATACAGTCCTACAATGAATGTTTTCTTATTCTTTCTACACATATATATGTATAATATACAAATATTGCTTACATTGCTTTGTTCATGCAGTATAACATATATTCATCTCAAAATTCTGAATTTCTTGTGTCCCATTATTACAACCTCGGCCTGTGTCCATGGTAAAATATAGCATCAATCTGGAAATACTGAATATGACGGAGCATGCAACATTTGTATATTGAACTACTACAATATATTATTAACATGAAATGAAAAAGCAAAAAACAAAATCGTATATATTATACCGATAAATCATAATTTTAAATCGATGACTGGAAGATGTAGGTTTCTATATTAAGAGAAATCACATACTTATTTCCATTACAATGTGAAATTTAAAATCATACACAGTAGTTGTTACAACTTAAAGAAGATAAATATCATGTCCAAACACAAATACTGGCATATTATTGAAACTGAATTTACAATAAATAAATAATACTATTGCTATACTGTTCATAAAAATTGAGGTGGGAAAATAGATTTTAAGTAAAATTTTAAACAAAACCCCCTTATATCTATGGTGGCCCAGAAGGGACATCGCGAATCGTGAAATCGAGAATCTTTGTTGTGAAATTCACAACGAAACATGCGACGTCGCATATTTTGTCTCAAATTTCTCAACAAGGATTCGCGATTTCACTAAATGTACAATATTGCATACAAGGACATCGGTTAATAGGCTGATGCCATTGCCATAATGTTTCGTTGGTATGAGCATATATTTTATTGCAAAAATAATTGCGAGACATGTAAGTACATGTACATCTTGCACAGATATATATGGAAAACAACAGATTTCTTTGGTGTTAGTTTTATATATTAACATGTGTACCTTCAGATAATCTTCTACATACAGGCTGTTGACATTGCCATAATGTTTCGTTGGTATGTGCATATATTTTATTGCAAAAATCATTGCGAGACATGTACATCCTGCATAGATATAGGGTAAACAACAGATTTCTTTGGTGTTATGCACTTATCAATTGTAAGACGCACCTAGCGACCCCCGGGAATGGTGCGTCATTGGTCCTACATGTATGTGAGTCGGATATAGGGTTACCATGACGCACCCCTGTGTCAACATTTTGACGGACCATTCAACTACATGACGGTACATAGGGTGACTTATGTGACGCACCATCTCTTGATTTTGAGGAACCATGACGGTCATCAAATTTTGTTCTACGTATGCGCTATGCTTTCTGCACACGCGCTATGTATACGTTGTATATGTTTCATTCCGGCAGCACGTATTGACACACACGGGTAAACTGACTGACAATGACGCACTTCTTTCGTCATGATATGACGGACCAAAGGTTGATTTGACGGTACCTGCGTCAAAAATGTTTTGGTAAATGACCCAACCATGACGCACCATTCCCGGGGGTCGCTAGGTGCGTCTTACAATTGATAAGTGCATTACTAGTTATATATATATACTGGTATATTAACACGTGTACCTTCAGATAATCTTTTACATACAGGCTGTTGACATTGCCATAATGTTTCGTTGGTATGAGCATATATTTTATTGCAAAAATAATTGCGAGACATGTAAGTACATGTACATCCTGCATAGATATATAAGGAAAACAATGTGCAGATTTCTTTCATTGGTGTTAGTTATATATATATATATATATATATACATACGGTATATACATGTGTAGCTTCAGATTATTGTTTACATACAGGCCTATCTAATTTCTACCATAAAAATAGCACTCATCAGACTTGCATACTAGTCTGTTTCATTAGCTACTTTACATGTACATGTGCATATATACAGAATTCAATAAGTACTTTTCATTATTGTACTTATGACAAGTAACATGAAGAAAATAGTGAGAACCATTTTGAGTAAATTGCCACAGTTATTACATGTATTTCAAGGTAAATTCAAGCTATATACCACAAAATGCACATGCATGCACATGCACATGTACATGTTTACATTGAAAGATAACAATTTTAAAAAAGCAATGTCCAGCATACATATCGTCTGTAGCTGAATAATAGATAAATCTTTATTTACTGTATCACTAGAACCATGTGATCTACAGTCTGGTGACGTATATCCACTAGACCACAACGCCTCTGCATATTAAAAATATCTGCTTCTTATTCACACATAATCACCAAGCATACACATGTACCGGTATGTACATACATGTGTGTTTCAGATGTAAAACAAGTGTAACTCCATATATAAAAGAGGAAGACCCTTTAACACACGGCACTTGTTCTAGAGGCATTACTTTGAATGGAAGACTGATAGAATAATGATTTGGTACTTTAATGAAAGGCAATTTTGACTGTTTCAAAAAATTGAGAAGACAAAGGATACATACAAAGGCATTGTATGAAAGAGGATGGATACATTTAATAATTGCACCTTTTATCACTGTGTTTATGTGAAGGAGGGTTGCCATTGCACATGAAATCATTCACAATGGCAAGTTGTCTAATATTTATTGGAACCATCTAGAGCAGCGTTTTTAAACCTTTTTAAAGTCATGGCACCCTTATAAATGATAAAAAGTTTTGTGTCACCCCAATCCCAAGTTCATCAAAAAATATTAATTGTATATCACTCTGAAACTCGTCAAGGACCATGTACAAACCTACAAGCACATATGTTCATAATCTATGCAAGCGAGTATAAAAATTGTCACCTTTAATATAATTTTTTTAATGATTTTTGCGATAAACACGAAATAAGATATGAAATATAATGTATGAGGGCACCTCGCCGCCAAATTAACCTGAATGTGAGGATATTCGGACATCTTGTTGCCCGGAATTATCCTGTTTCTAAATGATGCGAGCGAGTGAAGCGAACATGGCAAAAAATGAAATTTCGATATAAAAGATATACATTGTAAATATTATTTGGGCACCTCATTACTCAAATATGGATTTATTCAGACACTTCGCTACCTGAAATCACCCTGTTTCTAAATAATGCGAGCGAGGAAAAAATACACTATTTTATCTTACAATGCTATTCCCTCACAAAATTACATACTCTAGCGGTTTCTAATATTTGGAGTTTCACAAAATCGACGTTCATCTTAACAATTTTGTTTTGCAACTAAATTTCTCTTGTGGTACCCCTAGAGATGTCTTGCGACGCCCCAGTGTGCCGCAGCACCCCGGACGAAAAAAACGCTGGGTTAGGCAATGGTAACATGTGTGCTTGCCTTTTGTAAAATACTTGAAAATTGGGAAAACTTACTTTTATGTTTATCCCACTCGTTCTAAAAATATTTTACATGTCGTGCAGACTTGGGATATATATGTATGCTCTTAGACATTGATTTAAATCAGTGATGCTTTTTTGCATCGGTTTCGTTTACAAAACAAGCACCGGCAGAAGATTGTGCCCAAGATGATCAGGAAGACAATGTCCATCAACACTTGGATGATAATAACAATCCAGACAGGTACAGATATGGTGGAATTAGCCTGTAAATTAGATTGGTAAAAACAAAAATTAATTCCTGCATGTAACCAGTAAATGGTTGCATAAGACAGGAGATTTTGAGGTACATGTTTATGGAGGTTGACTACAAGGTTTAGCAACACAAAAATGTGATTGAAATAATGATGAAAAGGGACAACTATTTGTTCATCATTGCATCGGTGTACTTATTACTTTTTGTTTGTGTTATTTGATATGTAGTCCACCAAACTTTACTACACTCTGCAAAAAAATGGGGGGGGGGCATTATTAATAATTAAGATTTTCAAATAAATATTAATATTTCATATAAACTTATCTTTCATATATCAAAATAAACATAAACATCTTTAATAGGACTTTCCAGATTTTTTCTTTGAAATTACCAAGATCTTCTTTAAAATGTCATATAACAATAGAAAACACTTCTGCTCTGTCCAACATTGTGCATTACATTACCTTCTAAGTTTTTATATTACACACTGTACATTTCTTCTTCTTTTTCAAACATTGTATAAACCTGCTTTGAAAATTCGTTGAGGGCTTGTCTGTGCCATTTGAAAAATAACTTGCAAGGAGATTTGTACTGGCATGTGCAGTATTAAGTGCATATTGGGCACTGTGATTTTATTTGAACTCACCGGAATGTTTCTTTTTGGGGTGATATCGTCGCTGGGGTCAGTTGTGACTGTTGAGGGTTTATTAGGTTGTGGCCGTTGTGGACAGGTTGTTTCAACATGAAACTCTGCTCCAACCGAAGACTTAATCATGACTTTACCACTGTGGCTCTCAATGATGAAAGCATACAATGGGAAAGTTTCGTCCTGATATTCCAAGGAAGACACATTCAACCAATACACCGCAATCCTGCTGACGGAGGACGTTGTTACTCGGAAGCGAGCATGTTTTGTATCTCGATCAGTTGTATCATAAAAGTGAAGTTCAGTCCCATTGCTCTTAATGCCCCCTGTTCCATGTGGGTTTGTAGTGAGAACTACTTTGTAGAAATCTAAGGGTGTAGTACCCGTTACATCAAAAGATAATGTCAATGAAGCATTGTCTCCTTCTTCGTAACACTCCTTATCCGTCTTAGGTTGTTGGATGAAACCAACTGTTTGTGTAGACACTGTATAAATACATGTACATGCGATTAAAATAAATAACATCATTTTGGCCTGTACTGTACTGTACTGATATCTACGGGTCAACAGTTTGATTGTCCTCTTGTTGAATAGCTCCTGCATCACTGGTGAAAATGTTGCACCCCTTTAAATCATAGCCAAACGTAAATGAAGAGTATGGGACACCATAGTGAAGTTCAGTAGTGTTTATTCGTGGTATGAATGAAAAAAACGGAAACCCCTGCATAGTACAGAAGATAAAACAAAAGCATCATGAGTCCAATGATCACAGTATAAAATCATGCAAGTCATCATCTTATAGTAGTGATCAGATTTCTGTAGACAAATGCAGTTATCATAAGTTCAGTTTTTATATATTGAAATGCAATTAATAAACCAAAAAATAAATACATAGTATTTCAATATTATCTGTAAATACCTGGAAATAAGAAATACATGTATCGATATCAAATAATCTGACTCCAATCAATTGCATACATAACATAAATAATCCTACGTAACTCACCCTAGACTAAGTGTCACACAGGTAAGGAAAATGCGTCATCAGTTGTACCTGTGCTTTGCAGCTCGTAAAGACACCTCACACCTCAGCAGCTACAGTAGACAATATGATTCATCATCTACTATGGACTTTATCATGTAAATCAATATTTGTTGTAAAGTCCACATGCTACATAAACTGAGTCTGATGCTTATAGACTACTCATCAGTCCCAAAACTCTAAACAAAAGGATATATTTTATATGCCTACATGTACGTACGTTCCACCGTACGGTGAATAAAACATCTCATTACATTATATACACTTATGGAACTGCCTCGTATATTACGACAGCATAAACACAACAACATCCTGAATATCAATAATATATCAGTAATTATCCATTCTAAATGTCTATCCCAAGCTTAAAAGTTATATAATTATGTAATGTGACTTAATCAATGCCACACCCAAAAATGTAAAGCAGTCTGTATAGACACAACACAAATCAAGTCAAGCTATACAACAAAACTTTCATGTATTGAGATAACTTTTGCATAACATCATTATTCCTATAATTGCAATGATAGCAAAGTAAAATCTGTATCAAGATCAATTATCTCTACATACATATATAAATGCCCAGCAGGGCCTTGCCTGATATACCTCCACATCCAGAAGGACTACTTTCGTGCATAAGTGCATATCCTTCTGGATTAGATATATTAATCAATTTCGGTTTAAAAAATACAATATGCATGAGAATATATATCATAATTTCATAATGATATACATTTAACATTACCTACGAACAATTTATAGATAGTTAATCGCAGGACTACTTTGTCCTCGGAGTAGGTATACAAGACCGACGTGACCATTAAAGCAATTAGGCTGCTGGGTCTAACACATATACATTAACCACACCTAAAATGTTGTAGGGTGTTCTAAAAGGAAAAATTAAGTTTGAACAAGGTCAAAACGAGTTTGGTCACTACATACTCTAACAGACGAGGCGGTCTAGAAACAATGTCTGCCTGTTCATGAAAATCCTTTATGCCTTGCTCTGTTGACAATAAATATTGACAATATTCAAGGTTCAAGGTTCAAGGTTCAAAGGTTCAATTTTTTTTCCGCTTTCTCATATCACATATACATATAAAATAAAACATAAACAAAACAAAGCAGTGCATTAGCAAAATTGGTACAATAATAATGTTGCAAGTTTTAAATGATGTACATACAGTGTACTTACAAACTTACTGATGTACATACTGAACATAAATATACATTGCATCATTATAAAAGAATTGTAGAAAATAATCATTCTTAATTACACCATAATTTGAGAAAAAGTGGAGGAACCTATAAAAGAAGCAGAGCTTGTGTTAAAGCAATAGGTCCTCTTTTTAGGAAAAAGTCAAACTTGTATTCAAGAATGAAAAAAAGGGAGAAAATAACGAGTTTTGATAGTGCAAGGACAGAGAGGGAAAAGGGAGAGAATAGGATTTACAAGTAAGAAGAAGGAAAAACATATGAAAGAACAGGAAGAAGGAGGGGGAGAGAGAGAAAGAAAGAAAGAGAGAGAGAGACGGGGTGCAGCATCCTAAGTTCATAAGAGTTCAGGCAAGTACATTTCAGCAAAATGGTAGTACACACTACGCAGCCTATTGAAATTTACAAACTCAACATTTACATTAACTCACTTGATATTGTTTTAAAAGAAACTTTGTCAAGTGAAGTCTAAATGAATACAATGTAGAAGCATTTTTCAGACTAGGTTCAAGTGAATTCCAAAATTTGGGTCCATTGTACAATAAAGGTATTAATTGCTGATATGTGGTATTAAAATGAAAGTGGTTTGACTGTCTTGTAGGATATGTATATTGTTCATTTTTGGAAAACATAGTACTAAATATTTGTGGTAAATCCTTTCTATCCAGTTGAAACATAAATTGACCAAGGTGAAGTAAATATTATACAGATATTGCCTGCCTAGAGGTTTAATATAACATTTGACTTCCCCGACAGAGTTATATTTTTCCCAAGGGATTATATTTTCCCCGAAGCGCGCAGCACTGAGGGAAAATATTGTCCCGAGGGAAAAATTGAACACTGGAGGGAAATGAAATGTTATTTATTTAAGCGATACAACAGGCAATATCTGTTATATTATATAGCCTATATAGATACGACATTTGTGTCATATAGATCTAGATCTAGGCTTACACTTATTCAAAATACTGAAATCAAGAAGTGCGGAGCTGTGTAGGCGCAGGCAGGGCGCAGGCTTTGGGCGTATGTTGTCTGCATGCAGCGCATTTCACTGCGCGTGCGGCAGCTATATGCATTATGACGTAGGTGATGAGTTGATGACGCTCCTCGGTCCAATATAACGGACCGAGGTGACGTCAATCGGGCAATATAACGTTGGAGATCCTTGCAGCTCTAGTCACGTGATGGCGCTTTGACCAATCACTAATCAGTATCTATATAGACTATATAATATTATACAGATATTGACTGCCAAGAGGGGCAATATAACAATTGAGATCCTCGAGGGAATTATATTTTTGTCGAGGGACATTATATTTTTCCAAGACAAAAGTATAACTCCCGAAGGGAAATGAAATGTTATATTGTTCCCGAAGGAAAAAGTCAATATCTGTTATATTATGATGACCTATATTAGATACAAAACAAGATGCAGTCTCTTCTGTGTGTGCAATTTTACGGGCACGAGAGCTGTAGTACTTGGTCCTGGTCCTGGTCCTGGTCCTGGTCCTGGACTAGTATTACTAATACTATAATAGCGGGATGAATGCTAGCAGAAGTGGATGGTGCTGTAGGTCATTTACAATGTCAAAACCGAAAGCACTCACCTTCTTTAAATGTCTCTGTAACCCTTATTGCAGTGCTATCATAGACCGCTTACTGTACAATTCACCATTTGATCTACGAACCTCCGCCAAAAATGATCGAAGACTGATACTTAGTTCAGTTGCTTTTAAAGCCTATTAATGTTTATGAAGCTGTAAATCCTTTGTGTTCACTGTAAGCTTTCAGCACATTCAATTTTTTTGTCCAATTCTTCCTCACCAAGCGAAGCGAATCGGCTCGTTGAAGCTGCCATTTTGACGAAAACGAATTTGTTGCAATTTCAAATTTCGCGCTGCAATGCAATGCGTTTATATTTAATTGTGTGCGAAGCGGCGGTGTACATGTGTAGTGCAGTGAAGTTGTAGAGTGAGCATGAGGTATTACGTAAATTACGTCATACCTCTGGATATAAAGCTTCTCATCTTTGTAGCGATGTTCATGTGACAGCATTTTGACCAATCGCGCATCAGTATCGATATAGGTCATTTAATATAAATCAAAAACCTTCAGAATAATATTTTCATAAAATTGTCAGTATGAGCAAAGAATCCAGCGTTGTTTATGAAATTTCAAAGTGCCTCTTTTTTGCAATAAAAGAATTCTGTCAATTTGTGTTTTTGAGGAATTTTCCCATGCAATAATTCCATAATTTAGATAAGGGAATACAATTGTAGAGTAAAGCATTTTCAGAATGATCGATGGAAAATAATATTTCATTTTATTGATTATTCCAATATTTCTAGAAATCAGTTTTCTCATATTGTCAATATGAATCGTCCAAGAAAGTTTATTGTCAATTAGAAGGCCTAGGAATCGAGTAGAAGACACTTCCAATATTTTTACATTATCAAAGATTATGTCACCAGGAAGGGAGGGTAAAATGTTACTGAAAAACATAAAATTAGTTTTTTGGAAATTCAATGAGAGCTTATTTGCTTTTATCCAGTGTGTCACTTTTTTCAATTTATCATTTAACGTAATTATCAACTCAGTAGCATCTTTATTACTTAGGAAAATGTTTGAATCATCTGCAAACAGGATGAACAAAAGAATATTTGAAGATCGATGGAAATCATTGATATAGACTGTAAACAAACGGGGCCCAAGGATCGAGCCTTGGGGTACCCCACATGAAATAGACTTTTTAAGAGAATCGCAGCCATTAACTGAAACATGCTGTCTCCTGGAAGAGAGGTAGTTTGTGAACCACTCCAAGGCCTTGCCTCTCACGCCATAGTGGCTTAGTTTGTATATAATAATATTGTGGTTTATTGTATAAAAAGGCCTTAGAGTAGTCCAAAAATATTCCTACTGTGTGAGTTTGTTGATCCATAGCTGTAGTTACTTTGTTTAATAAAGTTAAGATAGCATGGGTTTTACTACATGTTTCTCTCTAAATCCAAACTGGGTATTCAAAATAACATAATATTTTTTTGTTAATGTAGAGACTCAGGGAGAAAACAGCCTTTTCTAAAATTTTAGAGAAAGAAGTTAACAGAGAAATTGGTCTGTAATTATTGATTTTTTGTTGATCTCCTTTCTAGAAAATTGGGATAACTTTAGCTATTTTCATAGAGTTAGGTATTTTACCACTACTTAAAGGCATTGTTTAACATTGTTAAATATGAGATGCATGGCCCTACGTGTTATCAGTGTCTGTGATATGGTGTAATATTGAAGCCCTAAAAAAATTGCGCTTCAAAATGATCATGAAGTGCCTCCAAAAAGTAAAAATCGAGTGACCGGTTTTACCATACTCATTTTCCCCAATAGACTGTAGTGTTATCAAAACCGTTAGGAAAATGATTTTTCAAATTTCGATTTCCAATCATAAATATCTTGATAATCAGACAGGAGATCGGCTTGTAAAAGTCATGGTGTTTGTGACTGACCTAAAGGTTTATAATTATCATTGCTGAATGAGCTAATTCCAGGATTTTGTTTCAGAATCTGAGACAAAGTTACCCAATCCCTTTAAGACAAATTCATAACATACAATAAGGGATCGACAATGTCTAAAACATTTTAAGTATGAAATTATCTAAACCATCATGCCCACTGCTCCTCTTTGTGGGTAAATTATTGACGTCAATTAATTCATGTTAAAAAATAGGCGATAAATATATTGAGGGCAGCAAACCACATTCAAGTGTTTTCGGATAATTTTTTCTTCCTTTTTTTTTCTCATAATAAAGAGTTTCCATTCTTTAGTTTAAAAAATATTCTTTTTTTATCAACAATTCCTGTTCGATGATTTGAAAAGCATCCCCTTTTTAAAAGACCATATGCTTCACCCTCTCACAGAAAGCTTACACACTTCTTGATTTAAACTTGCATTACAACAGTTCAACAGTTATTCCATCATTTCAGAAATCACAAAATGGAAACTCAATAATTCAATTCAATTCAGGATTTTCTCTTCTTCTGTTTTTCTGTCAGGGCAATTTGCCAAATTGTAAAAATATTTACAGAGTTTGACAGTCATTAGAAATACAGTAGTCAGGATAATGGCATACTCTACATCCACTGGTAACGCAACAAATACATTATGAGCAAGAAAAGGGTTAATAATGAAATTATTGGAATGAACCCTGTATATTGCTATAAGTACATGTATTTAAAAGAAATAATGATTTTACAGTATTGTACTACAGTAATAGAAGAGAGAAGGAAGGGGGTATTAAAGATAAGCTTGAGTTCTGGTAATGATAGAAAATAAATTCTCACAGAATCCAACTAAACTTACACTGAATGTTCAAGATTACAAATAAATGACAAGTGCCAAATGATTTTGGTAGAAAATGTATAGGGGCTGAGTAATGAGCATAGAAAAATAGTTATTTTAATTTTTGAAAAATTACCCTTTGAATTTTGATCTTTATATTATGCAGAATTTGAAGGGAGAGATTACATGGAGATCCTGCTCGCACATGCGAAGTCAATTTTGAAATCAAGAAATGTTACTGATGAAAATAGAAAGATGACTTGCAGCTCTCTGCCATGTGTATCTTTAGATTTAGGCGGAACACTGTTTTTTTTTACATCAAAATCAAACAAAGGAACATAATTGTATGTGCATATCGAACGAAAAATTCAGCCCAGGTCATGCAGGAGTTACCTACATGCAGGGCCGCAACAGCAAAAAGTATAGTATACTAAAGACAATGAATGAAATTATATGTGTGTTAAAACTATTGATAAAATTGTTCAAGCTTCGGAAATGGATAACATTTACCGGTAGTAAGGATAGGGTGTGTGAGCTGCCGGAGGCCAGAAGGACTATTTTTATTATAACATGTTTCTTCCCTATTTCCATTTCTGAAGTGATTATACAAATTTTGGTGAATAGCGTTTACTTTTGAAATCCAGAGCTAAAGATTTTGATATAAAGAGCATATTACAGGTCGATGGATTGACAGAAACTGATGGAGACGTAAAAGTGCACAGGCAGAGACAGAGGGTAAGAAAGTGAATGAGTGTGTGTGTTGTGAAAGGGAGGGTGAGAGAGAGAGAGAGAGGAAGAGAGAGAGAGAGAGACTTTTGTTTTTGTTTCTAAATTGCTCATTTGCTTTATGTAATGCTGCAATCAAATTTATTATTGCTTGTGCTCACCCCTCCATATGCTTTTCCATAAACCTCCCTTTTCTCTCTCATTTTTCTTCAGCTCTGTATATACAGTGAAACCGGCCTGTCTATAAAGACCACCCAAGGGAGACAAGAAAAGTGGTCTTTACAGACAGGTGGTCTTTATGTACATATTCCTTTAGTACATGTTTCACTGAGAAACCATTTTCAAGGGAAACAAAATGTGGTCTTTGTAGACAGGTGGTCATTAAGCAGGTTTGACTGTATGATTATCCATGTAAATGACTCTCAATTTCTCTTACTGTGTTAACAATTTTTCTTTATCTATGTTTTTCAATCTCTCTCTCTCTCTTTTCTTATCTTATCTTATCTGTATATTTCAATCTCTCTCAAAAATGTCTCTTTCTCAAACTGTTTGTTTTAATTTCTTTTAATCTGTCTTTGTTTCTTCCTGTTTCTTTTTTTATATATTTTAATCTCTCTTTACATCTGTCATCTAAAACAAATTGTGACAAAAAATAGTTCTGGTTTTGCTTCTTGAATCGAAATCTAGGTGGAGAACTTCTATCAGATGACATGTGTGAAACAAATTATGCACTGCATACGTGTATATTTAAAGCCCGTCTGCTCTAGTTTGGCCAGGAGGGGTTACCACCACCCTGCTGGTCACTGACAGGTGGTTATCTCATCAACTCGGCTCTCAATTAACATAAGAAAAAGAGGATCATGGGGGACCAACGGGCACCGCTTAGGCATTGTTTTCTATATAGAGGGAGCAAGTAGCTACAAGTAGTACAGTGGGGCTTTAAGTCTCTAATGAAATATTTTCTCTCTCAGGCAAAGGAAAATTTATTTCATTGTGTTTTTGTTGTAACCTTGGGTACCAGTTTCATTCAGAAAGCCCATTTACATTGAAAAAACAAAACAAGAAAGACCCATCGTTTTTAAAAACTACCATTTACACTACTGGAAAAACCCATAAAAAGCTGTCAGTGTCTGCTAATTCTGTTTTTTTTTTAATGAGTTGTGCACATGCGTCACTTATCACTGCTCTGTATGCGGTAGCACAGAAGCGGGGAGAGTCACCTGACTAGAAACTGGAATAATTCACTGATGTTTTGAGAGCGAGCATTTACACTGTAAAAATTGGTGGAGTTTCAGCCGGCATTTCAAAAACCACCCTCCAGAGGTGAGCAGCTTCCAACAAAACTCTGGATGTGAGAAAACTGCTGGTTTTTGCTTGCAATGTAAATGCCCCTGATATCTCTCATGCCAGTGACAGTGTGTATTCACTCTCACAAATTTTTGTCTTTCCTCCTCCAACTTAATTTTCTTTTTCGTTCTCATCTCTCACCCTTTCTCATTCCCAGGACTGTTTTTTCCTACTTTCATTCCCCCTAAACTCATATCCTTTATGATTTCTTCCGCATATTTGCACATCCATGTTCTGTAATGCACAAACCACAAGAAGACTTAAAGATAAAGTTGAGTACTGTTCATGCGATTGCATTGTGAAAGAAACGTTGTGGAATCGATCGGAAAATGTTGATCATGAACATATAAGTATTGGTGTGTACTGCAAGGTTCTGGAATCATCAAAATGATAAGAAATTTGGCCCAGTCTTGGTAAAAGTAACAAGCACTGTACACAGAAAAATGTTATGGGACTATACACAGACATGTAGCATAAAAATGAGGTAATTTTTACGCTGTTACATGTCATATTTAGAATATGAAGGCATTTGAAGAGCCATGCTTTTCAGGGAACATTTTTTTCTCTGATGTTCTTCCACGATTGCATAATAACAATGAAAATGCTCACAAATTATTTTTCACCTCTCCCCAGAACTCGACCTTCTCTTAAAATCAACAACACAGCAACACCCACACATAATACATGTACATGTGAAAAACATACACAAGAAATTGAACAAGGACATATAAACCAAAGAACAGGGTATTTGTGTATGCCATGAATTTATTTGGTTGCAAGCTTTTAATGATGTGAGGCAGAGTAAACAAAAGAGGCTTTTAGCAAGGACTTCTTTGTTTGGTGTCCAAATTTTAAAATAGGATGTTCAATAATAGAGCATATACATGAAAAAGCGTGGATCTACACGAGACTAAAATAGAAAACAATATTGTCTACTTAGGACTGAGTAAAAACTCATTGTCATAACTATAACATCATACAGTTAAACAACCTAAATTTTTCACACCCTTATGAATTTTGTGATATTTTTTAAAGTATGTGAAAAATTGATTTGTCCCGATTCATTTTTTAAAATTTTTATTAAAGCAAGTACAGTACATTTTATACATTTGAAATACACTGACACTGTATGGTTATACATGGGTTTACTGTTTAGGACAGAAAATTACGCTATTATCGAAGTAATAAATCAGTTATATTTCAACAATGTTAAAAATCAATGATTATGAAGCTTAATATACAAGTGCATTTTTTTTAAATTAAGTAGTTTATGGCGTCACCTGTGCCTGGGAGGCGAAAATGGAACTGAATCACTGTAACCCTTGGGTCTCTCCTCCTGGTATAACTGATTGGGTGTGTACATTTCTAAAGCACTGTATTTCAAATCACATGGACGATAGTATTGTGCTAGTGCTTTCATTTTAAGTACTACCGGTATACATGTACAGCTAACAACTTAATTATTCATACCCTTACCAAGTTTTGTAATTTTTAAGTACCGGTACCGGTATGTGAAAAATAGATTATTTTTTTCTCCCCGATTTACATTTCTTGAGAATGTGACATACTAAAGCATACATCCAAAAGTATTCAACAAGGGCCCTAATTCAACCAGTCCACCTTTCATTCGTGAGTTACGAAAAACACAAAACCATGCAATTTACAAGGAGTATGAATAATTTGGTTAACTGCACATTGTCTGTTTGACTCGCTTCGAACAATCAACATATCTTCTAGCCATTACAAATACAACATATAAAGAATAGCACATGTTTGCCTGATAAGCTTTTGATTAAATACAAGTAGCAATTCCTTGGTATATATGATCAAATGATGAATGCCTTTTAATACAGTCCTACAATGAATGTTTTCTTATTCTTTCTACACATATACATGTATAATATACAAATATTGTATACATTGCTTTGTTCAGTATAACATATACCGGTATTCATCTCAAAATTCTGAATTTCTTGTGTGCCATTATTTCAAGCTCGGCCTGTGGCTATGGTGCAATATAACATCAATCTGGAAATACTGAATATGTGGGAGCATGCAACATTTGTATATTGAACTACTACAATATATTACTAACATGAAATGAAAAAGCAAAAAACAAAATCATATAAATTATACAGATAAAGCAGTAAATTATAATTTTAAATCAATGAATGGAAGACGTACATGTAGATTTGTAAGAGAACGCATACAATTATTTCCAATACAATGTTTTAAATTTAAAATCATACACAGTAGCGGTTACAACCTTAAAGAAGATATATATCATGTCCAAACACAAATACTGGCAAATTATTGAACCTGAATTCAATATCAAGGAAATCAACAATACTGTTTGTATACCTGGTGGCATAAAAAGAGAATACCAGTAAGCATATCATTGAGGTGGGAAAAAAGATTTTAAGTAAAATCCAGACGTTTTACACATTTTAAATTGCTACTCTAGCCGTCTATGGTTTGTCTTTTTTGTATGAACAAATGAACAATTAATAACACAACTTTGGTGTAGTTTTAAGAGCAAAACTTTGATGTATCACTTAAATGTGCTACTTTTTGTAGTTTTTTCTTTCCAACACAAAACCCCCTTTTATCTATGGTGGCCCAGAAGGGACATCGGGAATCGGGAATCTTTGTTTGCGAAGTTTGCGGCAAAATATGCAACGAAATACGCTCAAGCAAAAATAAATATATTTACGACAAAATTCGCAATGTCCCTTCTGGGCCACCATATTTATCATCCAAATGTACAATATTGCATACATGTCTGTATTAAAGTACATGTACATCCTGCATATATATGGAAAACAACAGATTTCTTTGGTGTTAATAGTTATATAATATATATATATAAACATGTTTACCTTCAGATAATCTTTTACACACAGGATGTTTACATTGCCATTATGTTTCGTTGGTATGTGCATATATTTTATTGCAAAAATCATTGTGAGACATGCAAGTACATGTACATCCTGCATAGATATAGGGTAAACAACAGATTTCTTTGGTGTTATGCACTTATCAATTGTAAGACGCACCTAGCGACCCCTGGGAATGGTGCGTCATTGGTCCTACATGTATGTGAGTCGGATATAGGGTTACCATGATGCACTGCATCCCTGTGTCAACATTTTGACGGACCTTTCAACTACATGACGGTACATAGGGTGACTTACATGTATGTGACGCACCATCTCTTGATTTTGAGGAACCATGACGGTCATCAAATTTTGTTCTACGTATGCGCTATGCTTTCTGCACACGCGCTATGTATACGTTGTATACGTTTCATTCATACCGCCGGAACTGCTTTATCTTTGCAATGAAACGGCGAGACAAATGACATTTTTTACCCTTTATTTCAGGCATTTATCGAATTCCAAGTACGTTCATTTCAACTCCAATATCATTACAAACCTTTGGAAAATGTGTTTGATATAGTGGAACATTTCATGCGACATACGGATGGGAATTTATGATTTTAAATCAATCGTCATGTATGTGTCGTCGCAACAACAATGCGGCTGAAATTCACGCAGCGCTAGCGCTAGCCGGCCGCTCAGTGCCGGTGTAGCGTATAGATTTGCACGCTATGCCCGGCCCGCAGTGCCAGCAGCACGTATTGACACTAATGGGTAAACTGACTGACAATGACGCACTACTTTCGTCATGATATGACGGACCAAAGGTTGATTTGACGGACCAAAGGTTGATTTGACGGTACCTGCGTCAAAAATGTTTTGGTAAATGACCCAACCATGACGCACCATTCCCGGGGGTCGCTAGGTGCGTCTTACAATTGATAAGTGCATTATTTTTATATATACCGGTATATTAACATGTGTACCTTCAGATAATCTTTTACATGTACATACAGGCTGATGCCATTGCCATAATGTTTCGTTGGTATGAGCATATATTTTATTGCAAAAATCATTGCGAGACATGCAAGTACATGTACATCCTGCATAGATATATAAGGAAAACAACAGATTTCTTTCATTGGTGTTAGTTATATATATATACCGGTATATATATATATCTATATGTATGTGTAGCTTCAGATTATTGTTTACATACAGGCCTATGTAATTTCTACCATAAAAATAGCACTCATCAGACTTGCATACTAGTCTGTTTCATTAGCTACTATACATGTACGTGTGCATACAGTATATACAGAATTCAATAAGTACTTTTCATTATTGTAGTTATGACAAGTAACATGAAGAAAATAGTGAGAACCATTTTAGTAAATTGGCATAATTATTACATGTATCTCAAGCTAAATGTACATGTACATGTACTGTATACTTTGAAAGATAACAATTTTTAAAAGCATTGTCCAGCATACATATCGTCTGTATCTTAATAATAGATAAATCTTTATTTACTGTATCCCTAGAACCATGTGATCTACAGTCTGGTGACGTATATCCACTAGACCACAACGCCTCTGCATATTAAAAATATCTGTTTCTCATTCACACATAATCACTATACACATGTACATACATGTGTGGTTCAGTTGTAAAACAGTGTATTAACTCCATATATAAAAGAGGAAGACCCTTTAACACAAGGCACTTGTTCTAGAGGCATTACTTTGAATGGAAGACTGATAGAATAATGATTTGGTACTTTAATGAAAGGCAATTTTGACTGTTTCAAAAAATTGAGAAGACACAGGATACATACAAAGACATTGTATAAAAAAGGATGGATACACTGTACATTTAATAATTGCACCTTTTATCACTGTGTTTATGTGAAGGAAGTTGACCATTGCACATGAAATCATTCACAATGGCACATTGTTTAATAATCGGCATTGGAACCATCTAGAGCAGCGTTTTTAAACCTTTTTTAAGTCATGGCACCCTTATTAAAGTGATAAAAAGTTTCACCTCACCCCAATCCCAAGTTCATCAAAGTATATTAATTGTGCATCACTATGAAACTCGTCAAGTACCATGTACAAACCTACAAGCATATATGTTCATAATCTATGCGAGCGAGCCAAAAAATGACACCTTTAATATTGTTTTAAAAATAATTTTTGCAATAAACACTAGATTAGATATGAAATATAATGTATGCAGGCGCCCTGCCACCAAATATACATGCATATGAGGATATTCAGACATCTTGTTGCCCGGAATTATCCCTTTTCTGAATGTTGCGAGCGAGTGAAGCGAACATGGCAAAAAATGAAATTTCAATATAAAAGATATAAAATATTATTTGGGCACCTCCTTGCTAAAATATGGATTTATTCAGACACTTCGCTGCCTGAAATCACTCCGTTTCTAAATAATGCGAGCGAGGAAAAGAAACACTTTTTATCTAATACATGTATTGCTTTTCCCTCACGAAATTACTAGCGATTTCTAAAATTTGGCATTTCACAAAATCAACGTTAATCCTAACAATTTTTTATGCAACTAAATTTTTTCTTGTGGCACCCTGGACGAAAAAAACGCTGGGTTAGACAGTGGTTACATGGTAACATGTGTGCTTGCCTTTTGTAAAATACTTGAAAATTGGGGAAAATTTCCTTTTATGTTTATCACACCCACTCTAAATATATTTTACATGTTGTGCAGACTTGGGATATATATGTATGCTCTTATACATTGACTTAAATCGGTGCTGATCTTTTGCTTCGGTTTCGTTTACAACGCAAGTACATGTAGAAGATTACCGGTATGCCAAAGATGATCAGGAAGTCAATCAACACTTGGATGCTAAAAATCCAGACAGGTACAGATATGGTGGATCGAGCCTGTAAATTAGATTGGTAAAAACAAAATTAATTCCTGCATGTAATCAGTAAATGGTTGCATAATACAGGAGATTTTGAGGTATATGGAGGTTGAGTACAAGGTTTACCACTCAAAAAATTAATTGAAATAATGATGAAAAGGGAGAACTATTTGTTCATCATTTCAATTTCTACATTAGCAATATTCTAGTTTATATGTTTCATGAATATCAACATTTCTTTGGGTACAAACATGGAAAGTACAAATTCTCATTATAGCTGCCCTTCAATTAATGCATTCTGTCTTCTAGGACTTCCCAGATTTTTTTTCTTTGAAATTACCAAGATCTTCTGTCATAAAACAATGGAAAACAATTATACTCTGTCCAACATTCTGCATTACATTACCTTCTAAGTTTTTATATTACACGCTGTACGTTTCTTCTTCATTTTAAAACATTGTAAGCTCTAGTTTTATAGAGAAACTTACATGTGACATCACTGAGGTGACATTGTCATTTTTGTCTCGCCTGTGTAGCAAAAAGCGAGACATAGGCGCCGCTTTTCCGGTGGCGGCGGCGGCGTCAACATCAAAAACTTAACCAAGGTTAAGTTTTTGAATTTTTAATATAATTTTGAAAGTGTAAGTTCTTATTCAATGAAACTTGGACTAAAGGGTTATCAAGTATCCCCAATCATGTGAGGAGAATTTCACGTCACAAAGTCAAGGTCAAAGGTCATTTAAGGTCAACAAACTTAGACCATGTTATGGCATCATCATCAAAAGACAGCCCACCTTGATGGAAATCTTTAATTTCAAGTGTGCTTTGTAATCAAATGACTGTTTGTAGGGCTGACAGACAAGTATTCTATGCATTTTATGAGACAAATGACTGACATGTCTTAATTTGTTTTTAAGAATTGAATTCCTCTTTTGTGATCTTGAAAAGTAAAAAACCTGCTTTGAAAACGCGTTGAGGGCTTGTCTGTGCCATTTGAAAAATACTTGCATGTACAGTTAGTGCATATTGGGCACTGTGTTTCTATTCGAACTCACCGTAATGTTTCCTTTTGAGGTGCTATCCTCGTTAGGGGCAGTTGTGACCGTTGTCATAGATGATGTAGTTGGTGTTGGATGTTGTAGACAGGTCACGTTAACTAAAAAGTGTGCTCCAGCCGAAGACTTCTTCACGACTGTACCATTGTGGCTTTCGATGATCAAAGCATACAATTTTGAAGTTTCGTCATGGTATTCCAAGGAAGTTACATCCATTTGATACTCCACACTCCTGTTGACGTAGGACATTGTTACTCGGAAGCGAGCATGTTTTACATCGCGATCAGTTGTATCATAAAAGTTGAGTTCAGTCCCATTGCTCTTAAAGCCCCCTGTTCCATTTGGGTTTATAGTGAGAGCTACTGAATAGCTATCTAAGCGTGTAGTACCTGTTACTTTAAAAGATAAAGTCAATGTACCATTGTCTCCTTCTTCGTAACACTCCTTATCCGTCATAGGTTGTTGGCTGATTTCAACTGTTTCTGTAGACACTGAATATACACATGTACATGCGATTACAATGAATAACATCATTTTAGCCTGTACTGTACTGTACTGATATCCACGGGTCAACATTTTTGATTGTCGTCTTCTTGAATAGCTCCTGTGTCGCTGGTGAAAATGTTACACTCTATTAACAGACGAGAAGGTCTAGAATCAATTTCTGCCTGTTCATAAAAATCTGTACTGAATATCTACGGATCAACAGTTTCGATTGTCGTCTTGTTGAATAGCTCCTGTGTCGCTGGTGAAAATGTTACACTCTATTAACTCTTTGCCCGCCACGTACACAATCCCCCCTGTGCCACATTGTTTTTAGGGTGCCACCTTAGGAGGGGTTCTGCATGGACTATGCTTATTCAACTCGCAATAACTTTTGATTGGTGTACTGTAATGTGTACTGTAAAGTGTGATGTGTATACAATGCGAAGCACGCGTTACTATTGTGTGTGTGCGTACAATAGAATGAAATGCGTTCCGTGTGTATTGTGAATGAAATGTGACTTGAGTCGAAGTTGGCAGCCCGCTGTATGTTCCGCTAGCCGAACGTAGCGGGCAAAGAGTTAACAGACGAGAACGTCTTGAAACAAATTCTGCCTGTTCATGAAAATCCTTTATGCCTTGCTCAATTGATAATGTAAATTTTCGGAGCGCACGTGTTCGAGAGAAAAATTATGGTTTTGTCGAAAGAGGGCAGCAAACAACATTTAAGTGTTTTCGTACAATTTTTGATTTAATTGTTTTTTTTTTCTTCTCATAATAAAGAGTTTCTATTCTTTGGTAAAAAAAATATTCTTTTCCATCAACAATTCCTTTTCAATGATTTGAAAAGCATCCCCTTTTATAAGGCCATATGCATGACTGACTTCACCCTCTGACAGAAAGCTTACACAATTGTTGATAAATACTTGCATTACAATAGTTGAGCAGTAATTCCATCTTTTCAGAAATCACAAAATGGAAACTCAATAATTCAATTCAATTCAGGATTTTTTTCCCTGTATTTCTGTCAGGGCAATTTGCCAAATTGTAAAAATATTTACAGAGTTTGACATTCATTAGAAATATGGTAGTCAGGATAATGGGGAGGGAGAAACAGAGAGAGGAGAGACAGAGAGAGACAGACAGAAAGAGAGAGAAAGAGAGAGAGAGAGAGAGAGAGGGAGGGTGAGAGAGACGAAGAGAGAGACAGAGAGAGAGAGAGACAGATAATAACAATAATGATAATAATAATGATAATGATAATAACAATAATAATAATGATAATGATAATAATAATATTGATGACAAATAATGATAATGAATATTTTTGTAGTGCACATTTGCACCACACAAGTTGCTTAAGGTGCTCAAATATTCCACGGGCTTTAGCAACGCTACAGATTTCAGTGCTTACAGCATTTAAGGAATTCCTTCCTAATGGTACCCATTTAGAGACCCTACCCGATGGAAATACAACTTTATATCAATGGATAGCTGAATGAACATGGAAAACTAATATAAAGGAATACAAATATTTTCCCTTTCAGTATAACACAAAAGCAAACTAAAACCTTGTTTTCCGCACCCCTCCAAATTACAGGTCAAAAGGGGTCGAATTTGCCGCAATTACAGTGACAATTACAAATGGAAGCTTATAAAAATTTTGGTGCAAGGTGATAAGAGAAATTTGAACAGTACAATGTACATGATTTATGTCACAGAGTTGCCCATTTGCATTTGATTGATTGCAATTTTATTGATTCATAACTTTCTTAATTTTGATTGTATTTTCCTTATACCTTTGCTTATCTGTTTCTTTTACTTTTTTTTTTTAATATAAAAACAAATTTATTATTAGGGTGGATTTCCACTTTACATCATCATGTTGTCATGATTTTGGTTACACACCTGACTAATGGCCCAGATGAGGGGTTTCTCGCAATTTTGTTCACTTTTCTGACAAAAAAATGATACTAAATCCTATCAATATTCTGTTGTACAATGCTTATTGATGAAATAAATTTCCCTTCTTCCTCTTCTCCTCTGCAGTGATTTCCAGTCGGAGGTTCACCGTTCATCCCATCGTATGGACCCTGTCCATATCGGCCAATCAGCAGGCTTCGTCGACTCGGACTATACCAGCTTCACGGGGACGTCGGGTGACTACAACTATCTCGATCCAAATTACAGTCCCGCAGTTCTGTGATAGATGATTATTCTTATTTCCATGAGTTTCAAAACCTTGTAGAGATCAGGGGTGTTTCACAAAGACTAAGATCAACTTTAAGTTGGACTTAACTATGGCAGGCCACTCATGCCACTGGTTGCTCTCACCATTGGTCTCTCAATTATGATCTTTAGATAATATTTTTTCCTTCAATAATGAACTATCAAAAAAGGTAAATTCTTCAAATTTGTGACCACGTCCTTGAGAGACCAATGCCAGTAAACGGTGAGAGCAAACAGTGGCATGAACGGCCTGCCATAGTTAGTCCAACTTAAAGTCGATCTTAGTCTTTGTGAAACACTCATCAGGTGACTACAACTATCTTGATCCTTATCACATTATCTGTATTGGGACTTTGAATAAGTACATGTACATTTGCAACAGCTTAAAGCTTTTGGTTTCTATGGTACGCATGACAACTCCCGTACTAGTGTAGCTTGCCATATGTGAGCTCAGTAATGCTGCAAATTTTGTTATCATGTTTCATATTTTTTGTTTCTTGTTTACTCCATGTATGACACAAACAGTAAGAAATCAACCTGTGAGGTACATAAAGTATTTTCTGAATAGGCAGATACATGTATGTATATCTAGAAGAGAGCCAGGCTAACTCAACACTATTGTCAACATGGACTCGATGGAAAATCATGGCAGAGTTATTTAAGAGCTCTGTATCGATTGCAAATACTTGGATGAATTTTTGCATCAATTGGGTCTTTTATAATGTGTATTAAGTAGTTACCAAAAAGGTAATGTTGAAATGCAGTGAATTGCTACAAAACATATTTATTTATGGGTCATTCCATGGAGTCGGGGAAATTTTTTGTGACGTACCAGAAGTGAGAAACTAGGTCTCGTATCAGCCATAACAATGTTTGCTAAAATTGAGCTTTTTTAGAAGTACTTTAGCTTCATGGTGAATCAGTATTAAAGACCAAAGGTTTATGTAATGTTATATAAATGTGATGTCTATGTAACACTGGTAAAAGAAAAAAGAAGTTAACACATATTGAGCAAAGATTTTGAAGAGATGTAACTGAAACAGAAATGATTTTGGCAGGGCACTACTTTATATATTCATTGATACATATCTTTAACAGATAATTTCATTTTCCGTGTGTAGTAGAAGATCTGATACTAACATTAAATGGACATTATCATAATTTTGTTAGGCTCCAAACTCATGGAATGACCCTTATGGCTTAAAGTCCGGTGTGTAGCTTGCAAAATTAACTCTTGAAGCCTAGCTGATGCCGAGTTCACCTAACCCCTTTAGAAGTCAATGGCCTGACTTCACAAAGAGGTTTGATGTATTAAACATATGAACCTCCTCCTGTATGTATTTGGGCCTTTGAGTATGGCTTACACATTATATGAACATGTATCTCGATGTGTGTACAATTTTCTTTTTGTCGACAAATAATTTGGACATGTATAAAATGTTACATGGACATTTTTATTCTAGTCTTAATTCATCAGTATATTATTTGCGACTACCAAGGAGTTGACGTGGTAAAAACCTAAGGGAGGCAGAAAGAGATTGAGAGAGCAAGAGAGAAGAGAAAGCTGGTGAGTGAGAGAGAGAAGAGCAAGAGAGAGGAGAGCAAGAGAGAGAGAGAGAGGGTGAGGGAGAGAGAGAGAAAAGAGCAAGAGAGAGATAGAAGAGGGTGATAGAGAGCGAGAGAGAAAACAAAATCAAGAATGAGCGAGTCTGGTCTCCTTGTGACCGCTCTCCATCCCGTCCTTGATTTCCAAATCTAATTTTCTACCATCTTCCTTAATACAATGTATCCACCTCTTCAAATGTCTTCCTTTCTTTCTACTTCCTTTCTCCTTTCTCTCTGCTGCCCATCTCTAATCAGTTCATCTTTATCTTTCCTTTTCAAGTGTCTATACCATCTCAGTCTGCTCTCTCTAATCTGTTCCTTATCTCGGTATGCTCTCCCTCTCCAATCTTCTCTTCCTTTATCTCAGACTGCTCTCTCTAATATTCTCTTCCTTATTTCAGTCCGCTCTCTTTTATCTCCTCTTCCTTACCTGTCTCCTCTCTCTAATCTGCTCCTTATCTCAGTCTGCTCTCTCTCTCTCTCTCTCTCTCTCTCTTATCTTTTCTTCCTTTATCTCAGTCTGCTCTGTCTAATCTTCTCCCTCATCAGCAGCAATATAATTTACCTCTTATCAATTATTTGTATTAATATCAACAATGTCTCCATTTGCATTATTTTGTTAAAATACAAATACCACAGAGATTATCAGTTTTCTTTGGTCCTTTATTTCAATTCTATAGCCTACATTTTCTTCAAATCACATTGCCCAGATCTGGACTTTTTCATTCTCAGCATGTTACACATTTACAGGTATACACAATATAAAATCTAACTATTCACACACGATATACCAGGTACATTACATTCAATGTAAAAACCACATTCATGGCATGTCTCTCCAAAACATGAAGAATAATATTTAGACAAAGACATGATTACACAATACACAACAGCATGTATATCTCTAATATTCAAAACAGTTATAAAAAAAAATCAGAGTTCATACATGCTGTAAACCAGAAACTTTGGCATGAATGAAATCTTTGCAAATTTGAATTGCAGCAAAGTAATAAGACCGCAACTGCAATGGACACAACATCGATCCGCAGTAATTCGCAAAAGTTTTGTCAAGAAAATGGCTGTCATTTGCAATCTGCAAAAGCATCCCTGTTGCAGCACTAATGTCCTTTGGCAAGACATTAATCTACATTTGCCACACTTCACCCAGGTGAGGTAAATTGGTACCTGGCAGGAATGAATACCTTAAAATGCTCAAGTGCTGACATGGCAGCCGTGCTAAAGCCAGGCTAATGATACTGAAGCACCAGGAGTGACAGTGTGCTAGACATGAGTGCTATATAAGACTTCACTATTATTATCATCACGGGAAGAAAATATCTGATTTGACAATACCGTTGACTCCTGATAGAAAGAATGAAACAAAAATCCATATTTCAATTATACACTGCACAATCACACAGGTGAAACAGACCTGCAAATGGCAGAAGTTGCTTTCTAAGCAATTTGCTTTGATTGTAGCAAAGTCAGGACACACACAAAGACATTTCCTTTTTGAGGCAGTACATGTAATACCCTTAACTAAAAATGGATTTCCAACTATATTGCAATAATTTGTTGCCTATTTTCACACACTAAAATACTTTAAGGAACACAAAAAACAGTTAAAAAGAACTGAGGTAGTGGGTCGTGGCCATAGAAACCTTTAAAGGGAAATATAAGTCACTTTTATTGGGCAAAACATTTAAGTAAAGAATACGAGTCGGGCATTGTGTGTGTGTGTCTGAACCCAGCAGACGACAACTCAAGAGGTATATCTGTCAATCAGCTGCACAACAGATGGAAGAAAGGGCCAGAATTCCTATGATTGCCTGAAGAATAGAGGCCAGAAAATGAAGTAAAGCTGGATCTACCTGCTGAAGATGAAGAAAGAAGTAAGGTTAGATGAAGAAAGAAGTAAGGTTAGACCAGTCGAACATGCACCCAGCCCTGAAGTTATTGACTTCAAGAGCTTGTCCAGCTGGAAGTGACTCCTACGGATAACAGCATACGTCTTCTGATTTGTTCGAGTTCTGAAGAGAAAGATACAGAGGAAGGCTATCTCAGATGGTGGAGTTACTCTTACACCATCAAAGTTGAGTAAAGCTGAGAAGTACCGGGGTCAAATGAGCACAACTCAGTCTACTACCCAGGTATGAAAGAGGAGAATTTAAGTTGCCCACTCCCTTTCTAGATGATGAAGGTATAACAAGAGAAGGAGGTAGAGCAGAAAACCTGATGACGTCATATGAATGATGAGTCCAAGCACCTAGCTCTGCTTCCATCAAGCCAGCCAGCTAGGTTGCTAAGCGACAACAGCTTGGTAAACCAACTACCGATGGTAATTTTCAAAGATTCCTTGCAGCCATGAATATCTGACTACAAAGTTTGTTTGTTAGGAACAAATGTTACCAAATTTCCCTGTTTGTTTCAAGTTAATAATGCCCAAAGTATTGAATTGATGGATCATTGAAGTTGCAATAAGGACTCAAAAGCCAAGCTAACACTGCATATTGTACGGAGGATGGAAGTTTATTCTGGAACTCCTTTCCAAATCATTCAATATGCAGTGTTAGCTTGAATTTTGAGTCCTAACTGTTACTTCGATGATTCACTTGTAATGGAGTTCAAAAGAATCTAAACCTTCCTCAGTCATTTTTCAAGAAAATCCCAGTAAAAGTGCACCGTGCTTTAATTGTAAACATAATGCATATGCACTCACGGGACCGGCAGTACGTGATTCTATTGGCTGCACAAGATGGGAGTGAAAATTAAACAACAATTCTTATTGGTTATCCCATCACAAATGGGTATGTCCTGATGACATAACATCTTGCTAAAAATGATTCTCAGAATACAGATTTAAAAGATTTTAATTTCTTCTCGCCGAGATAAAATTTAAGATATTATCCGATATAAAATAAATCTCAGAATACGACCCCTGGGGGGTGTTTCACAAAGACTAAGATCGACTTTAAGTTGGACTTAAGTATAACAGGCCGTTCATGCCATTGGTTGCTATCCCAATTGGTCTCTAAATTATAATCTTTAGATAATATTTTTCCTTCAATAATGAACAATCAAAAATGTAAACTCTGTAGATTTGAGACCACGATTTGTACGTCCCTTGAAAGACAAATGGCAGTAAATGGTAAGAGCAAACAGTGGCATGAATGGCCTGTTATACTTAAGTCCAACTTAAAGTCGATCTTAGTCTTTGTGAAACACCCCCCTGGACTTTCCCTTTAATATACACGTAGTTTCAGTCCTTATTTGTTTATAATAGATACAAAGGTGTGATTGGTCCACAGATTGTCATGTGATATTGATTGCAAAGATCATATTTGGCATATTTCACTCCCAATCAATGATATATTGACTGACCAGTCAAATAAGTATATTTTTGCATCATACCATATCCAAGCAACCCTGCACGCTCAAACTAATTGATTTAATTTAAAATAAATTGGTCTTTCTCAAATATTTACAAAATCACACAGAAATATATTGCATCAGTGGAGGTTTAAGTAGCAAATTAAGACAAACTTTGGTATAATTGCACACATCAAAAAATGTATAAAAATCTCGCATAATGTTCTTCTTTTTACGGACAACATAGATCATATATTGCAAATAAAATTGAAATAACCATAACTGTATTCCAAATATTTCATATATTTATACATCAAATCAAACATATTCAACATGAAAAAACATGCTTGTATCCTATTCAATAAAACATACCATACTCCAATACTTAATATATTGATAATCAGATATATCTTCATGTGGTTCACTAAGAATAGTGAACTTAATTTGATAATTGTTCCACTTCATATACATATACAGTAACCATGAATACACTGTACTAAACATGAATCATTACATCATATTCCATTTTCAATGCCTTCATTTTACCTCGCACAATTGTACTCTACATGCTAACTATAATGTTCCCAATGGAATAGTTGTGGGAATGCATCTATAGGGATCAATCATATTTATTTATTTTATTTTATTTTTCATTTTTTCAATCAACGTCCAGGAGGGTGTCTTCCGTCCCTTGGCCTTGTTGGTCTCTGAGCTCCGTCCACACCAGCTGCACCAGCTCCTTCACCCCTAGACCTACCAGTTCCATTACCCCTTGCTGATGCTCCAGCTCCTCTGCCCACTGCACCACCCCTACCTGTTGCCCTTGCAGACCCGCTTCCCGCACCCCTAGCCGGACCTCCTGTGCCCCTTGATGAACCTCCTGCACCCCTAGTTGAACTTCCTGGACCCCTCGATGAACCCCCTGCACCCCTCGCTGACCCAGTCCCTCCTCCTCGTCTCCGGGATGAGGATGGGGCGGATGCTGCGGAGGAGGCGGAGGAGGTGGAGGATGCAGGAGATGAAGTTCGGAGAGGATGGGAGAGTGTCCTCCTCACCTGAGCAGACTTGGGCTGAAAAATTCAAGATTTCAAAAACTAAATCATCAGAACCAGGGAAATCCCACAAAAGGAAAGTCCATCAGGGCACTGCAAGTTGCAATTGAATCACATCAATTCAAAGTCTTCCAATCAATTGCCAACTTACAATCACCTAAAGGTTGTATCTCTTATGAACAGAGTTGCAATTGATATCACACTTGATTCTGATCAATTACAACTCTTTAAAAGGCAAGGCCCGCAACATACAAACAAGCAGAGTACAAAACAATGATATATCAACAGATGAGGCAGAACTATGGAACGCAGGTGTGGTAATGTGCCAGGTATGAATCAAGAAGATATATGTACAAGAATCTCTACTATAGACATGGCTTTCTTCTAACATGTTTTGGTATAACAGGCCGCCTAATAGTCACTCATCATCACATTGTCCTATTTACACTACCGGATATCTCTGATACAGTCATTCTACAGACTTCTCTAATCAAGTACCACACCTCGAAACATCGAGCCCCTCCTACCACCCACCCTCTCCTTACTACAACCCATACCAGGGCTATAGTTCTTTTTAGAACTATAAGCTCAAGAAAGATTACACCAGTCCTTCTAGGACTACTCAAGAAAGATTACCAACAGTCCTTTTCAGGACTCCCAAAATCCTCCCCTCTCACATGGTGCAACCGTAAGCCTACTGTATACCACACCTTTATCAAAACCTTAGAAGTGTCATAATTGAACTAGAGTCACAGTAATCATTTCCAAAACATATTATTTAAAGGGATCCGGTAACTTTGTCTCAGATTCTGAAACAAAATCCTGGATTTAGCTCATGCTGCAATGATAATATAAACCTTTAGGTCAGTCAGGAACCCCATGACTTTTACAAGCCGATCGCCTGTCTGATTATCAAGATATTTATGATTGGAAATCGAAACCAAATTTTGCGTTTTCCTAACGGTTTTCATAACACTACAGTCTATTGGGGAAACGAGTATGGTAAAACAGGTCACTCAAAGATTTTTACTTTTTTGAGGCACTTCTTGATATTTTGAAGCGCGATTTTTTTTTTAGGGGCTTCAATATTACACCATATCACAGACACTGATAACACATAGGGCCGTGCATCTCAGATTTAACATTGTTAAACGATGTCTTTAGTATGTAATATGAGCTAGATGCAGAATTGATTATATCATCACCGCATAAAGCAATAGAATGAAATGTAAAATGGAGCAAATAAATGAAATACTTTACCCTCTGTGAGCTGGACAGTACTGGTTTTTTAAGTATCTTAGACAGTCCTTCATCCACATAAACTGCATCTGCAGAGGGAACACCGTACGGAAATCTTAATTTCAAATCTATTGCAGTTTTCTCTGGTTCAGCCAGATTTTGTATAATCCTGAAATATCTATAAAGCATTTATTATACTGCATGTCATTTTGCATTTGTTTGTCTATATCTGTGCAGAATTGCAGAACAGAATTGGTTTAAAAAAAATATTTTTATTTCTGTAGTGATTGAAGAGTATATAAGACATGTCATCCTCCTTTGTCTGTACCAGCGTTCTTGAAATGCAGAGGAAAATGATAATAGGTATTTGCCCAATCCTATGGAACAGCAAAGGAGAGTTACATGTACATGTGTTTGTTTAAATCATTTAAACTAAGACAAATAATACATTTGAAACAAATGTAGATGCCGCCCACCAGAAAACGGTACTGGTAGACAGATCCAAAACTCTGATAGCAGACCTACAGGAAATAAACTGTACCATGATATTTAAGACAGTAGAAATAGGGCAGAGGGGGCAAATCAACAAAACTAACAAACAGCGACCAAAATGACTACTCAATGAATGTAACTCTAATGTGAAACCTAAAAAACGTTAATATATAACAACTTAAGTAAACAGGCATTATTAGCGTCTTTCATTATATTTTACAGCAGAAAAGATCCGGTCTACAGCCCATCATGTTAGATTATATCTACCAGATTACAAACTAATTTCATGAATTTGATGTATATATGTGTTAAAAAATCATACAAACCTGTCTTTATAAGCAATGGACCTGGTAGAATTGCAACTTTCTCATTATCATGTTTACGTCACTACATTGTTAAATGATTTCCATGTTTTCAAATATTTATACTATGTTTACTCTGTCTGTATTTTACTTTTCTTGAATGAAGAAATGATATCAACAAATACAGAATTCAAACAAAACAGAACAAAGCAATCTGGGGGAGTGTTTCAAAAAGACTAAGATCGACTTTAAGTTGGACTTAACTATGGCGGGCCGTTCATGCCATTGTTTGCTCTCACCATTATGATCTTTAGATAATTTTTTCCTTCAATAATGAATTATCAAAAAATGTAAATTCTGTAGATTTGTGACCATGATTTGTAAGTCCCTTGAGAGACCAATGCCAGTAAATGGTGAGAGCAAACAGTGGCATGAATGGCCTGCCATAGTTAAGTCCAACTTCAAGTCGATCTTAGTCTTTGTGAAACACTCACTCCACTGGACATGTACAAAAGATATGACGCGCATCATACCGATTCTCACCTTTTCTAATCTGTTTCTGAAGATCTTCAGGTAACTGTTTAAAGACTTCTGTATTGACGATGTAACTTGCGTTGCTCACCACATAGTTATAGATCTTGTCATAGAATCCACCAAAAGCTGTATAAGCATCCTACAAAAAGAAAAATATGTCAGTCTTCACATGATTGCAATCATGCCATTCAATATGAACCTCAATGGTTCAATTAAAGGGGAATTCCACCCTGATATTAAGTTGATTTTAATAGAAGAAGAAAATTGAGAGGAACGTGTCAGTGAAAGTTTGAGCAAATTCAGAACAAAAATAAGAAATTTATGAATTTTTGTAGTTGCGATCAGTCAAACACTGATTGGCCACTCTGTGAAGTATGTGGACTTCCCCTTTAATTTTTCATTGGCTTTTGGATGTAATAAATCGTTCATGTGGGAAATAGTAAGTTACGCATGTTCTGAAAGGTACCATGTCCCGTTTGCAGGTCAAAAAAATGAAAAGGTTAATTTCCAACGGCATTTGAAAGACAATACTTATTTAGAACTTCCCTTAAAAAGAAAGAGTTTGAAAATGGCTTTTTGTGGGAAATTAACAACCATTAGTTGTCGAATCGACATAAGTGATTGCAATCACCTAAGTAACAGCCTGATTTCCAGACCCTTGTACCGAATGGTTGTACGTTTTTTGCTGCACAAAGATTCAATCAGTTTAATTTTGCCATTACAAGTAGTGGGTTATTGATGTCGACAAATGCTCATGTACCTGTTACAATTCATGTTATGTATATATGTTATTACCAAAGAAAAAAAGATGTCAGTCAGTCACTCAATAGTGTCTGACAGGGAAGTCTAGAAGGTAAACGGGTTTCCTTGCATAATTTGAATACTAGCACATTGCAAACATTTAAATTTCACAGATAGGACATACATGACATATTCATAATTCCTCCAAAGTTCTACAGAATTTGATGTTGGCTGCAAAAGGGACATAGTATCTTTAAGGTGTACCCATGACCTAAAAATATAAATCATTAACAGTTAAAGAAGTATGAAACAATAAAGAGTAACATAAAGCCCCAAACACAGAACCCGAGTCTGACTTGGGTTCTGCGCGGGTCATATTCTATGCGAGCGTGGCCCCAAACACAGAACCCGAGTCTGACTTGGGTTCTGTGCGGGTCATATTCTATGCGAGTGTGGCCCCAAACACAGAACCCGAGTCTGACTTGGGTTCTGCGCGGGTCATATTCTATAAAGCGAGCATGGGAATGGATGCATCTGCTAGTCTACACACAAGTCACCTTTTTCTTGAGATTGTATTTATAAATCTAATATCTCTTTAGAGAAGCAATGTTTGGAGCTCGTATAAGTGTGGCCAACTTTCATTAATCTGTCACTCTGAGCCCAAGATCCATGGGAAAAATCTCCCTTAACCCATTCGCAACAACATTATTCCACATTTTGCGGTTTGGCTCAATAACTTTTGATTCAGAGCCCTACAAAATATACCTGGGGGGTGTTTCACAAAGACTAAGATCCACTTTAAGTTGGACTTAAGTATAGCAGGCCGTTCATGCCATTGTTTGCTATCATCATTTACTGGCATTGGTCTCTCACGGGACGTACAAATCATGGTAAAAAATCTACAAAACTTACATTTTTTGATAATTCATTATTGAAGGAAAAAATATTATCTATAGATCATAATTGAGAGACCAATGGTGAGAGCAAACAATGGCACGAACGGCCTGTTATACTTAAGTCCAACTTAAAGTCGATCTTAGTCTTTTTGAAACACCCCCCAGATACACAAGTAGAAAGGGCACACAATTCTGCACACACTGCATCCATTAATGTTTCATGACTATATTGCATTTGATACTAGGAATTTTAAAAAGAAAAAATAAGTTTTAAAATCTTTAAATTGGCAACACGTTGAGAGATTAAAAATAATTGGTTCTCGATCAAAACTGGCTAATTTAAAAAAAAATTGACTACTTTCTCGCACATGTATTGTTTTCAGAGACATTGCATTTTATTCTATCATTGTATTGATAAAAGATAAACATTGTTGCCAATTTTAAGAACAATATGTCATCGATTTAGCCCTAAAAGTAAATCCTGTCCTGTAAGGGTTAAAGGCAAGAGCTTATTAGGGGTCAACACATGTACATGTAGTACCCTGAGATTGAACCTCATGTGCTGTACTTACTGGGTTCCAGTCCTCCTCCGGCGTCTTCCCCTCTTCCTTCTCTTTGTCTGTTCTCTCCCTCTTGTAGAGTCGCCAGACGGCTCTGAAGTTCAGATCAGCGTTCTCCAGGGACAGTCCGACAACCACCTTCCTGAACAATGGCTCCATCACATCCTTCTTCCAGCCCATGCCCTACATGGAGGAAAGGTCAAGACGAGCATTAGTGGAGTTCACAAAGGTCACAGGGGTCACGGGAAATCATACTTTAGTTGACCTTTCACCTTTAAACCCCAAAATAAACCAGCTTTTCTTAACACCAGATTCATTACAATCTTCTTCCATCCCATGTCCCACTGGTCAAGATACATGTAAGTATGGGAGGTCACAGGGGTCATATGGTGTCAAAGTGCACTGACCTTCACACTACTATCAAGATGCAAAGTCAGGTTTATTTTAACACTTTCACTCTCGCATCTTGTATGTTGGCACACACATACTGTGTACTTTAGCAGTGAACAATTCAATATAAGGGGCCTCATTGTACCCAAGAGCCTCTGTAGCCCCCCCCCCTATTTCCTATCATCAAGAAGTGGTTCATATTTGAGGGGGATGGACATGAATAAATACTGAATTGACATAATGCAAACAAAGACATAATTATTTACCTTCAGATATTTGTCCTCAAACATTGGTCCATCATCGAGGATGTCGTGAAAGTAGTTGGCTGCAAACTGCAGGACTTGTTTCCAAGTTTTGGAGGTGATCTCCTTGGCGGGTTCTGCCCAGGAGCTCTGGCCCAGAGGAAGGCCTAGTTTGATCTTATCCAGTTGGAACAAGACCTCAATAACATTCTTACCGTTCTGAAAAGAGAGAACATTACAGGTACAGTCAAACCTGCTTTAGCAACCACCTGTATAGGAAGACCACCTGTCTATAAAGACCACATTTTTGTGTTTCCCTTGAATATGGTTTCTCATGAAACCTGTACTAAAGGAACCTGTACATAAAGGCCACCTGCCTATGAAGACCACTTATCATGTTTCCCTTGAGTGGTCTTTATATACAGGTTTCACTGTACCAATGCCATTATACATTTACATGTTGGTACAATGCAGTGTCGTTCATGGGCACTACTTCATTGGAACACGGTTTTCTTGGTGTATCTAGTTGTCTGAAGCCCTAGTTCACAATCTAATATCTTTCTTTGAACCATTGTTAGCTATCAGAGGACCCTAAAATATGGAAGCCCGGCAAAACAAAGCCATGATATTGTCACCTATCTTTGGTCCAGTGATCGCAAGACACTAGGTAGCACTGAGAAAACGTGTGACTGATCACTTAGCTTGAGAAAGTCCACAGGAGTGGACGAAAGCTTGCCCACAAAATTCAAGGGGTGGTATTCTCGAAAGCGACTAACTTAGTCCATGGTTTAATCCTCCGACTAAGTATAAAATGCCAAGTGCCCATATGAATATGTTTTTGAATAATTTAATTTGTCACTAAATTAAAATAAAATGTAATAACATAATTAATAAACAACTATATAACTATGAAATAATTATGTTATCATGGTAATTTAGGGACATAGGGAAATATATTAATATGGACACTTGGCATTCCATACTTAGTCGGAGGATTAAACCATGGATTAAAGTTAGTCCGCTTTCGAGAATACCACCCAAGGTTGGTGGAAGCTTCAAAATATACATTTATAAATATATTCTCTTTAGCTATAGTGTTCTCCTTTGAGAATTTTCCCCTATTTCACTCACCCTTAGCTACTTGGTTGAGGGTATCAAACTAGTGTTGTCTGAAGGGTAGTTGTCCATGAGAAGATGGTTCATACGTAGCCATCCTGATACACATATTTTCCACATTGATCTCTTCATGTAATGTACATTGTACTTACCAAAATCTCCATGACATCTTTCGAACACTTTTCAAGCATCTCTGGAGGCAAATTGGAGAATGTCTTTTGGACCCAGAAACGGTCAATGTTCTTGGACATCCACCTAGGACATAGAATGAAATATGATGATTAAAACTTAGGGGGCCTACAGCTTTATGTCCTACCCAAGGGCCTGAGTAACTGGGGATTATTATAGTGATCACTTCAAAGTTTCCATTTGGTGGAAGGCCGGTTAAATTGCAAATTTGACATCAAAAGCCTTACTGTGGAATACCGCTTGTTGGAATCATATTATGATTCTGTATAACATTTAAAGTTGATACATAGTAATAAATCTTAAGCTTTTGTTTACATTTTGACCTTTCAAAACAGTAAGGTTTGCTTTAATACTTTCAATAAAATTTGTAAAAGCTATTTTCAGAAATGTAAATTCTTATAGCAAATTTACAATTTACAATGCTCTTATATTTATTTCTCTAATACAATAAAATTTCACTGTTAATTCTTCAGCATACAAGGATATTGACAAGTGGAAAAAAGTTGTAAAAAGTATTAACAATAAATGGAACTTAATAATAACCATTCAGCAACTATTTATCAGTTCAAATCATGTTGATATTGGAATGTAACACCTACCTATTATTCAGCTAAACTGTTAACCTGTGAACTTGATTGATTTATTGCATATGCTTTCATAGGATTTCCTTTTTTGTTTGTTTTTGTTTCAAAAGTGCACCTTGAGCATTTGATTTCAAGTGGATTTAACGCCTTACAAATCTCATATTTTATTATTATAATCCTTATCAATATATATTATATTTACCTGAGGCACGTTTGAGACAATTCAGGCAATCCAAAACTATCACTAATTGCATAGCAATGGGGTACCAGGGCCGAGCATTCGCACACAGTGGCTGCAGGAAACAAAAAAGGATTTTGAGTCATAGGCAATGTAAAACTTTTAGGAGGTTCTGAATTTACACAGCAGTTACTGACCTTTTCTTTCATTTCCCGGTACTCAAAAGTTGAAACTTGTATCAAACAGAATTTTACAAGTAATAAATTTGAAGAATGTAAGCTTGATTCTGGAGTAACTTCTGTAATTTTTTATTTCATGAATAATATTCATAAGATAAGTTTTTTCTTAATTTACTGTAAATTGCTTTTTTATAATTTTTTTCCAAATAATTACTATACATGTACATGTATCTGCATCTGTATCAGTAAATAATTCACAAGAGTGAATTAAGAAAAATTCCTAAATGCCAGACCAAATAGTAGATTGATCTAATTTCTTTCTATGTCTGACAAAAAGATGGCAATGCTCACCTTGTGAAAGAGATGGCACCAATCTCTTTTGAGATGAAAGGCAGTGACTTCTTTCAATCCCTCTAACCCATACATATCAGCTGCACCAAGGAGATCTCTGTGAAAGGTTATAAACAAATTGCATATTTTTAACAAATAGAAGTGAAAACTAGATGGATCTTCGACTGCGTGCAGTCGAAAATGATGCCTCCGCCATAGAGCGATTTTCCAAACCAAAACAAAAGCAATTTTTTAAAACTCAAGTTTGATTGTAATCCATCAACAGGTTCTCAGAATATCGAGATTACAAGCTATTTTTCATATACATGTGTATGACCCTTTGATCTTTGACCTCATGGCCCTAAAATCTAATCAGTTCATTGGTTCTGCAAGATACATACATGTCCTGAGTTTGATAGTAATCCATCTGTCGATACTAATGATAATGCGTTCACAAGCTATTTTTGCATACATAATGAGCCCCATGACCTTTGACCTTATGACCCAAAAATCTAATCAGTTCATTGGCTCTGCAAAGTACATACATGACCAAAGTTTGGCGGGAGTACATCAATCAGTTCTTGAGATAACGCGATCACGAGAACGGGACGTACAGACGTACGTACGGACGGACAACCAGAAAACATAATGCATCTGGCTACTGTGTTGCGGAGGCATAAAAATGTAAGACTATGTATATCAAAGTTATTTTCAAATATAAATTTCAAAGCTACCAACTTTCACTGGAAAATCATTGTACTTAAATAGCTGAAATCGGGATATTGTTAACATAATCATTACTTCAAAAATACAATCAAACAAACTAGGGCACTATGATGAAATATGAAAAACCACCATTTGCAAGTGGTTAAAATAAGCAACTTTGAAAAAAATTGGGCTCTAAAACGCTAAGGATTTCGAGAAATTAAAATATCAAATTTATCGGTACTCGATAAATTTCAAATAGCGCCTACGGCCTTACAATGGTAGCTGCGACCATGAAAATCTCGGAATATGCAGTTCTGATATATAATTTCCAAACGGTAATAAAAAATCGGTCAATTTTAGTCAAGAAACATTGTTTTGAAGCTAAAGTAATAAATATCAATCTTGAGAGGGAGCTATACAACATAAAGAGTTTATTATTTACAATTTCATCACTTTAGACTCGATTTCAACTGCGACAACGATCATTGTATATTGTAGGATCGCATATGCTTCCAATATGTTCATTTGAACCAAATTCATGACCCCATACCAAAACATTGTATTACCTGTAATAGATAAGTACTTGTACTTGACAAAACTGTACTTGGTTAATGTAACCCTAAAAATGAAACAAACTAATATTCAAGATTGTGTTCATTGGTCCTCAAACTTCAAAACTTTTTTCCCAAGCTTACCTGAGATTGACATCATCTGAAAGACTGGCAGCACCACCATAAAGGAACTGTAGTATGGTTTCCACAACCAGACGACTCACGCTGAAATCAAGACTAGAAAAGAAATGAAGTTTTTTTTGGAAGATGTATACATCTACATACCTGCCAACATTTGAAAATAAGAATTAGGAATTTCTAGCACGGTATGCCTTTGAAAATAAGAAATCTGTACCCCGAACAGGCATGCGCACATCGGCAGTGTACATGTAACTGGCAATACGCGGTAAATCGTGTACAAACAAGCTAATACAAATTCGCTGCTCGATCATGCAGCCATTCAACACACGCAATACGTGAACTCTCAAATCGCGGCACATGATGAAACAAGCTTATTTTGGCTTTAGCATTTAAAAAAAAAAAAATTGTTTAAATTTAAAAAAATTTTAAAAATCTGAATTTTGAAAAATCAGAATAAAAAAAATTTAAAAAATTAAGCTCTCAATATTCATAACTTGTACCAAGTTTATAGAATGTTTTAATGGAAGACAAGGCCATTCAAAAGAGCAAAATAAATCAGCTTTCCATCTTCAAATTGGCAACATTGACGTGTAGTGTAGTTATTGACCCACTGGATATCTTCATGCCTTTTTCTTCTGAAAATACTTCTGCAAATCACATTTTGTGCTCGAGAAAAAAATATTGCTTTCTGCTAGTATTTAGCATTGCTTAATCAAAATAATCCTGAGCTACAAAATAAACCACAAATCCTTGTCTTTTGTTTTGATGGAGAAAAATTCTTTTTTATGATAGCCGACTCACCCTTTGAGTTGTATTTCGTGCGTCTCACTCTCTATCCATCCACCTCCTAACATAGCAGCAAAGAACTCACAGCGGCAGTGAAGAAGAAATCTGTGAAAGTAGTAAGGTCAGACTAGTCATTGTATACAGTAATCAAAAATAGGCAGATTCTATTCCACAACCTTAGAAAGTGAATAAGCACTCTCTATTCATACATTGTATATTCAAAGTTTAATGGTCTTGCACAGAAATGAAATTACCTTTTCTTTGGCATAAAAATCATTCTCTGCCTATTTCTTTATCCAAGAAACAGCAAGATAGTCTCTACAGAAATGATGTCTTCTAATCTGAAAGTACTTCTTGACAATATTATTTGAATTCCTAACTGTAATCTGATTTTCTAAATTTAATCCCAGGCCCATTACTGCAAAAAACCTGACACTCAACATCAATTATAATTGTAACCTCAGCCCAAACCCGATATTTTTTACACGACAGAACCCCAAAGAAGTGTCACAGGAGAACATTCCTGATCACTGAGCTGGACAAGTTCATGCAATTTGAAACAAAGGTAAACCAATGTTGCCACAAACCCTGACCATAATGACATCAATGTCTGCCTGGCTTTTAGTTCAGACAAGGAACGGCATAAAACAGGGCCCCGTCTTATAAACAGTTGCAATATCACAACTTATTGCGATTGACATCACTCGCAACTATGTACAGAAGAGATAGGAGAATGCAAACTTGCAATCGATTAGAGGACTTGCGATTGATGTGGATTGATTTGGATCAATCGCAACTCTTAATAAGATGGGGCCTAGATTGACATCCTGTCATGCACAAGTTCAATCAAACCGTACAGTATCCATACCTATGCGCAGGAATCCTGGTATCATTAGCAAGTACCAGAGCAACATCACTGTAGGTGCAAGAATCAGTGTCCAGAAGATGCATCAGGTTTTCCGACAGGGTTCCGTAGGGCACTGGCAGTTTATGAACTCTTGCAACAAACTGGTGCAATTCATCACTGGCATGGAGATCTTCTACAGGACTCTCTGGCTTCTTTTGTAAATCTTCTTGATCGTTTTCCTGTTGACTACTTGATGTGGGATTGCCATTTAGGAGTGAGTTTTTGGTCCCCTGCTTGCACCCAGCATCATGGTTCTCTTGCAATCCAGGCCCATTAACAAGTAAAGTAGCCATACCATTAATAATTGCTGCATCAGCTTCATCACATTTATCCAATCCACTTTCCTGCTCAGAGTTCACTCTTGGAATGTTTTCATCAGTAATCAGTCCAGGGCTTGAAGCTTCATCCCAAAATGTGACAGCAGCAGATTCCTCCTTTTGCTGCAATCGCATGGGAACAAGGCCCATTGGTGAGTCCATAGTTACGTACTGACAAACATCTAGCTGTTGAACACTGTCCATCTGAGATTTTGGTGTGACTGCCGAAGCAGTTTCTGTTCCTTGATGATCGGCCACAGGCAATTCTGCTTGTTCAATCCCATTTGTAAGGGGAATGTTGGCAGAATCAGTCTTTTCGGTATGTGGCAGTGAATTTGATGTCTGACCATCGTTTCCTGGCCCTTCTTCTTGATCCTGACATGCAGTATCTACACTCTCTACAACATTGTGTCTTTGACAGGGTTCCTCAACCTCTGAGGATTCCTTTTGTATGGGTACATCGGAGGCAGCTGCTCCACCTTGTGCACCAAGCAACACATCTTCCAGCTCCTTGCCACCTTCAGGATGTAGCTCTGCATCTCCTGCAGATGAAGTCTCCACTGATTCTCCACTTACACCTTGCTCGTCAGGAATGGCAATGTGAGAGAGAAACATTTCCCATGCCTTCGCCAGATCATCCTCCTGGTATACACACCTAGAAATAGAAATGAAGATGGCATTTGAAGACATGTAGTCATTCCATACAGCTAGTCTCTGAAGATGGTTTGACTAAACTACAATATGTGTACTTTACCTTAAATTAAGAGCACAACATCTCTTCTGACAGTTGCACACAAGAAAAAATTCATGACAAACAGTTTTTGTTTTCTCATAAATACACAAGAGAGCATGACTGTGTCCTTCATCCAACTAACTAGGGTTTTTTTTATATATCATCTGTTTGGAGGGGAAAGGACGTTAACTGATATACTTTAACTCAGAGTTTTATGCCCTTCTGGCTCTCAACAGATGATATGGAAAGGGAAAGAAGCCATCTTTCCATCACAACAGTAAATCTCTAATGTGCTTTCAGAGCAAAACCGTCAAACTTCTTACTTGATAAACTGTCTTAAGTCTTCAGCCCCTATGAGGTCAAGAATAGTCTTGTTTGGTACTCCATCCGGACAGAGGATATCCAGAAGACCAGGAACTCTTGATTCAAAGATGGCCCTATGGATGAGCATGGGTGTTGGTCCACATGGGAGGGTGATGTCTGAATAGGTCCCATCTTGAAATAACCTGTTTTGAAAGAGACACAAATGGGACATAAACAGGGAATATTTTAGACATGGCTCAGGGATTCAGAAACTAGTCACAATGGTAAAGAGTTAGAATTTCTTTAATATATTTGTTCTTATTATTTTAATCTTCTTCTCTCTCTCTCTCCTCCTTTTTCTACTTGTTCCCTTTCTTCTTTTTCTATTATTTCTTCTTTTTCATATAATTAATAGCTAAATATGTGGTTAAATTATTAAAGTTATCAATTAATTAAAAGGCACCATATAAAAAAAACATTTAAATAGATATGGCATCAATGAGATAAATGAGTAGCGATTCAAAAAAATATAAGCCCACTTTTGTTGTATTATCCTTTCAAGTAATCAGTAATATAGATCTGTGTAATATTATTATTCATTCATCATCTGTACCTGTAAATATCATCTTTAAGTTTTATGTGCAGTTTCTCCTGGATCCTTGCCTGTTCTTTACTTGCTTTCTCTAAGAAAACAGGCGTCTTGTGTTTGTCACGACGAACAGCCATGATGCTATCTTCTATTCCAATTTAGTATTGTTCACATGTCTGTTTTTTTAAAGAAAAAAGAAGAAAAAAGAAGAAAAAAGAAGCAAAGAATCAACACATGCACAAGAATAAGAAAACATTTGAACTAGATTACACTCATAAAGATCTATAGAAATAAATTATAGGCTTATTCAAGAATATCTATTTAGTATTTGGTCGCACATGTTAAAGGTTACTTCCCAATAATTGGCAAAGATTATTCGAAATGGATCCATCGGTTTTCACATTCAATCATGAAATAGACCCTCTAGTTTATTTTAGAAAGTAGGATCTACATTAGACCGAAAGCTTCAGTCTCTGATATCGACGGTTGTTCCGCTGAGATTGCATCTGGCTCCTCTGACCGCCTCTATACATAGACTGAAGTACGTCAATGGGGTAGTGTGGGGAACGAATGGTTCAGTTCGGCCGGACCGCGATGAATGAGATATGCAACGAGTTTTTCACTCTTTACGTCTTCATATATCCACTTTGGCTGCAATTTTACACTGAAACTTTTTGAAAATTAAAAATAACACAGAAATATCTACTTTGACTTACGATAGCTTGCTCATTTAGATCCTATATTAATGATTAATCCGAGAAAGTCTTGTAGTCAACAAGATTTGTTGTCAGCCATCTTGGTTTAAGTTGATGAATATTCATTTTTCTTTTCGAACGTCCAATAGCTACGTATGAGTCAGCCCGGCTTGAGCCGGTGATGTTTGAATATTCATAAGCCCAATATCAAACACGTGCTCTGATTGGCCATTGGGCTTGTTTTGGTCGGTTGACCCGGAAATATATCGGGCGGGTCATGTCATAGATTACCAGTTCGAATGCATGAACGTACCGTTTCCTTGGTTCTGAGATAAAAATTGGATAATTCATATACGTAAGTCTGTAAATTTTGCATTTAGAAATAATTCATTAAAAAATTGATAACTGTACATAGGAGAAAAATAGACATAGTATTTTTGTATCTGATTTATAAATCAGAAAATTAGATCTAAATAAACAAAATCGTGGGAGAAAGTTTCGGGTAAAAGTGTGTCACAATCGGCTCAATCTCTCCCCGTGGTGCGAGCCGTATGGGGTACCGTCTGTGTATGGGGAATGTCAACAAATGTCAGTTTTATTAAAGAATGACCCATATCAGACGGTTATTTCTGTCTAGATCTACATCTACTATTAGATTGTTTTTCTTCAAATTCAATAAATATAAATCATTCATTGATTGACATTGCAATTATCGACACATTTGACATTGTCACTTGTGATACTGATAATCTCAGTTAGAATCATTGATCGTTTATAGTTATAGTCTATACAAAACAATTGTAAATTAATCTGGACATTCAAAGGATTAGATTGAGAAGATGGACAATCCTAACAGTAACAAGTCCCCCTCCTTGTTAGGACTGACGTCACCCCGCCTAATGTCAATACCTGCCATGAATGTTAATGAATGGGACTGCTATAATTGATACCTGATACAGATATTTTGATCATTGGCGTATAGTAAATGCCATTTTCTAGAACAGTAGTCACTGAATATCAATGAATGAACTAAATATTCAGATATTTCACATGAAAATTACAATCTACAAATACAATACTAAAATGTACCTTGACTTTGAAGCGCTGTCCATTTTGACGTGGAATTTGAATTTGAATTGCGAAATATCTGCTTTATGGTGTCTTTGAAAGTTCGCAATAAAATAAGAAAATACCAGACGTTTAAAAGTAATTTTATATAGTGGCTCACACTAATTTTCGAAACAATTATGTTAATTTGCAAAAGTAACTTAATTGTTTTCTTATTCTATTTCACATAAATATTATCAAACTTTTTATGAACAGATCTCATATAATAAAGTGAAAAGAATACAAGACTTAAGTTTTGAAGACTCACTTGATTTCAGAAGTTTTTGAATTGTTTATGATTGTGACGAGTGTCCGTAAAGTAGCACTGTTGATCGAAGGTTTTTTTTTTTAATCACAGCGCAGTATAGTATATTTATAGTAGCTGACTAGCTGCGCTATATATAAATAGATCTAATTATTGTCTAAGCAGGCCCAGATCCAGGAATTTTGCATAAAAGGGAACGCAGTATTATAGTACATCCGACAATTTCGTGACAACCAAAGCAAGCCATGCAGGAAGCAAAAAAAGGGGGAGGGGAATCGGGATTTTTTAATCATTTTAGAGCCTATATTTAATCTAAAATTTCCTGACAAGCTAAAATCTGGTCATTAATTTTTTGGGGTAACTTTTTAATACCAAATTTGCCACAGGCCAAGGGGCATATTCTTTCTCCTGTGTACTATAAAAGGCGAACCATTCACTTCGGTTTCAATGGGGCAGGCTGGTCGTGTCCCCTCCCATATTGCTTTAAAATGCCCCGAGTAATGAAAAGAGGGAAAGAATATACCTTAAGGGAGAGAGAGAGAGAGTGAGAGAGAGATAGAGATAGAGAGAGAGAGAGAGAGAGAAAGAGAGAGGGGGAGAGAAAGAGAATAGGGAGGGGTATGCAGGGGCGGATCCAGCCGGCGGCAAGGGGGCCTAAAAAAGGGGCCCACTTCGTGCGAAAATTTGAAAATCGTGCCGGCCGATTTTTTGCTCAGTGGGGGAGGGATAGTGAGCACAATTTTTTTTTTTTGGCACCCGAAAAATTAGGGTTATTTTTTTCCCACCGCCACCACCCCCTTGGCGCCAAGGGTAGTGAGCACAAATTTTTTTTTTGGTACCCTAAAAAATTTTTCCCCTACGGGAAGGGTAATTTTTTTCCACCGACACCCCTTTGGGCGCCAGGGAAGGGGGCCCATCTTTTTTTTTCAAAAAAGGGCGTTTTTACCTGTTTTTTTTTGCTAGGGGAGGGGGCCCGGGCCCCCCCGGGGATCCGCCCCTGGGGGTATGCAACGCTGACAGAACAAACTTGATATGATGACCCCTCCCACAAACGTTTGTCTCGATATTCTGTCTTTCTGTATTTTGTCTATCAGCCCTCTAGTGATATCAAATTCGATTAATTAATGTCACTATGATACCGATGTCAGACATTCATTCCATTTGCCTCTAAATTTTATATATTTTGCTTCCTAGCTAGCAGGATCTTTTATTACGGGAATTATTTCTTGTTTGGTTATACTTTAGTCCTTTATTGTTTTTCTCACTCACTCACTAAAATCGGAAACATTAGTAATTGTTCAAAATATTGCAAAATCGATATAGGCCTAATATTATCTATTAACACATATAACTTAATACAGTAACTTAACCCTTATATTAAAATATATAAAAGTGATAGCTTGTATCAATTTGACATGTCAAAGGCAAATTATTTCCCAAAATGATTTAATACTCTGATTACAATTCTTTTAGAATAAGCAGAGTATATTTCTGTTATTGAGTGAAGAAAGATCATATAGTGGTTAAAAATGAAATGAAAATAAAATAAACGAGGGATATGTCCTTATGAATATATCAAGCAAAAAAAAAACGAAGGGAAAATCATCATAGCGTTTAATATATATACAACAAGATATAGATTTTCAATGAATGACCAGTCCGCACTAATATAAGAATCACATTTTCTCTCAGTTCAAAATGATGGCTCCAAGACCTGCAACATAATGTTGACATTTTGAGTTGCTAAACTGATGATATTTTTTAAATCCCAACCCAGCCGCATCCTGCCCCCACCTCAGCCTGCCCCCACCCAAACACACACTTTGCCTCAGCAGGAAACTGCATATTACTAGAAAACATGCATCTCTATATTCTCTATGAATCAGACTGCAAATGAAATGAGAACGCAGACACTGTAATTTATTTTATAACAAATTCTACAACGTTTGATTATGTTGTGGGGCTGAATGCTCAGGTTCGTTATTGTGTACAATGGTTAATTAAAAGCCTGTCTGCACTAATTTGGCCAGGAGGGATTACACCTGGTGTGGTCACTGACAGGTGGTTATCTCATCAACTCGGCTGTCAATTAACATAAGAAAAAGAGGATCATGGGGGACCAACGGGCACCGCTTATATAGGCAGCCTATATATAGAGGGAGCAAGTAGCTCCAAATAGTGCAGTGGGGCTTTAAACTGAAGGTGTCGTACTATATACGAGTGGTTTAAACACTTAACCGGAGATGCAAAGGCACTGCAATTAATCCTCTTTGATGAATTTGGATTAGGGTGACGATAAACTTTTTAACTCCTGAAATGGTGATTAAAAATAAGTTAAAAAACGCTGATCTAGTAGATTAAAGACTAGCGCTCCCCCATGAATGATGCTACTCTACGCCACTGCATTTTTTATCTATACATGGCTTCTCTCCGCCCAGGTGTGAAATGGGTATCCGGTATAATAATATTTGATGCGAAAGTCAATATAATATTGCTCAACATATAGTGAGCGTTTGTAAAATGGCACCAGACTGGAATGATCCTCCCCATGGGGAGTGAGAAGGCGCATACATTGTTTTCGACACGTGTTTGACATTTAATTGAAATTTAAAACAGGAAATTAACTGTGTTAAATTGGTGATTTTTAATTCCCCAAACATTGTTTTTTGGGTTCTCCAATGACCCAGTTCCGACCGAAGGAAAAAAAATACCCTAAGAATTTTCATGGGTTTCTTCTGCACCACCATATAGAAATACAATCTCGGCACCACGACATCGGTTGCTCACTTCAGCCGTCCGTATTTCTGCCAATGTTAATGTACGTGCAATTTGTACGTTGCAACCGGAATCACTACCACTAACTTAGTACCAATTCTAAATGGACATGTTTTGTGGTTTTATTTGGACAGATGTAGAATTGAACGGATGAGATCTATTGCATACGTTTTCATCGGCCATTAAACCTGCATTTATCCACCGCCTATCACTGTTTTGTTGGAGGAATTATTTCTACTGGGGAACCGCTCCATCAGTGGCAGCGGAATACCATTTTAAAGGTGTGTACCATACCGTATACCGTACCCTAACTAAATACAACGCTAACGGGTCGGCGCAGCTCCAAGGAGCTGAGCGCTCTAGCTCTAGAGTCTAGTCTGTCGGCCGTCGGCATAAATAATTCACGGCTCTGAAGCGCAAAGTCTATTTCACTTCAGAATTTGTGTAAATACCACCCATCATTCCATTTCTACTTTGATTGTACTATGTAGATCTAATAAGATCATGACTAAGTAAGTTTAGTAACATCATTTCTTAATCTTATCTTTGATTTTTTTTTAAAGCCTGCGTCATCATATGATCATGTCAATCTTTTCCTTGACTCTTGAACTTTGATTTAAGTTGAAGACTTAGGTTTGACCTTGCAGTTGTTGTTGTGGTGGTTTTGATGCTTTTGTCATTTATGGTTTTCTTTTAATAGAGGTTTGGACTGAATTTTAATTTTTTATCTTGTACTTTGGTCTTTGTAGAGGGGTCTAGTTCTCTGTCTCGTACTCGTTCATCTTCAAGTTCAAGTCTGTTCCCTGAGACATTTTTTTTTTCTTTTTGGATTTTACACTTTTTGCCATATTAAGTTAAACAGTTGTGACATTCAAACCCAGGTCAAATGAGAATGTCTGTTTATGATTATTACTGATTTGTGCTGTTGTGTGTTTAAATGATGTAATCTTCAAGTCTATCATTCTCTTTCAAAGTGTTCAGTAGTCTAGTTTGTCATTTTCACAAGGAAAACATATACATGGGGTTGTATATCCTCCAGAAGTTTCAGCATAAAACCCCCAGACCTACTGTATTTCTCTTCAAGTAGTAATAAAGAAATTGACTTCTTGTTTGCTTTGTTATAGACCAACTACATACATGTATAGATTTACATGTATCATGATGTATGTGCTCTATTACCTATGTTTCCTAATTCCCTAAACTTATCTGTTTCCATCAACCACTATTGTACATTTGCATTTTTTTAAAGAAAAGGATTTAACAAAAAAAAATCATTATTATGGTTTAAATGTACCTGGGGGTGTTTCACAAAGACTAAGATCGACTTAAAGTTGGACTTAACTATGGCAGGCCATTCATGCCACTGTTTGCTCTTACCATTATGATCTTTAGATAATATTTTTTCCTTCAATAATGAACTATCAAAAAATGTAATTTCTGTACATTTGTGACCATGATTTGTACGTCCCTTGAGAGACCAATGCCTGTGAATGGTGAGAGCAAACAGTGGCATGAATGGCCTGCCATAGTTAAGTCCAACTGAAAGTCGATCTTAGTCTTTGTGAAACACCCCCCTGGTACATGTATGTACGTTGAAGGCCTACATAAATTGTAAGATTGGTAAAAAAAAAAAAAATTCTGACTGTCTACAGCTGCTACAGTGTACAGCATATTTTTCTCACACATTTTTGTTGTTGTTGTTATGATTGCCAAGATATTATTGTGAAAAATATAAATGATATGTCAATGTAAAATTGTATACATCAGTAAATTGTGAAACACACCTTGCATTTGTAAAGAACTTTTTTTCTTCTTTTTTTCCCCTCATGTTTATGGTCATAACTGAACTTCAGTCTTGTATACTACTTCTTACTATTGTAAATGCACACAGTAGCGGTGACTGAGCTGTGACTGTGTGCATTTGATAAATATCAGTCAAAGATCAACAGCTGAGTCAAAGAGGAAATCAGATGATCTGATTCATGCAGGGTGGGAAAGGGGATTCCCCAATGCAAGCATCATACTGATCAGGGGATTTTCCCCATTGCTGTTGCAAGCTTTTAACTTGCTGCCTGCAAATCTACATGTATTATTAGCTACTTACAGTACATGTAAACACAATTAGATTTACTTCTATAAGTTCATAATTTAGGCCAGTTTATTCATTGGAAGTTTTGAGCTGTCATTTCATGAAGCTGGTAAACCTTGAAAGTCCAACATAAACACCCCTTATGATTCATAGAAAAGAGAGTCCCCAATCTGAGAGTTACATGTACATGTAGTACATGTAGTGTATACATGTACATGCTCACCAGGGGATTTCCCCATGTATTGCTACTGTAAACTAATAAATATTGAAAATTGAAATGTACAATTAAGTTTTTGTTTATTCCAATAGGCCTACACTATACACATGTACATGTACAAAGTTACCTGTACATACAGTGTACATGTACATGTAGCTACAGTACATGTACTTACACTGCAAAGGCTTACAATTTCATTTACATGTAGGCCCATGCATGATTGCATGTACATACATGTCTTTGTTTATTTGAAGTGTCCATGGATCAGGAAAAACTTGACAAACCACTCAGGTGGAGAAAGGGCATCCCCAACTTGAGAGTCATGCTAATTTGGGGGATTTCCCTTATCTCTCAGTAACTGTTGTTTAAAATTGTCAGTAAAAAAATTGCTGTCCAGGTACCGGTATATGTTTGCAAATGCTACACTCAGTACACTGTACAAATGTATGTTGTTCAAATTTATTTGTCAAACAGATATCCAGATTCACTACCAAGTCATTGTTTCTTTTACGATTCCTTCCACTTTTTTCCTTCAAAAGAAAAGGTTTAATTTGTTTTGACTAACAATTCCTGTATCTTTGTATCACATGATGTTGGGGGAATTAAAGAAAATTATAATTTAGTGATTTTTACTGCTCACTTGAAGTCAAATTCTTTGAAAATACCTTTACGTTTCTTCACTGCTGCAAATCATTTTACATACATAATGAGGGAAGTAGTTGAATTATTATTAGATTTGCCCCACTTTAATGGAATCATTTGAAAACATAGTTTCAACACAAAACTAACATACCGTAATTATTTACCAGTAATAAGTTATAATGAAAATTAAAGTAGATAAAGTTGATATTATTTGCAAATAGTACTGGCATGAACCATAGCCGTGATGTTATGATTGAAAGTGTTATGATTAAGTTAAATACAAACATGTATCGTAAAAGATCGCAAGGCTAATGCATAAATTTACTCTGTAGTAGACTTTACATGTACATGTACATGTACTGTACATGATGTCCTCATTTTCCTAATGTACTGTAGAAATAAATACTTGTATGACAAATTCATGCTGTACCGGGACATTTCTTTATTGGTCCAATATTACATTAAATCTAACCTTGATAGCAAACTAATCGAGAGGTAAGCAGAAAAATCAGAGAAGTAGACTGGTGAAAGTTGTAATCACTACAGGTATGGGCTCTTCAAATTGGCTGAATCAGTAATGTCTCTGTGATGTACTGCAGTTGCGGACAACTTTCCCATTTGTTCCAACACACAAAATGACAAAAATTTTAATTTTTCAAAAATTTATGCCTTAGGAGGGTCTATTCTCTTTAGAGGACCAATGATAATATGCTATCCATAATATATTTTGAGCAGTGCCCCAAGGGAAAAGCTTGATCTGTAAAAAGCCAGTTACATAATTCGGCCTACATTCATTTGTCATTGTTGGCTTGGTTCTAACTACTCATACATCTTTCAGTTGTGGACAAAGTTCATGTATGAAATTTATGTTTAGTTGAAAGTTGAAAACCTAAAAGATTTAAATTTCATAAGTATGTGAAATATAATTTTACTTCAATGTGTTTTTGTTCTTCTCAATATTTAGGGCCTCATAATCATGACAATCTTTCAGCTGTGTTTTTCTTGTATTTGCTGGTCAGCCTGGTTTAATAGATGCAGGGATTACTTTGTACCTGTACTAGTACATTAGCAATGAACACCGGTAATCAGTATTTAATGTACACTACACATGTACATGTATCATAGGCCCGGCCATAATTACCAGCAAGACTGTGTTTAGAACTTGTAATGCCTGTGCGTCAGTCAATGACCTCATTTTAGGCTCTAATTTAGCCAGAATATTCTTTCATAGTCATACCGGATACTTGATACAAGTAGTTCATAGTATGTACGCTGTACAGTATGTAAAGTTAATTTGAGAAATTCACTGTATATTAGTAAAGATAAGGGCTTGGCTGGTTGTAGTCAGAAAATTGTTGATGAGGAAGGAAAAATTTAAAGGAAGGTATACGCTCTCGGACAGGACTAATTTTGTTCTGTAAGAATGCATCACTGATCCCTGCAAATGTCAACAGAGCAGTAATACTAATATAAAAGCACTTCAAAAAGAGGGACTTTGAGGGTATTTTTGCGGGTGCAACAAAAGTAGAATTTACCACACCTCGTCAATGGAAATACACAGGGTGTGATAAGTTAACAGAGTCAATATTCATTCTAGAAAGGAGGGCAAAAAATAATCACTTTGCTTGTCAAAGGGTCATGAGTAGAAGATCTGTTTACCAATAGGTTGCCACAAAAGCTCCTGGATTGAATACAAATTGGATGTTCAGTCAGGATAACAGTTTATTGTTTGCATCTAGTAAACAAATTGCTGCGATTGAAGAGTGAAAATGGAATACCACTATACACTGTATATTTACACAGGGAGGTGGGAGTTACAAGGAGTGGAAAGTCGAAGCTGTCCCTTTGATCCCATGCGTCAAGCCGACACAACGCAGTGTTTTTTTAGATTATCAAATTACTGCCGCGCGAGCGCACCAGCAGCACTCGTAAATCGAGCATCGCTGATGAGTGACAGCGCTAACCCGGAAGTCAGGTCAAGTGTAGCGCGCGTAGTGCAAACATGCAGGGCCAGGGCCTAGGAGGTGGGAGTTACAAATAACCAGCAAGCTGGAACTTTGAAGAGTCCAACCCCAACTCCAAGTTCCACCTTGTTGTTATTACTACCATCATCATTACAGCATTTTCATTACTGTTGTTGTTTTCTAGAGACTAATTGACCGACTGTATAATATATATTATTTAATTTTTGTATTTTTTCTTGTCAAGTAAACTCTAGGTCAAGACTAGACCGAAGATTTATGTCTCTTTCGTTCGTTAGCCTCTGATTTGGGTAGGCGGCTCCTCTCTTAGAGACAGAAGCCGACCATAGCGACTGCATTGTAATTAACTACTGCTCGCGTCCGAGCAGTAAACTTATGCCCAAAATACTACATTTTACCTTACCAGATTGACTGTATGATGCGTTTAAGAGTCTTTTTTTCCGGATTTTCATCGCCGAAAATGAGCTCCGTGCTGAAATTCTTGCAACCGTATTTTAAACTGTTACTGTCAATGGATGACGTCATCTTCCTTCCATCGCAGTAAGCAAGAATTTCAACACGGAGCTCATTTTCGCGATGAAAAAAAAAGACCCTTAAACGCATCATACAGTCAATCTGGTAAGTGGAACCGATGTAGTTTAGCCTAGGCCTAATTTACAATAATAAATGCATCGGATATGCATTGGGTAAAATGTAGTATTTTGGGAATAAGTTTACTGCTCGGACGCGAGCAGTAGTTTGCAATGCAGTCGCTATGGTCGGCTTCTGTCTCTAAAGAGAGGATACCCAAATCAGAGGCTAACGAACGAAAGGGACAGAAATCTTCGGTCTAGGTCAAGAGTTATTTACTCATTATACCTCCCGAATCAATAGGCACTCTCTGTGTTCCTGTAAATAACACTTTATCGATCGATATGCACGAGAATATCTTTACTTCCGGGTAGAAACCCGAGAATCTTTGGATTTTTCGAAATTTGTGTGAATTAAAAAAATCACGAAAAAAACACGCAGGAACACATGCATGGGACTAAAACCAGTTGCAAGATTGAAGTCTGTTCTTTTCGATCGAAAATGAATCAATGTGCACTTTTTGTCGGAAGTTATAGGCATTCCATATCTCATATTTATGTATAAATTTCATAAAATAATCGTACTAGCATCGTATTATCGTTATTTCTTGACCGATTTCGCTGAAACAAAGACTCAAATACTGCTGGAAGAATACTTTTTGTTTAGAACCGTAATGCGCACGTGTAGAGTTAACCAGCGACCACTGCGCAGCCATAAAGCGTTGATATAGCTTTTCGCGTACGTCTTTGCCTAAAAGGGCGATGAGCTGGGAGGTGGGAGAACGCTTAAAAGTCGGCACGGCGCATGGAACCTCAAAGTGAGCAGAATGACCTCGCTCTCGCATTTGTTTACAAGTCAGCGCTGGAAAAGGGCTTACTCTTACGTAACCTTGCATAACCATTAGCTCGGTGGCTTTGAAATCGCTGTGTGTGACAGATTGATCATTGCTATTTCCAGCCATTGGATTAGTTCTAATCCAACGAAAAATACCCTAGGGTATCGTCAATTCGAGTTTCCACTCCTTGTAAGTCCCACCTCCCTGATTTACATGTACAGTGTAGGCAGGAAGGTCATATGGCCATGGGACCCAACTGGAGAGAGGGAGGGGGAAGGGAGGGGGGTAGGGCCGTAGGGGTAAAGTCTAGAGAGAACTGCAGTCCATCTGTAAAAGGTTGCATGGATGTGCAGTTAATCCCAAAATCTAAAAAGAGCGATTACCCCCACAAGTTTAACAGAGCATCTGTACATGTACAGTAAGTCCTAAAAATTGATATCTTTTTCATGAGTCTTATATATAATTAAAGATACTATGTCCCTTTTGCAGCCAACATCAAATTCTGTAGAACTTTGCAGGAATTATGAATATGTCATGTATGTCCTATCTGTGAAATTTAAACGTTAGCAGTGTCCTAATATTCAAATTATGCAAGGAAACCCGTTTACTTGCTAGACTTCACTGTCAGACACTATTGAGTGACTGACTGGCTTTTTCATCTTTGGTAATAACATACATAAAATGAGCTGTAAAGGTACATGAGCATTTGTCTACATCAATAACCCACTTCTTGTAATGGCCAAAATTAAACTGATTGAATCTTTGCGCAGCATAAAACGTACGACCATTCGGTACAATGGTCTGAAAAATCAGACTATTACTTACTGGCTCTATAGCTCCTAAGTCGATTCGACAACTAATAGTCGTTATTTTCCCACTTAAAGACATTTTCAAGCCCACTTTTTTAGGGAAGTTCTAAATTAGTATTGTCTTTCAAATGCCGTTGGAATTTAACCTTTTCATTTTTTTGGCCTGCAAATGGGACATTGTACCTTTAACATGCATGGTAAAATCAAGTGTAAAACATGTACATTTGTAGATGTAAACAGGAAGGTGAAAGTGTAAAGGTACATCATACATCATACATGTACATGTATAAATTATTTTTCACCTCTCCCCAGAACTCAACCTTCTCTTTATTAAGAAAAGGTTGAGTTCTGGGAAGAGGTGAAAAATAATTTGTGATCATTATCATTGTTATTATGCAAGTGTGGAAGAACATCAGATAAAAAATGTTCCCTGAAAAGCATGGCTCTTCAAATGCCTTAATTGTCTAAATATGGCATGTAACAGCATAAAAATCGGGACAGATTTTTATGCCACATGTTCGTGTAGTCCCATACGTATTTCTGTGTACAGTGCATATAACTTTACCAAGACTGGGCCAAATTTCTTATCATTTTGATGATTCCAGAACCTTGCAGTACACACCAATACTTAGGCCTATTATGCTACAGTTGTAGATGATCAACCTTTTCTGATCGATTCTACACCGTTTCTTTCATAATGCAATCGCATGTCCAGAACTCAACTTTATCTTTGAACGTGCAACATGGAATCTGAACGTCTGAACCTGCATTGATAACAAACTGAACTTTGATGTTTTCTTTACCATTCATGTTCACTGAGCATGTACATGTAGACACAAACTGACTGGGTGTGGGAATCTCTCATTATCTCTGCGCATTCCCCGATCCTTAGTCAGTATGTGTATTGTTGTCTGGTTCAATAGAAAGATTTGTAAATACTATTGATCGACCCTGCGTGACAAATGGAACAATACCTTGTATTGGGTTCAAATGCTCACACAGCTCGTAGTTCCTTTAAATACAAATCTATGCAAATCTTATACAGTAGGCCTTTAATCCTTTTTTAAAATAAATATTGCCTGCTAGAGCCAGATTGGCGTTAGCTTGTATACATGTGATTTGATACAGAGTTAACGCCCTTCTGCCTGTCAATAGATGATACATGTAATATCGATTGATCCTGTATGACAAATAGAACAATGTCTTGGTTCAAAGCTCAAACAGGTACCGGTACATGTAGTAGTTCCTTTAAATACAAATCTATGCAAATCTTATACAGTAGGCCAAAAGATCTTTTTTTTTAAATATTGTCTGCTGAGAGCCAGAAGGGTGTTGGCTTTTAAACATGTATGAGTTAATGCCCTTTTGGCTTTCAATATATGATACATATTTCATTTCATTTCATTTATTTCCACTTCTCATAAAAAACATATAACAATTTATACAATATCTGATTAACACAATAAAACAAGAAAATAGCACATCAATATTTAAAGAATTGAGAGCATCCAGAATTAATACTTGAGACTGTGGTGGAGCCAGCAGAGGCTATTGACTACATGTATCAAGGGCTGGTTTCCAGGAATAAAATAAGTATATATATATACAATGTAGTTAGGTACAAATTTTTCTACAAAACATAGTTAAGTACACAACAAAAGGGAAACAGGTGGTGTGAAGGAAAAGTATACACAAAGAATGGTTGGGCATAAATACTTCAGGTGGTGTAGTAACGTTTTAAAAAAAAAATATATATTTTAGCATTTCAAAAGGCATTGTTTATATTTGCGTTTGAAAGAGGCAAGCGATGGGCTGTTTTTTTAATGTCATAATGAATGTAATATTGATTTCAATCTGTGGGTATTCAAACCCAAGATATTGTTCCATTTGTCATACAGGATCAATCGATATTAGTATTACATGTACATGTATCATGTATTGAGTAATTGAGAGTGTATGGTATGTGTGGTACAGTAGCCTACTCTTGACGTATTTTACCATCTGGGTAGAATTCAAGGATAAATTTGCCTCGTTCTACATGTATTGTAGCTTTATTGATGCGGTGGGTGGAAAGCTAAATAAATGTAGCCCGTTAGAGAAACGATGAATCATATTTTGTAGTGATGGGTGAAATTTGAAGGGAGTTGCAAAAACACACGTACCGGGTATATAAAAACGAATAAACAAAAATAAGAAAAAAGTGTGCAAACATATATAATTGGTTTGCAGCAGATTGTTCACAAAATATTGGTGCTACCATGCTTTGGTCTACTGTGTTTAGTTAAGATCTCAGAATTACAGGTATGTACATTACATGTAATGTAATATACGCCTGAATATGTATTCATACAGTATATCAATTATTTCCCAATTGATTTGAAGAAAAAATGATCAGATGTTAAAAATATGTTTTGGCCCTATTTATAAAAAAAAAAAAGAGTACAATATATATAAATGCACACATACAGGTACCGGTACTGTACTGTACATCTTTAGACAAGATCTATTATTCTGTGAAGCTTAATATTTAATGGCATTTGTATCGTAGTTGTAATGCTTTTTTACTGCTTCAGTTTCAAATGGGAAGTACAAGTAACTGTGATGGTATTCATGGATTAGAATCATTAGACTGAACTCTACAGAATACCCCTATATTGTAAGGCTTCTCATTGTTAGTGGTTTATAGGGCATTGTGATGATTTGTGGTATAGACACATGTATACTGTATGTACATGTACATGTACAGTGTGTACATGCAGATATTTTATTTTTAGTAGGCCTTTTAGTAGGCCTACATGTACATACAATGCACACATACATGTACTGTAGAGTGTACATACAAAAAAGGACAAAAATGCGCACTTGTACACAAATACATTCAATTCATGATCATCTGTAGCCTGAAGTTAGGTCATATTGTCAAGAAAATTATTGTTTGATGCTACATGTAAAATTTCATCTGTTGAGATTCAGAAAGGCATTAACTACAGTGTATGTTAAAGCGTTAAAGCCCTTCTTGCTCACAGTAGATGATTGATAAATATTGGTGTCTGGTCAAATGAAATTGAGGCGAATAGGCATCTCTTTTGTTGAAAGTTGAGTATGAAATCAAGAAGAAATTTTAATCAGTACATTGAAATCAGAAATCATTGTAAAATAAGAAAGATATTCAACATTTACATGTGTACATGAACATTTTGAGTCTGAAATCAAGAAGAAATTTGATTAACCATTACATTATAAAGAGGGTCATATTGAGGGTCATATTATGAAGAAAATTGGTGTCTGATCTATGTTCATCTATTGTAGCTTACAGTACTTCTCCACCATTGCCATGCCTGTTTATACGTGTATCTCTATCTTCCATTGATTTTACGCATCGGCATGGCAGGCATCGCGGTCATGTGACCTGCGTAACTGATTGATTGGCGTGATGTATCTCTCCTCGGGCGATGGCTTTTTCATATGGACGCTCTCCTGAGGTGACTGCCTAATGAAAATCTGTTGTCCGCCATAAACAGCTGTGCGTGTACATGTACTGTATGTCCATGGTGGCCACTTTAAACGGATTTGCATTTGTATGAGCCTGAGGACTGTTTCATTGATGGGATCCATATTGCCTGCAGTATGCAAAGTCTCTGTACATGTATGCGTTATTTACTGGAGATTTCTATGAAACGAAAAGAAAAAAATCACTATCTCATGAAATGCAGGATCATATTTTTATCCCTGCAAAAGTTTATTACTCCCAATGATTGAGATATTGCTCAAAGAGGCGCTACAGCAGTGATATGCGCTATAAAAGCACTGTAGTACTATTAATATTGTTGTTGTTGTTGTTGTTATTCATTATTATTGATATTGATATTAGTATTATTATTGTTATTATTATTATTACTATTATTATTATTATTATTGTTGTTGTTGTTAGTATTATTGTTATTATTTTTTTTACTATTATTATTATTAGTAGTATTATTATCATTATGTTATTATTGTTATTGTTATATTCATTAACCAATAATGTGCAAAGCTCTTCATATGGAGGATGAAGTTTGCGGGCACAAACCTTTGTTCACTCGCTGTGTCTGCGCTGTAAGACTAGTCAGACAGCATAGTATCAGCTTATTATAAAACTGTATTGTACTAAGTCTGAAGTAGGTAGACTAAACACTTTGTATCTGTTGTTCTGCTTCTGATCCCCACTTACTTGGAGACGTCGGGTGGAGATTGGTCTTGTATGCCAGACCTTGCACGCAACAGTTTCATTTTATTAGAGCATTGAACAAACACCCTGCCTGGTTAGAACAGGTTAGAAAAATGAATGGTGCTGTGAAGTCAACATTTTAGTCTAGACTCAGTTTGTTTTTATACATTTTTTCTTCTTCAGTCGCCTTTGTCCTCCTCCCTTACATTCATCCCACACGGCGGGGTGTCTCCACTGATCGTGCGATACCCGAAAAATACACCCGTCGAAAAAGAATGAAAGGACCGTCTCTGTTGCAGCTTTGAGGCAGTGTTATTTTCTCAGCTGATTAGGCACGCGACACGGAAACAAAATTTATGTTGTGGATTTGGCTAGCCCATCAATCATTTCTGTACAATTTATTATTCTTCACAACAGGTACATGTTGGACCAAAACATTGTTTCTCTATTTTAAAAAATATCGCCATAATCTGGAAGACATTTCCCTGATCTTTAAGAGGATATTTTACTTCACTAAATCGTTATGTAGCATGTATTGACTTGTTTTAATGTGTGACAAGGACCAAAAAAATATGACATGATGTGTTATGAAACCTTAATGACTTAAAATTAATCTTGTAAGAATCCTAACAGGAAATACCAAAGTAGGTCTTCAAGTCTTGGTATTAATCAATTTTAAAAACCAACCCATTGTTCTATTTTGATGATATCTGCTTCCTCATACCGGTACCTTACAAACAGACATTCATAGAAGCTGTGTTTGCACGGGACTGAGGCAATTTTAAACTTGAAGTTTGCCAACCCTCGAAGCCTTAAACAAGCAATAATGCAGGTTCACACAGGAACAAAAGTACAAGGGTTCTAAGTTTTAAACTGCACATACATGTACAAGCCGCAAGAGCAGTTGTTGTAAATACAGGCTGGCAAAACTTTTAAGCTGATTGCATCTGCAAGGCACATATCACAGTACATGTATGCAATTTCGAGGGAGGACCTCTCCAGGGGTTGTACATGTACATTAGTTTTAGTTTTAGTGAGATATAATATTATAACAAAAATTAAATGTAACTATTCTAAAAGTTAACACATACTGTACATGTACAGCTGTGTAATAACCATGTATCTTTATATGGCTTTAATAAAACGTTGACTTTAAAACTGAAGTTTATAAAACATGTGCGTCTGCACTGTCCTTAACTTCAAGAAAACCTTCAAGTTTAAAACCACAAGCTCAACTTTAAGTTTTACAGACTCTCATGTGAACCTAGCAACGGTTTCATGAACTCTCGACGAGCTTTATCGGATTAGCGCCCGCCCTTTGAACTACCTGTCAGTGTTGTTTATGTGTCGTCGTCAGCCGAGGGTTGGAAAGAGATATGGCAATATCAATATTTGCAGTGTGTCCGTTATGGGAGGTATAAATCTTTGGATTCTGTCTATTGACATTCTGAAGAAGACTATTGTCTGACAATCTGACATTGAAGACTGTCTAATCAGGGCCAAATGAAAAACTATTTGCTCGTTTTAATGAAAGAGATTCAGGGTGTAATTGATGAAACACTTGAACAGAGTTCTTGATAAGATAGAAGGGAGCAATCACTAAAAAGAAGTTAATCAAGTTTGATTTTCATAAATACATGAATGACACCTTAGACAACTATTTGCTTGTTTTAATAAAAGATATTCAGGATGTTATTGATGAAACACTTGAACAGAGTTCTTGATAAGATAGAAGGGAGCAATTTAATACTAAAAGAAGTTAATCAAGTTTGATTTTCATAAATACATGAACGACACCTTAGACAACTATTTGCTTGTTTTAATGAAAGATATCTAGGGTGTAATTGATGAAACGCTTGAACTGTGTTCTTGATAACATAGAAGGGTGCAGTTACTAAAAGAATACTAGTCAAGTTTGATCTCCATGATTACCTGAACGACACCTCATACCCCATTCACAGTGGCCTCAAACACCGCGACAGCAGCGGGACTGTCCCGCTGCTGTCGCGGTGTTGTCTTCAGTGTGAAGGCTCGGACCCGTTATAAACTATCGCGGGATAACACCGCCTCGCGATAACGCCGCGACAAACTATCGCTAGGCTCGCCTAGCTACAGCAGCGGGACAGTCCCGCTGCTGTCGCGGTGTTTACTCAGTGTGAAGGCTCTCCGCTATAACACCGCGACAAACACGTGTGATTTGTTTACTTACCTATCACTGACCTCTTTTCTCCAGCAATGGGGAACATAAAGTGAAATAGAAATAAAGTAACCAGTGGATTCAAATTGATTTTATTATTATGTAGATATTATAATTATCCAAATAAAAATATTTCACACTTCAAAAAATTAAAATATTCTGACTGGAAGCAATAAAAATGCTAGTTTTTTAAAAAGTAATATGATCGAGGATACAAAAAGCAACTTGACATGTTTACCTTGAGGAAGAGTGTGTAAAGTACAGCTAGCGCGCAATTTCAAGCAATCGAAAACCCCGCGCTGAAGTATTTCCGGTCATATCGGGTCACTCGCGGGTCATGAGCCATGCATACACGTGTTTGTTACGGAGGTAATAAAAATCACCCGCTGCAGCGTGAATGGGTACATGATATTTATCCCGCTGCTGCAGCGGGATAACTTTTCTACTGTGAATGCATTTGTAGCGGTGTTATGGCGGTGTCGCCGCTCCGCTACAACGCCGCTACCAATGTTGAGGCCACTGTGAATGGGGTATCAGACAGGTATATGTCCAGTGTAGATTAATTCCCTGACATGTACCCATTGTACATAACAGAGAACAAAGTGCTATGTACATGTGGTGTAGATTACTAAGGTTACATACATGTACATGTACATGTACATGTAGGAACTGGTATGATGTGCAGTATAAGTGCAATAATGGCGTAGTCACTGTCCTGCATGATGAATTTGTCTGCTGAGAGCCAGAAGGGTGTTAAGTCTGCATACAATCATATGAGTTAATGGCTTTCTGGCTCTCAGCAGCCAAAACATAATGCATACAACTATAAATGTTTGAAGGTACAAGTACAGCACATACAGGTGTGTGGTTTTCTTCCATTTTCACTGAGCACTCTCAAGTAACTGTTGCAAACTGTGTGTAAACTCTTTAAAAAAAAACTTTATAGTTGGTTAAAGATAGATTCAATCTTATCATTACTGTCCCCCTTTTTCCCCCTTTCTTTTCTTTGATGAGATTAATCATTAAAGCCGCCATCCTTCAACGTTACATCCCGACTATCACTGGATTTGAAAGAAATTACAGTAAGATTACTCTGTGAATTCTCCTTGATTGAGATCTATATGTGGATTGGTCATACATATATGTATGTACATGTAGAGTACATGCGTAAGGTGTGTTTTACTCCTATACAACACCGTGCATATATTTACGATGTTTATGACCACCTGAGACCTCAAAGAGGAATTTAAATTATTGAATGCTCACATCTAATCCCAGAGCAATTTCTTTTCCAAAATCTCATCATAGTGGAGTTGTATTGTGTACTCGGTCTCTCACACTCTCTACAGATACATGCCTTTCCGCTTTTCAACCAATCCATTTGAATAGTTGCAGGGTTGTTAATGTACTTGTACAATACGGAAGTGATACAATGCGTGACCGTAGGCAGTTTTATTGGACAAGAAAAAGAGATAGGATGGAGTTGATTGATGAATTGAGTACATCCCTCTGTGAATAAAACCCAGAGCCCTGAAGTAGGTGGTAGGTCATCGGCATGCTCTGGCATCGATAAGGAACTTGGGCTGAAAAGTGCATTGGTGAGGCTTTTTTTAGTTTGGTGGTGTAAAAAAAGTAAAAAGCTAGAGAGGGAGCAAGAAGTAAAAGGGTTGTTTGTGGCTACATGTACATGTCTATCTCTGTCTCTCTTTCTCACTCGTCCATGCATCCTCTATCTCTCTCTCTATTTCTCTCTTCTGTCTCTTTCTGTGTATGTCTCTCTCTTTCTCTATCTCTATCTCTCTCTTTCTCTATCTCTGTTCCTCTCTGTCTCTTTCTCCATCTCTTTCTCTGTCTCCATCTTTTTCTCTGTCTCTCTGTTTCTGCCTCTCTCTCTCTCTCTCTTTCTCTGTCTCTCTCTCCCCTCTCTCTCTATATGTATTTAAATATATTTATATAAATATATATATATATATATATATATATATTATATATATCTTCCTCTCTCTCTCTCTCTCTCTCTCCCTCTCCCCTCTCTCTTCCTCTCTCTCCTTCTCTCTCTGGAGATATCCCAGTGAAAGGGGACACCAGGACAGGGTAGGTGTCACAAAAAGATGTATGAGCTTCATTATAATTAGCATTTACATGAAGTAAATCTGTAGTTTATTTTTCATATGTTTCCCCATCATTTTTTACCAAACTTCCTCCTGCGAAACTATTTTATCTTTTATTTTCTCTGTACTTTGACTTCTTGTTTTGGTATTCCTTTCCTGTACCATGAATCTGCGGAAATCAAATTTTTCAAATAAACTGTTATCTTTATTTAGCAGGGTTTTGTTTCGAAAGACAATGTCCACATAATTTTCTGAAGGAAACATATGGTCTACATGTAATTGATTGTCCTCTTTCAAAAGAGGATTTACAAGTTGTACATATCAAAATTGTTTTCACTAAATATGCGTCTGTAGTAATCTTGGCCTACATGTACATGTATTACACTGTAGAAGAGGAATTTTTAAAAACATAATATTTAAGAGCTACAGGCAAGTGACTGCCTCTTGCTTTGGTGTTTTCCTGCAGGATAAACAAAATGGAATTTTGTTGTGAGGGCTCCTTTAATGGATGCAGCCAACCACCGCTTTGAGTATTGTGTTCATTTTGTGGTGACTTTGTGCATTGTGCATGTACAACCCTTTGACAGAGATATGTTTATGCCTTTTATGGGGCTCTTTTCAGAGTTACTAGCACAAATCTAGCTCAGTCATCACTAATTTTCCTTTTGCTTTAGGTAAGGTAGGTATACACCTGGTACAAAACCAAATAGAACTACAGCTCTTGAACAATAGAGCAACACGTTTTGTGGGGCCTTGTTGTGAGGAAGTAAATTTTTGTTGTATCCAAGCACTTATATTTTGCCAATAGATCAGTTTACCTTTTTTATGCACACTTTTTTAATAAAGATTTTTATTAACAACCTGAAAGCTCGCCTGAGGCTTGCCCGAGGCTTGGCCGAGGCTTGCCCAACATAGCAATAAGTAATCTATACAGACTGGATTCCAAGTATTGTAGTTCATTCATTAATAATAGGTTAATGGAATAACTTGTCACTAGGTCCCCAGGAAAGAAACAGCCATAAATTTGAATATGTTAGGAAACTAGTCTATTTATACATTCTGTACATTATAGGCACCATAAAGACAGGGGCCGCAGGGCTTTACAAAAACTCTTAATTTTGTTGTTGTGGGTCCAGATTTAAATTTTAAGGGTCTGTTTGTATGAGTCCCATGTTAATTTTTTGAAAGTTTTGGGGATGCAGAGTGAGATTTTAGGTGCCCATGTATCCTGGGCACCTGGAAGTGTAGTGTCCAGCCCTGCAGAAGGGCATTTAACTGTGTGTTAAAGGGTCTGAGTTTATACATGTAAACCCTTACGGCTTTCAATAGACATCTCTATACATGTATTCATTTATAGCAAGTTGCTTAAGGTCCCGCAATATTGTTCATGCGCACCTTAGCTGCCAAGGGCAAGCTGGTTATGTATTCACCATGCACAATGCCTGGAGTTCCTGGACTCCCCCCTCCCCATCCCAACACTCACTTACACAGAATCAGATACTTGAATTGAATTTCAATTCACCTACCAAGTGAAATGCTATCGAGCCCACTTCTCTTTGTTGATATTCATAGAAGTACAAGTAACTTTTAAGTCACTGAGGGCAGGCACTCTTGACAAGCAAGGTTAAATTTAAAGAGTATTTTGAGGACTCATACACAGTGAGATATCAAAGTACAATATCAGGCCCATTTACACTACAATTTTTAGTTGAAAAACCATCTATTCTTTTTAACTACCACTTACACTTCTAGAATAACCCGTGTTTGCTAGTTCTGTTTGTAAATAGTTTGCACGGCTCATCGCTGCTCTGCATGCTATAGCGTAGAAGTGAGGAGAGTCGCCTGAGCAAAAAACAAAATAAGAGAGAGAGCAAGCAATATACATTTACGCTGTAAAAACCAGGGGGGTGTTTTACAAAGACTAAGATCGACTTTAAGTTGGACTTAAGTATAACAGGCCGTTCGTGCCATTGTTTGCTCTCACCATTATGATCTTTAGACAATATTTTTTCCTTCAATAATGAATTATCAAAACATGTAAGTTTTGTCGATTTTTTTACCATGATTTGTACGTCCCTTGAGAGACCAATGCCAGTAAATGATGAGAGCAAACAATGGCATGAACGGCCGTCTATACTTAAGTCCAACTTAAAGTCGATCTTAGTCTTTGTGAAACACCCCCCAGCAGAATTATTTTTAAAAACACTCCAGAGATGGGTTTTCCATTCAGATATTTCATTGTATTTTTCGGGTAGTTGCCTAGTGACTCCTAGCGAAACTCCGGAATGTGAGAAAAACCCAGAGATTCTGTTTGTAGTGTAAATGCCCCTATCCATAAAGTTGAGTTCTTTGACCTTTCACCCAAACTCCTGAGGTGTCCACAAAGTTGCTGAGTATATATTGCACTCTATTTGTTCCCATACACCTTTTTATCTTTTGTAGGAGGTCAAGTTTGAAAATTTCATGATTGTACAAAATTGAAATGCTCTTCTGTTGTAAATGCCAAGACTTGAAAACTCATCTAAGAAATATGCAGCCTAGATTTTAGTAAAATTCTGGGTCAACTGTCTTGTTGTTATCCAAAGTCTAGAATATCACTGACTGTAAGATACATGTGCATGTACATCCACCTGACTTGTGAAGAATAAGATATTCTGTTGACTTTGAATATGCAGCCAGGGTCCTGTCTTATAAAAAGAGTTTCGATTTATCTGAAATTCTGAATCAATTGCAAGTCCTCTAATCGATCACAATTTTGCAGTCCCCTATCTCTTATGTACATAGTTGCGATTAATATCAATCGCAAATAAGTTGCGATTAATCGCAACTATTTATAAAAGTATAAGACGGGGCCCAGGTCAATAGCCAAAACACCAAAATACTCTCTATTTTACTTTTAATATTCTCATAATTTCCTCAAATAAAACAAGAAAAGCAAAAACAAAAACACATGAGGAAAATCTCTGGAAATACACTGCTTGGTCACCCTATGAAAAAAGCACCCAACAAACAAAAATACAAGGAAAATCTCTGGAAATACAGTGCTTGGTCACCCTATGAAAAAAAGCACCCTACAAACAAAAATATGAGGAAAACCTCTGGAAATACAGTGCGAATCGGTCACCCTAATGTATGACGTTTTAAAGCATGAAATGCAATTAATTTACATGTACATGTAAGATGTATTTAGTGCAAGGTCAACCAGAAAATGTGCCTTTTTGACTTGCTCTTTAGAGGTTAAACAATATTCCCTCTTTATATAGATTTTTATTTTTTTTACTTGAAGGTTGCATTTGATCTTCCAATGAAAATGGCATTGATTACCGGTATTTTCAATTTTCAAAATGGCATTCTAAAATCCACTGATACATTTTGAGAATTTAGTCCATTTGAGCAATATTTGTCAAAACAATACCTTGAATATTTTTTTTCTCTATGGATGCAAACAAAATATAGGGATGCATGTCATATCTCACTTTTCATTTTGTTTGTGATATTGAATCAATTTTGATACTTCTTTCCATCAATCAATCATATTTGAGTGTAATTCTCATTTGATAGGCCCCGACGCCACTTTCATTTCTCCTCATTTATTTCTCCCCGAGATGGAAATAGAAATACTGTATATATGTAGCCTATATTGGGTCTTGTTTGTGTATTTTGAAGTCTTCTGATAAATCTTGTTCAGATGGGGATTATATGTACAAGCCTGTTGCTGCTTTTTTAGCTTTTGGCAAAATAAACAGCAAGTATCAAAGTACTGTTCATTTAATCTGCATGATTTTTTTCTTCAACATGAAGTATATTTCAAAGAGAAGAATATCTGCAGGAGTGACTATGTTATTATATGAAATTCAGAATGTAATATGTATACATTTGTAGATCACATCCTTTATTATGAAATCATTTGCCCTTTTGCGACAATCATTCCACATTTTGTGGTTTGGCTCAATAGCTTTTGATTCAGAGCATGCATTTGATGTCAAGAATTTTAAGGAGGGAGATAAACTTTAAAATTCTCAAATTGGCAACACATTGAGAAATTCAAAATCATTGTTTGTTCAATCAAAATTGGCAATTGTTCAACTTTTCAAGAACATTCCCGCCCATGTATATTGTATCCAGAGACATTACATTTTGCTTTAAAGATACATGTACTATGTCCCTTTTGCAGCCAACATCAAATTCTGTAGAACTTTGCAGGAATTATGAATATGTCATGTATGTCCTATCTGTGAAATTTAAACGTTAGCAGTGTCCTAATATTCAAATTATGCAAGGAAACCCGTTTACTTGCTAGACTTCACTGTCAGACACTATTGAGTGACTGACTGGCTTTTTTCATCTTTGGTAATAACATACATAAAATGAGCTGTAAAGGGTACATGAGCATTTGTCTACATCAATAACCCACTTCTTGTAATGGCCAAATTAAACTGATTGAATCTTTGCGCAGCATAAAACGTACGACCATTCGGTACAATGGTCTGAAAAATCAGACTATTACTTACTGGCTCTATAGCTCCTAAGTCGATTCGACAACTAATAGTCGTTATTTTCCCACTTAAAGACATTTTCAAGCCCCCCCCTTTTTTTAGGGAAGTTCTAAATTAGTATTGTCTTTCAAATGCTGTTGGAATTTAACATTTTCACTTTTTTGGCCTGCAAATGGGATATAGTACCTTTAAATGTAGCAATAAAAAGAAAAAACATTATTGTTGCCAATTTGAAGGACAATATGTGATCAATTTAGCCCTAAAAATAAATCCTGTGCTGAAAGGAGACCAGAAACGTTTTGAAGGGATAGGGGTTAATGCCCTTCTGACTATCAGCAGACAAAATGCGTCTACATTAGAACTTCAAGAACAGTGAAAAGAAGTCAATTTGCTCTATTTAGGCCTTAATGTCAATCAATAATACTTCCAATCCTTCCCAGACTTTATCATCTCTTTTACATGTAATCTCACATCTGACAGGAAAAAGACTCTGTATTGTATTGCACATCGGCCCTCCCCAGAATGTCTCCTACGTGTGTATTTAGCTTAGATTGCACATTCATGTTGATAGAACCGCTTGTCTCTGGGAGCACTCAGCAGAAACGTGCTGCTTACTTCAGCCCATTCTTGGGATGTTTGAGTATGTGAATCACAGGTTGAAGGTTCCCGCCGAAGTGAGATCAGTTTCTGGGGTAGATAAGAGCAAGCATTCTGAAAGAGAGGAAGAGTGAAGGTTTGTGGATTGGGGGTGGATAAGGGGGGGGGGAGGGTCAGCATGAGTACAGAGTGGGATACAGAGGAAGGAGGAAGAGATACCCATCTAGATGCAGCTAGAAAGAAAGACAATGGATACTTGTATGTGGATGAGAGGAAAATATTGCAGTCTAAAACTATTTAATCAAGATAATTCATCTGTTTGGACTCATAAACTTTACCACAGAGTTAATGCCCTTTTGGCTCTGAAACAGATGAATTTTTATCCAAGAGTGTAGTGGTCCTAGCATCTTAAATGTAGTTTTTGTCTAGCAACATACAGTGATTCGTCTGTTTGGAGCCAGAAGGGCGTTAACTTGTATATTTTAACACAGATTTAATGCCTTTTTGGTTCCAAAAATACAAATTATTCTCTATTCCCGAAATGATATTGATTATTTAAAGCCAGAAGGTTTTTATCTTGTAAACTCAGAGTTAAGGCCCTTCTGTCGCCAATCAGATGATATATTGACCTTTAAGGTGCTCATTTTATGTGCACCCCCTCCCCCTTTGCCTCCCCTACACAAGATGCCTTCCCAAACCTCTAATCCCATCCATGGATGCAGGTTAGATCATGACTCTGTCACGCAAGGTATCACACGATGGGCAAAGCCGATGTGCATGAATGGATCGCGAGGGTGGAGGCTCGCCTAGTAGCGAATTGATGTGGAATTCCTGAAAATCCAATCATAATGCATCGCAAATGAAACGACAGTTCATGTACATGTACGACTCATTACATACATGTATGTGTAGGTGTGTATGTTCATGTACATTGTTCATGTAGATTACCATCTGTTGAGAGCCAGAAGGACACGTCTTTGCTCATGTAGAGTTAGGGTTAACCCTTTTGCGACAATCATTCCACATTTTGTGGTTTGGCTCAATAAATATTGATTCAGAGCCCTAAAAAATATGCCAGATGCTTGAGTAGAAAGGAAAAAACATTTCTACACACACTGTATCTATTTTTGTTTCATGACTATATTGCGTTTGATGCCAGAAATTTAAAAAAGGAAAATAAGGTTTAAAATCCTTAAATTGGCAACATGTTGAGAGAATCAAAATCATTGTTTTTAGATCAAAATTTGCAAATGTTTAACTTATCAACAATATTCTCACCCATGTACATGTATATTGTTTTGCAAGACATTACATTTTATTTTAACAATGTACATGTAGCAATAAAAGAAAATTATTATTGTTGCCAATTTGAAGAACAATATGTGATCAATTTAACCCTATAAATCAATCCTGTCATGAAAGGGTTTTAAAATGCCTCTCTGCAGACTTTTTGTTATTGTGTCTGTTTTAATGAGATTGTTTTTAGTTTCAGGAGGAAGTATATCAAGTATTCATGGCTCGTTACTTATTATATGCATGATTTGATTACTGTTTGATTTTACAACATACTGACAATCGTAAATGTTTTTAACGTCGGTTAATTATTGACTCCAATTGTGTAGTGCACTGTTGCATTGTTGTATTATTAAGGCAGTTGTTTCTCTTTCTTATTAAAATTACAATTAGAGTGAAAACACCATTATAAGTGGATTTGGGCCTTTTTCTTTTCTCTTGGGTAATCCTGTATTAAGGTTTGTGAAGAGGAAATAGTTCTTTGCATTGTGCTATGAATATATGTAAGCCATATTTCCTTGAGATTTTTTTAAATTTTAAAATCATTCCCCGTTATTCTGCTTTATCTCTTTCCCTCTCTCTCTCTCTTCTTCTCTCTCTCTTCCTCTCTATTCCTCTCTCTTCTTCTCTCTCTCTTCCTCTCCCTCTCTCTCGTTCTTCCTCTCTCTCTTCTCTCTCGTCCTCACTTTCCCCCTCTCTCACTTTCCCCCTCTCTCTCTCTCTTCCTCTCTCTCTCTTCCCCTCTCTCCCTCCTCTCTCTCTCTTCCCCCCTCTCCCTCCTCTCTCTCTCTCTTTCTCTTTCTCTCTCTCTCCTCTCTCCTCTCTCTCTCTCTTCCCCCCTCTCTCTCTCTCTCTCTCTCACTACATCTGTTGAACTCTCGTTCTCTGTCCTATTCTCTTTCCCTTGTAGGATTGTTTCAATCTGAGATTACAATTAATCCAAGTAATGAGGTGCCTTAAACTTTCATTCGAATTTGAAATGACTGGGTCATTGCTCTCATGGACGAAAGCGTATTGTGAATTTCACTGCTCTAAAACATTGGCTAATAGCTAGCGCAGACAGTGTGACAGATGAAATTAGATTTATCCCGGGTTTGGTGTTTCAATCTAAACAAGGTTTCGCAGCAGAGTGATCCAAATTGGCGGTCTTCGTGTAAAGGTTATGATAGTAACACTCGACTACTTAGGTTTAGATAGGGAGTGTGGATATACACCAGGAGGCATCATCGGCCTTCATGCTGTATCTCCTGCTGAACGCCGGAAGGGTGCTAGTTCACATGATTTAAAGGGAGTGGGTCGTCAGTATCCATGTGTAGAAGGCCAGAATTCGCTGACACCAGACTTGGTGGAAATACCATTAATGGGTGTACAAGACCGCACACAGCAAACCCATAGGCCAATCAAGAAACATCCCCTCGTCTCTCTCTCTTGGATAGTCTTTGGATGATGCAAATGTCAGATAATGACTTTTACCATATGGGGAAAGGCAGAGCATTACATAAGGCCTGTCTGTCATAAATTGAAGGCTAATCCGGGTGATTGACAACACCTTTTATTGGGTAAACACCCAAACAGTGTCATATTCCCCATGGGAGCCTTCTTCTATGTGTCCTTAAAGGCATCGTTTAACAATGTTAAATCTGAGATGCATGGCCCTACATGTCTGTGACATGGTGTAATATTAGAGCCCTAAAAAAAATGCCCTTCAAAATGATCATGAAGTGCCTCAAAAAACTAAAAATCTTTGAGTGACCGGTTTTACCATACTCATTTCCCCTAATAGACTATAGTGTTATAAAAAATGTTGGGAAAACATTTTTTGAAATTTCGATTTCCAATCATAAATATCTTGATAATCAGACAGGCAATTGGCTTGTAAAAGTCTTTGGATTCCTGACTGACCTAAAGGTTTATAATTATGATTGCAGCATGAGCTCAATCCAGGATTTTGTTTAGAATCTGAGGCAAAGATACCCAATCCCTTTAAAGATACTACAGTGTATGTCCCTTTTGCAGCCAACATCAACTTCTGTAGAACTTTGCAGGAATTATGAATATGTCATGTACACTGTATGTCCAATCTGTGAAATTCAAACGTTAGCAGTGTCCTAATATTCAAATTATGCAAGGAAACCTGTTTACTTGCTAGACTTCACTGTCAGACACTAGTGAGTGACTGACTGGCTTTTTTCTTCTTTGGTAATAACATACATAAAATGAGCTGTAAAGGTACATGAGCATTTGTCTACATCAATAACCCACTTCTTGTAATGGCCAAAATTAAACTGATTGAATCTTTGCGCAGCACAGAACGTACGACCATTCAGTACAATGGTCTGAAAATCAGACTATTAGCACTTTTTAGCACGTAGCACCTAAGTCGATTCGACAACTAATAGTCGTTATTTCCCACTTAAAGAAATTTTCAAGTCCCCCTTTTTTTAGGGAAGTTCTAAATTAGTATTGTCTTTCAAATGCCGTTGAAATTTAAACTTTTCATTTTTTTGGCCTGAAAATGGGACATAGTACCTTTAATACAGGGTTAACACCTTCCTGGCTTTCAATGGACAGTATATTGAATGGCGTTGAAGAGAAGGGATGTTCTGCTCTGACTTCTTGGAGTGTCTTGGAGTGTCAGTTTCTCTGAAAATTGCAGACATTGCTTTTCCAATTTTCCCCTAGTGCAGGGATCTAATAGGCTGTATATCCAGGCTTCTTGACTAATTCATGGGGAAAATGATCGGCATTGCTGAGTAGACTGGTTTTTCCTCTTCAAATTGGCAACCATTACATCTCATTCTACTTGTTCATCCATTGTTTTTTGTTTTGTTTTTATGGGAGAGTATGGAAAAATTTGCCAAATTTTATAAAAGATGAGACTTCCCCTCACTGAGTATTTTGTATCTTCTTTTTTTTACCAGAAGTTTTCTTCTTTTTTTTTCTTCTTTTTCTTTTTTGGTTACCGGTACGTTTTCTAGAGCGGTTTTAGAGCTTGAGAAATAAACTTATGTTCTTGTATCCTGTATCCACTTTGTTCATGTAAATCTGATCTTCTGATAATTGTTTCCTTCAATGAAAATAATGCTAGAAGAGTCTGGAACTGTAGACTATTCCCAAGTGTCTTACGAGGAGAAGTGAAAGCCAAACAGTACTTTTATCCCGTCTTCAATTTTCTGAGTGGCACTAATATGCAGTGTACATTTACCCCTTTCTATCGCGCTCGCATCTGCGTAGAGTCTTGAGAACTCCTAATCCAAGTTTAATCTGCAGCTCAAACATTCAAGTGCAGGCACTGTCCATCTTGAGGGGGCTGTTCACATTCGGTTCAAAACCACCACATGTCCAAGGAATAGTACTTGAAATGAAATTAAAATTCTGCCTTTATTATCCATTACGAAATTTGTTTTTCACTGGTAAAAGTTTACAGATCAGTTTACAAAAAGAAATTACTGTAAACATAGACAATTGCAGTAATGGTAAAATACAGTAGAGAAAAAAAACTTTAACAAGTTAACAAGTTTTGTGCCGGTTTACTTTTATTTTATGTGTACTTGAAGACTTGTATAGTAACAAAGAGTGTTTTTAAAAACCTATCAAAATGGTAAACCAAAGCCCTTGAACTTCACATGTTGTACGGTTTGTAGTTAAAATTAGAATCTGTTTCATTAGGAACAAATATGTCGGCATTAAAGTTGTATGGTTTCACATAAAGAAGCAAACATTTTGTAGAACTCTATTACCACATACCACAGTATGTTTGTGAGAATAATTGATCTATTTTAGAAAGGCTTTCTTGGATATTAAAGAAAAATTAGGTTTTCTTGCTGGTCATTCTTATATTACGTGTTCAATTTGTAGTAGAGAATTTCTGCATTTTTCCAGTGCTTCTTTTTAAGCTTTATTCAGCTAAATCTCTGTCCCATTGATGAAACATGATTTATAATGTTCTTCGAATAAATGTCTCCCTGAAGCGTTAAAGAAATACTTGAACCTGCTCATATTCAGAGACTTCACTGTACCTAAATTATACCCACTCACCATCTACAGCATACAATGAATCAGAGGGATCTGTTTCCCAATCTTGCCTTGGGGGGAAAAAAAACATTGAAGATGCGCAACCAAATTCTCAATTTCAGAGTTGTGCAGCTACAGCTTAAGTAGGATCTGAGAGAGAATTTACATCTTAATGCCTTGTTCTCACATCAAGTTTTAAAATGCCTTTTGAAAAAATGCCGCAGCAAAATTAAATGAAGTAAGCCGAGTGCACTTCACATTTCTGTATTTCGTAAATACCTGTTATGCACAGTTAGGTTTTTAACCTTCTTTTCCCTTTAATTTGCATTTAGAGATGCTTTTATTTTGCTGCGGCAGTTGTTTTGACCAGGTTTTCTGCATCGAGTGTAAACAAGGTGCTATGTTTTTTTGATTGGCCCTACACCATACATGGCTAAACAGTAATCCGATACTGTCGCTATCAAACATGGCTTGTTTTCGATCAGAACCTGCAGGAGGCAGAAAGATAGCCATGAGCAATAGATACGCAGATAATGAAGATTGGAAACACAGCTAAAATGAACATGTTTTTTTTAAAACATTTACAGGGGTTTCTTTCAAATGGTACTGCCATCCATGTCGGAAAGAAAATAATTTCATTTGGAATGTTAAGTAGTATTAGATAGTGCCTGTCGAGAGTCATACAGGCATTAACTCTGTAATAGAACAGATTTAATGCCTTTTGGCTCTTAATAGGTGATATCTAAAGTAGATGTAGAGGCATCGAGCAAATAACATTTTGAGTATCAAAAATGGGAAATAACGGTGAAAAAAGGATTAATCTAATGAAAATAAAAGTGATCGTCATTATTCTCGATATGAATACAGTGAAAGCTTTAAAGACAGTCATTCTGTTTGACTTGGGAACGGCATGTAGAGAAAAGGGAGATTTTTGCAGCTGCCTTAATTATTGGATGGATTTTCTCAAAAATTCTGAGTTTCCCTGTGCATCACCAGCTTTGGATAAAGGGAGGTTTAGAAAGGGGATAGAAAATCTAGAAATGCATTGTAAAGAGAGAAAATTTAGGTGGAGGGGGAGTATGAGGGGTGAATAGCCTTAGCAGTAATCTGCTGTAGATCTAGATGTTGGTTGGAAAATATGTTTACAAGAGAGAGAGAGAGAGAGGGGGGGGGGGAACAGATTGAGATTTGGTAAATAGCTTAAGCAGTGATCTACTGAAGATCTGAATATAGTTAACAAATTTTAGTTAAAGGGATAGGGAGAGACAGAGAGAGAGAGATGGAGAGGCAGAGAGGAAAAACAGATTGAGATTTGGTAAATAGCTTAAGCAGTGATCTACTGTAAGATCTGAATATAGGTAACAAATTTTATTTAAAGGGATGGGGGAGGGGGAGAGAGAGAGAGAGAGACGGAGAGAGAGAGACAGAGAGACGGGAAGGAAAAACAGATAGAAATTTGGTAAATAGCTAATGAGCAGTGATCTACAGAAGATCTGACTATAGGTAACAAATTTAGTTAAAGGGATAGGGAGAGAGAGAGAGAGAGAGATGGAGAGATGGAGAGGAAAAACAGATAGAGATTTGGTAAAATAGCTTAAGCAGTGATCTACTGTAAGATCGGAATATACATGTAGGTAACAAATTTTAGTTAAAGGGATGGGGGAGAGAGAGAGAGAGAGAGAGAGAAAGAGAGACGTTGAGATGGGAAGGAAAAACAGATAGAAATTTGGTAAATAGCTTAAGCAGTGATATACTGAAGATCTGAATATAGGTAACAAATTTTATTTAAAGGGATAGGGAGAGAGATGAGAGAGAGAGAGAGAGAGAGAGAGACGTAGAGATGGGGAGGAAAAACGGAGAGATTTGGTAAATAGCTTAAGCAGTGATCTACTGAAGATCTGAATATAGGTAACAAATTTTAGTTAAAGGGATAGGGAGAGAGATGAGAGAGAGAGAAAGAGAGAGAAAGAGAGACGTAGAGATGGGGATGAAAAACGGAGAGATTTGATAAATAGCTTAAGCAGTGATCTACTGAAGATCTAAATATAGGTAACAAATATTAGTTATAGGGTTAGGGAGTGAATGAGAGGGAGAGAGGAAGAGAATGAGTGAAGAGAAGTAAAGAGATGGAGGAGTGAGAAGTAGAGAGGGAGGGGGTGGAGAAAAACTTTAAAGTTATCTACTGAAGATATGAATATAGGAAATAGTGAGTACAGTGTACATGTAGTTAAATGGGAAAGAGGGAGAGAGGGGGAATGAGAGAGAAAGAGAGAGGGGGGGGGGTAGAGGGAAGAGAGATAAGGGAGGAAGGGACGGAGGTCAAGAGATTGGGTACAAATCTACTCAAGATGTGAATATATGGACATAGCTTATGCTCTTCGTATCTTATGAAAAGCCACTTTATAAATGAATTATTATTGTTATCATTATTATTATTATTGTTATTGTAATTGTAATGCGAGCTAGATGGGGAGATGGAAGAGGATCAGGTGGAGACAGCTTTATTAGCTCCTCTGGAAATCGACCTTAGACCCCGTTCTCATTCACTTCATTGGAGCGTCTAACTAAGACCTGTTCCTCAGGAGCGGTTCTTAGTAGGCCCGTTTCGAGTAATCGTTTAATCGACTACCCGCCCGGTAAAGCCAGTAGTCGAATAATGAACTTGATAACCGACTACTCGATGACTCATTGGGAACCCAAGAACATCGCCTAAAAAGAGTCTAAATGGATAGAAATCTGTCACAAATTACACAATAATTCTACTTTCTAAGACATTGGAAGGAAGTTTAAATAAATCAAATTCCTACCTAACCTTAACTTAGAAGCAAACAACTAGCGGGCTGGCTCAAACTAAATTGTTGACGTACGTGCAGTGAATACAATTATGCATTGCCCCATGTGTGATTATTCATGTAGTGAGCCCGTAGTGAGATGAAGAAATACGCGGCGACGATGAAGAAAGAATACAATTCTAGCGATAATTTGTATGTAAATACCTGTCACGAACCTACAAATATGCAATATTTTATTTGTTAAACTATTATTATTGTAATATTTCTGGTTGATTGATGATTTTGACTATCGTGAAGATGGATGTTTGTCGATTCTAAATATGTGTCTGGTGGTTGGCTTTGAGTGTATTTCGTATTTTGAGTGTGTGTACGTATGTGTGTTGGTACATGATACATAAGTGTAACAATTTCGGACAAATTTTTCAATGTAAATGATGAAATAAATATATAATATAGTATTTTAATTTTTTTTTCTGGAAAATTACGATCTTTTTTATTTACCATATTAAAAATAAATATTTATAAGAACAGTAATCGAACGAGCCCGGCGGCCATATTGAATTTATCCATAGTACGTATGATACGTACCGTTATCACTGACCGAATATACATACATCAGTACTGTACGTACGGTAAATTCAATGGCAGTTTTCATGAATCGTAACGTATTTTGACAAACAACACTCGACAAATCTTTAAAAATAATCATTTATTGTCGAATTAAAAACAGGAATCTTGCACAATTGCAAATAAAACACGATTAACGACGGAAATATGAATGTAAGTACTTCTTTTCTTCACAAATAGTTAATTTAAAGCAGGTTTTATGTGAAATTAGTGCTGGGCGGAAGCAGTGTTTTTCATCAGGAGTGGTGGGCGGAAATCCCCCGTGCTGGGCGGGCCCAGCGCCGCCCGTAGCTATAACGCTGATAATAGTCTATATCAGCTTACACCTATAATTACCGACTAGTCGATTAATCGTCCAAAAAAATCACCGAGTAGTCGACTACCAAAAAGGGGCTTTCAAAACAGGCCTAGTTCTTAGGTGAGTGAGAACGGTCAAAGTGGTCCAGGAAGTGGACTTCTGGACCGCTCCAGAAGACCACCTCGGGAGGTGGTCTTGAGGAACGGGTCTTATTAAGAGCAGTTTGGAGCGCTCTAACGTGCAAGTGTGAGCGGGCGTACTTTGAACGGAAGTGAGCTAGTGACGTTCCGCGAAACATGTAGTACGGTACATACGCTTAGTATTCAGCGAAAAATTGACCTGCCGACCTGAGCTGCCATAGCAACAAGACCACTTTGACTTGTGGAGCGGTTTGAGCCATAAAAAACTGCTCGGAGTGTGAATGCTCGCAAACCGTTCCTCAAGACCCGTTCCTCTGGAGCGGTCTAACTAAGACCACTTTCAAAGTGAGTGAGAACGGGGTCAAAGATCTGAATGCAGAGAGAAGAAAATATGAAGTTATGTAAAAAGGGGGGGGGGGAGAGAAATACAGTGTAAATTCTACATGTAGTGTATATGGAGAGAAATAGTCAATATTGTCTGCTTGGAGCCAGAAGGGAATTAACTCTGTGTAAAATAATATGACTTAACGCCCTTCTGGCTCCAAACAGACGTTCCTGTTGGGAGCCAGATTGGTGTTAAGTCATATGATAATACACAGAGTTAATTCCCTTCTGGCTCCAAAGAGATGATTTTTAAAATTTGAGAATTCCAAACAGGCAGGAGAAAGAACAAAGTATAATAAATGTCTTTTTTTTTTTAAAGTATATTTTGTTTGTTTAGAGCCAGAAGGGCATTAACTCTGTCTTAAAGTATGTGAATTAACGCCCTTCTGGCTTAAAGCAGACAATTTATAGAAATATCAAGGAGGGAACCAAGGAGAAACCATTGAGTTCCTGTTGTTGTTGTTCACGTTCAGGATGGTGGAGAAAATTAGAAAAGAGATATATTGGTAGAAAACAGATTGTCAGCCCACTTGGGAAGGAAGCACAGGGAGAAAATGTGGGAGGAAAAATGGGCCAGAAAATAGAAGCTGACGTGCGCTGTCTGGATTATCCATGGAAGCTCCTTAGATGGTTGGAATGGTTCTGAGATTGTTAGGAAGATGAGAGGCACGTGTGGCAGGTCAACAAACAAATAACTTGATCGTCTTGAATAACAAGGATGAAAGATGATCACTGCCTGCCCCTTCTCATATAGCCATGTTAAAGATACTACTATGTCCCTTTTGCAGCCAACATCAAATTCTGCAGAACTTTGCAGGCATTATGAATATGTCATGTATGTCCTATCTGTGAAATTTAACCGTTGCAGTGTCCTAGTATTCAATTATGCAAGGAAACCCGTTACTTTCTAGACTTCCCTGTCAGACACTATTGAGTGACTGACTGACATCTTTTTTTCTTTGGTAATTAGCATACATAAAATGAGCTGTAACAGGTACATGAGCATTTGTTTCATTCATTAATCCACTACTTGTAATGGCCAAAATTAAACTGATTGAATCTTTGCAGCACAAACCGTCGACCATTCGGTAAAAGGGATTGAAAATCAGACTATTACTTAGGTGATTGCAATCACTTATTTAAATTTGACAACTAATGGTCTTTATTTTCCCACAAAAAGCCATGTTCAAACCCTTTCGTTTTGAGTGAAGTTCTAAATAAGTATTGTCTTTCAAATGCCATTGGAATTTAACCTTTTCATTTTTTTGACCTGCAAATTGGACATAGTTCCTATAAAGTTCCATTTATTGGTTTTAGGAATTTCTGAAGGCAGTTTGTCATATTTTGTTGAGTTTAGACTTCAATTTTAGGTGTAAATGATAAAAGATACTAACTTGCTGCAAATGTCCTTTTCTCTTCTTTTTCTTTTCTTCTCCTTCTTTTTCTTCTTCCTCTTCTTCCTTTCCTTCTTCTTCTTCTTCTTTTGCTTCTTCTTCTTCTTCCTCTTTTCTTCCTCTTTTCTTCTTTTTTTCTCTCTCTTTCTTCATTCGAATTGGAGTAATACACAAATAAGACTATGATGGGGGAATAAATCATTTAGGTCTTGATCTAAAAGACAAATATGGCAATAATAATAGTTAACATTTGTAATAAATGTGACATGTCTGTCAAACTTGACACTCCTGGCACAATTGTGAGAATTGTGAAAATAAATGTATAAAGTAGATTCAAGAAAAAAAGAAAAAAGCAAATAAGCAAAAGTCTTAAGGTTGACATATTTCCTGTATAAAAATTATGTCCATGACTTTATTATTCGGGCGTAAATGAAGTTATGTTATTATGGTATTTTGTTTGTTTTTACAAGCTCTTTTAGAATCTATCTAGAATATTCATATTAATTGGTATGGGTGTCATGTGATATTCTTTTCTCTTCCTTGTATTCTTTTGACATCTTTTGAATTGTGATGGGCCACAACATGCACTTATAGCGAGCACTTCAAATTTGTCATTCTTTATAAAAGGAGGATTTTAACCCAACTGTATGTAATATAACGGGCACCAGGGTTTCCTACCATACATTGTATGTCCATGACTCTACCTCATTTCTGTTAGATTCTGGCGTAAATGAAGTTATGATATTCAGTTATTTATTTATTTTTTTTACAAACTCTTTTAGCATCTCTCTAGAACATCCATATTTAGAGGTGTCGTAGTTGAGTGATTTAAGCACTTGACTTGAAATGCAAAGTTGGGGGTTTGATCCCTTACAAGACATTAATCTACATTTACCACACCATACCCAGGAGTGAAATGGGGACCTGAGACCTATTTCACAAAGCCTTTTTTCAATGACAAATGACAAAAATCAGTGACAAATCTGCTGATAACCAATCAGAAGCAAGGATTTCAGTAGCGTAATAACAAAAACTGTCATTTGTCACTGATGACAAGTTTTGTGAAATGGGGCCCAGATAGGATGACAAAAGCATTTTCGTTAGTAATGGTAGGGATACTCCCCAGGGAGTGGAGATAGTGCACAATATGCGTGAATGAATCCGATGACCAGGGTCATAATATCAGTAAAGCGCTTAGAGACTGTATTTCTTACTAAGCACTATATAAATCCAGGCTATTATTATTGTTTAATATTGTTGCAATATTCTTTATTTGTTCTTCCTCGTATTCCGTTCACATCTTTTCCAAATCCTCAAGGCCCCTTGAAATCAGCTGAGTGGTTGTTATCTGAATGAGAGGAGGAGATATCTACCCCATCTTCAGGGAGACCTCCATTTACATGCAATCAATAAGAGAGGCAAGAAGGGATACATTTCAATAACACCCTTCTCAGTATCACATGCGAGCATCGACCAATGATATCATTTTTATTTTGTTGACATCAGTACCTGGCCTGCTGGCTAGAAGATGTTATGGCATGCAATAAAAGCGTGCGGTTTCCTCCTTTCTAAAGACACTTGTAAAGATCTGTTTGATCGAATGCCCAAGGCCTATACACTTCCAGGATTTAATCAGAGAGTAACGTCATCACGCTTGGAAACAAAATATTAGATACATGTACGTAGTCTAGGAATAATTGCTGATTTAAAACAATTTTTTTTTTGTAAATGATGACGTGGGCCCTGTTTCATAAAATTTGTTATCAATAATAATAATAATAATTTTGGGTTCTTGTATAGCACTCATATTTGTCGGACTTGACACTCTTGGCGCTCCTGATTATTACCCTGGCTGCCATTACGGCACTCTAGCATTTCAAGGAATTACAGTGTACATGTAATTCCTGCTAGGTACCCATTTACATCACCTGGGTTTAGTGTGGCAAATGTAAATCAATGTCTTGCCAAAGGACATTAGTGCTGCGGCGGGACTCGAACCGCAGACCTTTTGATCCACAGTCCGGTGACGTATCAACTCGACCACGACACCTCTAATAATAATAATAATAATAATGCTCGGTAGGCATTTCTATAGCGCCGTCTATCTAGAAATTCTATTCCGAGGCGCATTTATTATTACCCCGGCTTTAGCCTAGCTGCCATTACAGCGCTCCAGCATTTCAAGGAATTAATTCCTGCCAGGTACCCACTTACATCACCTGGGTTAAGTGTGGCAAATTTAGATCAATAACAAGTTAGGATACATTTTAAGCTACTGAAATCCATTGCATTTGATTGGCTGTGAACAGATTTGTCATAGATCTGTGGCAGTTGTTATTGATAACAAGTTTAATGAAACAGGGCTTAGGAATAATTGTTGGGTTGAAATGTGACAAAGCAAGAAATCTAAGTAATGAATGTGGTTAAGGTGAACTTAACGTAATTTACTTTATTTACATGGTTTGTGTACAATGTATGTGCGCCATTGGTAATGTATCATACATGTGCGTAGTTTAATCTGTCAAAAATGGTTACAATTCACATTTTATACAAATACTATGAATGTTACCAGTTACATGTAGAAAGAAGTAACAACAAAAAATGATTCATGCAACCCTGCATAAAAACTGTCTACAGTATGATGTGTCAGTTTAAGCAAAGTGATATTTTTGTATTATTTTTGTTGTTGCATGGCTTATATACCACATTACAAGCAAATATAAGATACGGTTAACTGTTCATAAGTCAAATTCGCACAAGTTGATTTTCCCCTAAATTGAATCAATCTTTTTTTACCAAACTATGCAAAACATATGTTATTAACTCTTCTCACGTCCAATTTTGCTTAAGTCGAACTATGCACAGTTAACTGTATACATGTACATGTAAAAACAGAATGTTCACATGCAATACACTGTACAGTGTACAGTACATACAAGTATGTAGAATGGCTAATATCATAAGTTTAGCATACATATAAATACAACAAAAGCTCATTTGTATTTTTGCAGTCCCAAAGATTTGACTTATACATGTACATGTATAATTATGTAAAAACACAATGTTCACATATGTACACTGTACATTACATACAGGTATGTAGGATGGCTGATAACATAAATATAACATAACAGTAAATACAACATTCATGTAAGCTCATTAGTGTTTGTTGTGGCCATGACTTATCAATGATTTATTGCCCCTGACAAATTTGTCAGACCTTCTCCAAATTTCTACCCTTAATAGACCAGCTCCTCCCCCACGTACAACATTCCAATCAGTGCTTTATACAACCTGGGGGTGTTTCACAAAGACTAAGAACAACTTTAAGTTGGACTTAAATATGGCAGGCCGTTCATGCCACTTTTTGCTCTCACCGTTTACTGGCATTGGTCTCTCAAGGGACGTACAAATCATGGTCACAAATCTACAGAATTTACATTTTTTGATAATTCATTATTGAAGGAAAAATATTATCTAAAGATCATAATGGTGAGAGCAAACAGTGGCATGAACGGCCTGCCATAGTTAAGTCCAACTTAAAGTCGATCTTAGTCTTTGTGAAACACCCCCCAGGTCTGCTTACAACTTCCAGTATTGCAATTACACGACCCTCCCCTGCTGCTAGTCAATTTCCTACCGCCCCATGTTATACGCAACGGTGTCGTGTGCTAGGTGATTTCATAAACGAGAATTGACACTAATATAGCTGTGCTGGGCTGCCAAGTCACTGTACTTTCTCGATAAGATTGTGGCCTTCGAGTTTCTTGTATCGGTTACGTGTGGTATCGGATAGCAAGACTGTTAGAACTGGAATGGTATAATGTGTCCCTGCCACGAATCTAAACATTGCAAATACAACATTGTGCATATTGTTTTTGTTGTGGCATACTGTGCATGAGTTAACCTTATAAAAGAGTATTTTCAAATGAAATAACAATTTTGTTGCATATTATTATTTCAAGATAGTCTTAGAACAAAATAGATCATTTTGGATGTGACAAATCAACTACAACACACACTGATGAAATCCAAATCTTTTATGTGTAATTGAAGATCCATTTTTATTTTAGCTTTAGTTTCACTCATTCTTTGAGTTTGTATTGATTACAAAAGTACATCAGGGGTACTGCTCTGTTTAAAGTGTAATATTACATAACAATAGGGAAAAGGACAGTACCATTGATATTAGCCTATTTTTTTAAAATTTTGTTATGACTTATTGTACAAAAGCCTTGTATTGTTCTAGTAGTTTAATAATATTTTCTGTTTGGAGCCAGAATTGCATAAACTCACATATCATTTTACACATAAGATAATGCCCTTGGGGGTCCAAACAAATGATGTGTATTATTGATGGTAAATGGGGTGTGAGATCATTTTAGCACTGGTATCAACTTAGAATACATTATGGGCCACCGTCTTGTGCTAAATAACAATGGATTTTATGTGCCTCTTAAAATGAAATTGAACTTCCTTATCAAGGTTTGAACCGTCCATTGTTTGCAAGTAAAATGCAATGACGTGAGATCAATTTAGCTCAGGTATAAACTTAGAATACATTGCCCTTTATGAGTGCTGTGATTAAAAACATTGGACTTTATGGGTCAATCTTAGGAAGAAATTTTACTTCCTTATCAATGTTTGAACCGTCCATCGTTTGCAAGTAAAATGCAATGACGTGAGATCAATTTAGCTCAGGTATAAACTTTATAGGATACATTGTCCTGTATGAGTGCTGTGATGATATAACACTTGATTTCATGTGTTGATTTCATTGATTTCATTTCTTATGCCTTAGTCACACCTTTGCGTATTTGGCTTGCATATTGCTGCGTTTCTAAAATTTATTCCTATTACTTGATATCAAGAAAGTAATTCTCGACATCAAGAAATGATTTTCTGTTGTAAAGCAAAGGTAATTCTTGATATCAAGAATTCGATTTCTTGATATCAAGAAATAGGAATAAATGCTAAAGCGGCTTGCCATAGAAACGCAGCAATACGCAAGCCAAATACGCAAAGGTGTGACTAAGGCATTAGGGAAGAAATTTTACTTCCTTATCGATGTTTGAACCTTCTATCGTGTGCAAGAAAAATGCAATGCATGTAAGGTTTTGAACTTGTGCTTTTTGTTTTGATTTGAGGAACACGGTCTTGTGATATGTTTTTAGTTCGAAACCATTAAACAGATTAGGATTGTGAAATTGAAACAAACTTGTTGTCCTTGTGATATAGGTCATGTGATATTGCATTAAGAAACAGGAAACATGAGTGGATTTGATCAAAATTTTAATCAGATATTTTTCTTCAGCTGACCCATTAATCTACAAAGAACAACATAAGTACTTTTGCTTGTGCAATATACATGTACCTCTGTTTGTTTCTCTTTTACTATTATTGTTTTCATTTGCCTGTAAACTATCCATTTTAGATGCTAAAAATTATTATCTCAAACATTAAACTAAAAAAAAAAACATCTGTAAAGTTGTGGGGGCTACATGGATATGGAAAGCAAAGATACACACGTAGTAACCAAAGAATACACCATTTTCATTTTGTTTCAGTTATCAAATTTGTAGGTTTTTTAATATTTTAATATACAGACATGAAATACCAAAAAATTATATAGGCATAATACTCTTTTATCATCATACATAGTTACAGGCGCGTATGAGGGGTTTGGGGTTAAACCCCTTAAATTTTTGTGTGTGTGTATCGGTGGAAAACCCCCCTCCCCCTCACTTTTTTTTTGGTGCCTTACCCACCCCCCCCTCACTGAACAAAATATCGGTCAGTATAATTTTCTGATTTCCGGGACAAACAAAAAAATATGCAGCCGCCAGCCGAGTCGTTGCGAAATTTTTCCTCAAAAACTGGACCAAAATTTTTTTTTTTAAATGTGCTCTTACCGCCCCCCCCTGCGTATCCTGCGTATGCTACTGCATACATGTAGTTATAATATACTTATAATATTACTTAAAGTTATTATATTATTATATTTATGCTTTTTAAAGTATTTAAGTATTTCAAGGTGAATTTAAACACAAAGAATTTATTATCACTTGCGATTATTCAAGGGTTTTAAGAAACTTGCCAGTCTGTCATACTACTTTTTCTTTTAATATTATTGACATTATACTGAGACATACCAAATCGTTATTAACTTTGGATATTTCTATGTACGTGTAAGTGTGTTGCCTATTCTACTTCAATGGACGATGACAAACACCCACACAGGAGAAACCTTGAATGCAAAGAAGCGTGTATTCCCCGTTTTTAGATGCGGGAGAATGCCAATATTCCACCCTGATAAATTAGTAGGGGTGTTCACACCTACAAAAAAAAAGTGAGATTTAAAAATCAATTTAAAATTTGATTTTTGCATCGCGATCCAAAAATCCTTCTTTTTTTTTGTGTGTGGACAGAATAATTTCAGTAATCTTCGCGATTTGCATCACGATCTAATTCGCAGTAAGTCTTGCAATTTTTCAAAATAATCGCGATAGTTTGCTGGGCGCTGTGTGTGTGAATGGTATTGAGAATCAAAAATTTATTAATTCCCCGGATTCCAAGCACGCATACATCGTCGAGATTCAAGCATGCGCAGTTTGGGCGTTCATGCTGTCGAGCGAGAATTCTCCGTGTGTGAATGGTCGCCAAATAAAATCAATCTTTGCATTGCGATCCAATTTGCACTAAATTGACATGTGTGAACGGTCGCAAACAAAAATCGATCTTTGCATCGCAATCCAAATCACACTAATTGTTATGTGTGAACGGGCCTAGTGACACCTTGGCAACTGCACGTAATCGATATGTAATTGTCTTCCTCAGCACATGGGCAGTTACCTTGACGCTGAGTACAAGCCTTGAAGTATTGAGTGTATGGCATGCATCTACATGTAAAAAGTGACAGTTCTGTGATGACATGTTTTAAATTAAACATTAAAGCAGGAGTACTAATAACCAAAGTCTTCAGGAATCACATAGAGCTGTAATATCATAACAAGAACGGCTTTTTAATAGTAGTAGCAGTAATCGTGGTTGTACAGTATCAGAAAAATTTATGGTTTTGCAATGGTGTAGGTCTATAAGAGAGAGAGAGAGAGCAAGAGCTAGAGAGAGAGAGAGAGAGAGAGAGAAAGCTAGAGAGAGAGAGAGAGAGGTGAGGGGGAAGGGAGGGGGAGATGTGTAGTTAAAAGACAAACAGATAAGAGAGAAAGAGACAGAGAGAGAAGAGGAGAGAAAAGAATAAGAGATATCAAAGAAATTAAGAAGAGAGAAAGGGTGGGATGTTATCGATTGTGAAGCATTAAAACCTTGCCCTTTTATTTCTTCAATTTCTGCATGTGTTTGAGTTCCTATTTAATTATAGATATATATATTGAAGTGAGTTTTTCTAGAGGTGATCCTCATACATTTTTAAATAGTTTTCTAGAGCTCTTCTTTTTAACCCAGTTAAAGCTAAATTGACCTGTGCAATAAACTGCTATGTTTCACACCTGAGCTCGCTGACTTGCCCTTTAAAGAATTAAAATATCTCAATAGACTGAGCAGTAAATGCCAATTTGACAGCAGACTGCGCTCAAGTTCAACTCGTAAAGGTTCAGTTACTTTCAGAATTGGATGAAGGCATGGAGAAGCCTGTGAAACATCATATTATCATTTGTATTATTATTATTATTATTATTATTATTATTATTAGAATTATTAATATTATTTTTAATTCTAATAATTAATATTATTGTTATTTAGATTATCAATATCATTATCAATTTTATTGATATTTTTTTATAATTATAAATATTTTCATTTTTTAAATTTTGTTTTATTGGTACTGTTGTTATTATTATCATTGTTAGTAGTAGTGGTGGTGGTGGTGGTGGTGGTGGTGGTGGTGGTGGTGGTGGTGGTGGTGGTGGTGGTGTTATATTATTATTAAGTCTTATTTATATAGGGTAGCCCCTACCACATCAAGGACCTGCACTCTTCTCCCAGGGGGCCTGTTAAAAGAAGGATATCAGATACAAACATTTAATAAAAAGGAACAAAGAGACAACAATTACAAAGTTGTTGGTGCTCATAAATTGAAAACTTGAAATTCATGGTCTATGCATCCGCCAGTATGAAGAAATGTAGGGCTGGACTGTTGTTGAATTTTTAATGGAAATGGCAAACTATAGTATGCCAATGACAATGGATATATATCAATGGCATAGAAAAGAAATATGTCGTATGGGAAGGAATTAGTATACATTTCATTCCCATCGCCTGATTGCATATTTCTATATTGTATATTTCTTGCTCAGGTGACTTCAAGCTAAGTGTATTTCATAATAAAAAATTTAGAAAATTAAAAATATATGTGTATTGAGTGGTATTCAGGGGCACTGCAGCTGTCAAGGTTCATGAAAAATTAATGTGAAACAAGTCCTGAAACAGAAGCTCATCCCCATATAGCCATTGTACATGTATGAAATGCTTCATTTACTAAAGCTCGTTTTGATATCACTCAATGTAAAAAGTGAAAGTCCCCTGGTGTGATATTTAAAGGTTTATGCATGTCATTTCTTTTTACCAGAGCTTTTATGGAATTTTCCTGAGCTAAGGCTCTCTCTCTGCTCCAGTGTATTTTGTCAAAGATTTTGTTAGCTTTACTGATCGCTATTTTCAAACATTTATGACTTTTCATTATGTATCAAATATTTTTCAAACTTTTGCCAACCTAATAGGCCTTGTTTCATAAAACCTTTTTACCTATTACCTAAGTGTCACATTTCTGTAACAAATTGCTCACAGCCAATCAATTCAACGTTTCTAGTACATGTAGCTTATATTGTAACTTATAACAAGTTTTATGAAACGGGGACCCTTTTTCTTCGATTTTTTCTGCTTTAACAGGATTTTAAAAACTCATTTAATGTGGGGTCGCCCTATATATTAAAGATACACGTGTTTACTTATAAGCTACATGTATATTCATTTGTGGATGCACCATCTGAATCAATCTTTTTAGAACTTTCCTGTAGGATTCTATATATATGAATTCCTAAAATAATGAAAAATGCACCATTTAACGTAGGTTGTCATGAAATACTGCTGATTATTATACCCCCAAAAAAGGGTTTAAACTTGCCCTAGGCTGGTTTTCTTGGAAAAATTCAGTGATAAATTTTTAGAAAAATCACCTAATAGTCAAATTTGGGATTACTGGGGAAAAGTAGCAAAAAAAGGTTTAAACTTGCCCTAGCCTGGTTTTTCTTGGAAAAATTCAGTGATAAATTTTTAGAAAAATCACCTAATAGTCGACTTTGGGATTACTGGGGAAAAGTAGCTATCACTTTAGGCATGAGATATTTATTATTGCTATCGTTCCGCTGCAGGATCCTGCATGGAACGCTCGGCGCTGATTTGGTGCGCGCACTTGGCCTGACTGCAGTCTCCAAATTTAATTGTTTGATTGAAATCGTTCCGACGCAGGACGACGACTGTCGGTCCGCTTCGTTCTGGCGCACAGCAATCAGGGATGCGCTAGCTGAAGACAGTGAGCCGCGCTACATGTACATCGATGCTACGTACTGTACTCGCAGCCTAGCCACGTTGGCTATCTCCGCGCGGCTGGCATGATATAGGCGCAAGCCAATGGAGTGAGCTAGCAATTAGCTAGCTAGCGTCGGAATTGCAGAGCAATGTGATTGAGATTGGTCCTGATTAGTTTTAATTCCAAGCTATAGATCGATGAGTTTTACAATAGTGAAGTTTATTTGCTCACAATTTAATTCCAAGCTATAGATCTAAGTATTCAAAATATAGATTGCTTGGGTTTTATCAACACATTCCATGATATTAAATCTAACCTCAATTCTGTCCACGACCTCGTGTAAAAAAAGACGTATCGGCACGTAAATCTTGACCTATTAAAATCTAAACCTTTGTTTATGTTTGGCTGAGAGGTATATTGCGCAATTCTGTTTTGAGATTTGAATGCGAGGAGACAAAATGCCGCCCATTTGAACCCTTGAACTTTGTTTGAACAAAGGCCCGGCGCGCAAATCAGACCTTGGGTGTTGATAAACAAACAGGAGGAAAGATGGACAAGAGAGAGGGAGAGGGAGAGGAAGAGGAAGGGGAAGGGTACACTGGGAAGATGGAGGGAGGGAGGGAGAGAGGGAGGGAGGGAGGGAGAGAGGGAGGGAGAGAGAGAGAGAGAGAGAGAGATGGGGGAAGTCTACGAGAGTCAAAATTGGGACAGATGTGAAAATCAATTGTTCATAAAGACGATAAAGTATCAAGTTATTTATTTTAATACCCATGATTCTTTTTATAAAATTCTAATCGTTGACGTAATAATGCGAAACTAATCTTGTCTGGTGTTCCTATTATTTAGACGTGATTTAGACAGTCATTTCGATCTCATCGATCTTGTTGCTTGTTTGTGTGGTTATGCATGTGCTGTGCCTGTTTGAATTAGGCCCTACTTGTCATGTCATGTCGGTTATTTTTCGAAAATTGAAGCAACGATAAATTTGAATTTAAAATTCAGCAATTTTATTAAAAATTATTTTGATCGATATGATTGAGGAGTCATTAGTTCGCAATGCTCAGATCACGATACCCGTCATGATAGAGAGAATTATCTCAGTCGTGATTTTAGAATTAGATCCCTTATCTGCGGTATTTTTATGAATAGTCAAATATGGATCTCTGTTGTATAGTGGCTTCGAAAGTGTATCGCACATGCGTAACTAAGCTTTTGGCGGGCTTGAAGGAACATGAAATCAAAATTAATTCTTCAATTTCAACGGTACCAAAACTATGAAATCACACTAATTCATTACTTAAATTATACAATGGCCTATGGGTATTATAATTCATCATAATTTTGCTAGATTACTATATCTGATTCCCCTCGTTGCATGCTTTTGATTGCTATTTTTAAATTTTGCATTGCGTGATAGGCCCTGTGTGGTTTGTTATACATGTAGGTCATGTGAGTTGAGGCTATAAACATCAAATGTTCGTTCATTTCCGAAAATGGAAATAATGTAATTTTAACGTGTACAAATTGTTTATCATGTCACTTGTTTCATTTCTCTCAAAGCCAACTTAACTTTTGTTTAGATTATAGTGAAATGCAAGGGCGTATCCACGATTTGTTTAAAGGGGGTGTTTAAGACAGTGGCGGACCCAGGATTTTCCGATAGGGTGGGGGACTGAAATTTGAAAATCGCGCCGACCGCTATTTCACTCAGTGGGGGGTGCAGGGAACAGAGCGAAGCTTTTACATTTCATTAGATTATTAGAGAAAGAAGACGATTCGTTGTACCGTTCTGGGCTCTTAATCCTTGTCTGAATTCAGTTCTCCCCCTCCCGCGCGGAAGCGTTGACATTTTAATAAATTATTAGAGAAAGAAGACGATTCGTTGTACCGTTCTCGACTCTTAATCCTTGTCTAACTAAAGTTCCCCCCCCCCTTCCGCGCGAAGCGCGGAAGCTTTGACGTTTCATTAAATTATTAGAGAAATTAAAGAAGACGATCCGTTATTGTACCGTTCTCGACTCTTAATCCTTGTCTGAATTCAGTCCGTCCTCACGCGCGCGCGAAGCTTTGACATTTCATTAAATTATTAGAGAAAGAAGACGATTCGTTGTACCGTTCTTGACTCTTAATCCTTGTTTGAATTCAGCCCCCCACCCGCGCGGAAGCTTTGACATTTCATTAAATTATTAGAGAAAGAAGACGATTCGTTGTACCGTTCTCGACTCTTAATCCTTGTCTGAATTCAGTTCCCCCTCTCCCCGCGGGTGTTAGGTGACAAAATATCATCACAATCATGTCTATCAAAATATGTAATTCTCGCAAATGTGCGTGTGTAAGTATGTTTCCCAAAAAGTTGCATATTGTCATAAAAATAATAAAAATAAATAAATAAACATAAAAGAAAATAAACATTACCATCTTTAATATTCAATATACTTCAATCTATCACAATGCTAATTTTCACATAAAGAGATCTTAGGGGGCCATAATGCCCAATATTTTGATAGACATGTGATGATATTTTGTCACCTAACACCCGCGGGGAGAGGGGGAACTGAATTCAGACAAGGATTAAGAGTGCTCAAATAGCCCAGCCCTTTTAGGGTTAAGGATTATAAGAGAAAGAAGACGATTCGTTATACCGTCCTCGACTCTTAATCCTTGTCTGAATTCAGTTCTTCCCCCTCCCGCGTGGAAAATTTGACGTTTCACTTAATTATTAGAGAAAGAAGACGATTCGTTGTACCGTAGTCGAGTCTAGTCGACTCTTAATCCTTGTCTGAATTCAGTTCCCCCTCCCGCGCGGAAGCTTTGACGTTTTATTAAATTATTAGAGAAAGAAGGCGATTCGTTGTACCGTTCTGGGCTCTTAATCCTTGTCTGAATTCAGTCCCCCGCGCGGAAGCGTGGAAGCTTTGATATTTAATTAAAAATAAGAGAAAGAAGACGATGGTTGTACCGTTCTCGACTCTTAATCCTTGTCTGAATTCAGTTCCCAATAGGGTGGGGGCTGAAATTTGAAGATCGCGCCGACCGCTATTTCCATCAGTTGGGGGAGGAACAGAGCGAAGCGCGGAAGCTTTACATTTCATTAGATTATTAGAGAAAGAAGACGATCGTTGTACCGTTCTCGACACTTAATCCTTGTCTGAATTCAGTTCCCCTCCCGCGCGAAGCGTGGAAGCTTTGATATTTAATTATATAATAAGAGAAAGAAGACGATTCGTTGTACCGTTCTGGGCTCTTAATCCTTGTCTGAATTCAGTTCCCCCTCCCGCGCGGAAGCGTTGACATTTTAATAAATTATTAGAGAAAGAAGGCGATTCGTTGTACCGTTCTGAGCTCTTAATCCTTGTCTGAATTCAGTTCTCCCCCCCACCCCCTCCCGCGCGAAGCGCGGAAGCTTTGATGTTTCATTAAATTATTAGAGAATTTAAAGAAGACGATCCGTTAATTGACCGTTCTCGACTCTTAATCCTTGTCTGAATTCAGTTCCCCCCAAAGCTTTGACATTTCATTAAATTAATAGAGAAAGAAGACGATTCGTTGTACCGTTCTCGACTCTTAATCCTTGTCTGAATTCAGTCCTCCTCACGCGCGAAGCGCGGAAGCTTTGACATTAATCATTAAATTATTAGAGAAAGAAGACGATTCGTTGTACCGTTCTTGACTCTTAATCCTTGTTTGAATTCAGCCCCTCCCGCGCGGAAGCTTTTACATTTCATTATTATTAGAGAAAGAAGACGATTCGTTGTACCGTTCTCGACTCTTAATCCTTGTCTGAATTCAGTTCCCCCACTCCCGCGCGGAAGCTTTGACGTTTCACTAAATTATTAGAGAAAGAAGACGATTCGTTGTACCGTTCTCGACTCTTAATCCTTGTCTGAATTCAGTTCCCCCTCCCGCGCGGAAGCTTTGACGTTTCACTAAATTATTAGAGAAAGAAGACGATTCCTTGTACCGTTCTGCACTCTTAATCCTTGTCTGAATTCAGTTCCCCCTCGGATGTTAGGTGACAAAATATCATCACATGTCTATCAAAATATGTAATTCTCGCAAATGTGCGTGTGTAACGTCATAAAAATATTAATAAAAATAAATAAATAAACAAAAGAAAATAAACATACTTCAATCTATCACCATGCTAATTTTCAAATTAATTGACCTTCCTAGGCCGAGATCTTAGGGGCATAATCCCCCCGGCCGTATTAAGACCTCATAATTATAGCCCAGCCTTTTTAGGGTTAAGGATTATAAGAGAAAGAAGACGATTCGTTATACCGTCCTCGACTCTTAATCCTTGTCTGAATTCAGCTCCCCCCACCCCCCCTCCCGCGCGGAAGCTTTGACGTTTCACTAAATTATTAGAGAAAGAAGACGATTCGTTGTACCGTTGTCGACTCTTAATCCTTGTCTTAATTCAGTTCCCTCCCGCGCGGAAGCTTTGACATTTCGCTAAATTATTCGAGAAAGAAGACGATTCGTTGTACCGTTGTCGACTCTTAATCCTTGTTTGAATTCAGTTCCCCCCTCCCGTGCGGAAGCTTTGACATTTCATTAAATTATTAGAGAAAGAAGACGATTCGTTGTACCGTTCTCGACTCTTAATCCTTGTCTGAATTCAGTTCCCTCCCCTCCCGCGCGGAAGCTTTGACGCTTTATTAAATTATTAGAGAAAGAAGGCGATTCCTTGTACCGTTCTCGACACTTAATCCTTGTCTGAATTCAGTTTCCCTCCCGCGCGAAGCGTGGAAGCTTTGATATTTAATTATATAATAAGAGAAAGAAGACGATTCGTTGTACCGTTCTCGACTCTTAATCCTTGTCTGAATTCAGTTCCCCCCCTCCCGCGTGGGAGCTTTGACATTTCGCTAAATTATTCGAGAAAGAAGACGATTCGTTGTACCGTTGTCGACTCTTAATCCTTGTTTGAATTCAGTTCCCCCCTCCCGTGCGGAAGCTTTGACATTTCATTAAATTATTAGAGAAAGAAGACGATTCGTTGTACCGTTCTCGACTCTTAATCCTTGTCTGAATTCAGTTCCTCCCCCCCTCCCGCGCGGAAGCTTTGACGTTTTATTAAATTATTAGAGAAAGAAGGCGATTCCTTGTACCGTTCTGCACTCTTAATCCTTGTCTGAATTCAGTCTCCCCCCTCCACGCGCGCTAAGCACGGTAGCTTTGACATTTCATTAAGTATTATAAGAGAGAAGACGATTCGTTGTACCGTTCTCGACTCTTAATCCTTGTCTGAATACAGTTCGCCCCCTCCCGCGTGGGAGCTTTGACATTTCATTAAATTATTAGAGAAAGAAGACGATTCGTTGTAACGTTCTCGACTCTTAATCCTTGTCTGAATACAGTTAGCCCTCCCGCGTGGGGAGCTTTGACATTTCATCAAATTATTAGAGAAAGAAGACCTAATTGGACCTTCCTAGGCCGAGATCTTAGGGGCCATAATGCCCCGGCCGTATTAAGACCTCATAATTATAGCCCAGCCTTTTAGGGTTAAGGATTATAAGAGAAAGAAGACGATTCGTTATACCGTCCTCGACTCTTAATCCTTGTCTGAATTCAGCTCCCCCTCCCGCGTGGGAGCTTTGACATTTCATTAAATTATTAGAGAAAGAAGACGATTCGTTGTACCGTTCTCGACTGTTAATCCTTGTCTGAATTCAGATTATGCCCACATTTGCAAAATGAAGGAACCGGTTTGCTTCCTTGTCTCCCCACTTGTCTCCTTTGTTTCTCTTTCTCTGTATCCCTTTTTTTGTGACGTCCACTGGCAGTGCCCGGCAGTGTGCCTTAAAAGGACGTCACATTGCCTTAAAAGGATGTCCACGTAGCAGTCCACGTTCTCGTCGTGCAAATCTAAAATTCCCACCAACGATCAAGAAGTAGTGTGTTGGACATGAGTTGAGCACATGCGCGCATGGTTATTTTGTGTGTGTGTGGATATAGCGTTGGGTTCATGAGAAAGTTGTGATGACATAGAAATTCTATTATAACTCCGTCATGTGTGTTCGGATGTATTAAACTTTGTCGCGTTTATAACCAGCGCACAGTTGTAGTGGAAATTATTTTAACTCTGTCATATGAACAAAAGCGCGGTGGTAGTAGAATGTATTTCACTCTGTCGTTTTTATAAACAAACGCACAGTTGTACTTGCAGTAGAAATTATTTAAACTCCGTCATAATTTATAAACAAACAGAATTTGTAGTAGAAATTATTCAAACTCCGTCATGATTATAATCAAACGCAAGGTTGTAGTAGAAATTATATTAACTCCGTGATGCTTATATAATTAAAACAAACGCACAGAATTTGAAGTAGTCAAAGAAGTTATTTAAACTCCGTCATGTTTATAAACAAACGCACAGAATTTGTAGTAGAAATTATTTTAACGCCGTCATGTTTATAAACAAACATACGGTCTTAGAAGAAATTATGTTAAACTCCGTCATGTTTAAAAACAACCAAACAGTTGTAGTAGAAATTATTTTAACTCCGTCATGTTTATAAACAAACGCATGATTGTAGTAGAAATTATTTTTAAATGTCATGTTTATAAACAAATTACACACATGCAATTGTGGTAGAAATTATATTAACTCCGTCATGTTTATAAACAAACATACGGTCTTAGAAGAAATATGTTAAACTCTGTCATGTTTATAAACAAACACACGGTCTTAGAAGAAATTATTTTAAACTCCGTCATGTTTAAAAACAACCAAACAGTTGTAGTAGAAATTATTTTAACTCCGTTATGTTTATAATCAAACGCATGCAGGTTGTAGTAGAAATGATATTAACTCTTTGATGCTTATAAACAAACGCACAGAATTTGTAGTAGAAGTTATTTAAACTCCGTCATGTTTATAAACAAACGCACATAATTTGTAGTAAAAATTATTTAAACGCCGTCATGTTTATAAACAAACATACGGTCTTAGTAGAAATTATTTTAAACTCCGTCATGTACAACCAAACAGTTGTAGTACTAGTAGAAATTATTTTAACTCCGTCATGATTATAAACAAACGCACGATTGTACGTAGAAATTATTTGTAAATGTCATGTTTATAAACACACGCACAGCTGTGGTAGAAATTATTTTAACTCCCGACTTGTTTATAATATAGAAATGTCAATGTCGGGACACTCGATTTTGTGTCGCGCGCATGTACAGTGTCCAGCGCTGCGCGGATATAATAAATCCATGCGTTCTACTGCAGTTCGACGATCAGCATGCCGCCGCGTTCTGGCGCAGTGTTGTATAATATTTGTACTCTTGTCACTCAGCAGAACGCCGATCGTTCTGCAGCGCGTATTGCAGGATCCTGCGGCGGAACGATAGGAATAATAAATATCTCATGCCTTACCAATACAGGAAATGTTTGATGGAGTATCAGTTACTGATTACTCGCAGGAAATAATTGATTTTCAGCCCTTCTCGCATGCGCATAGTATTGGTTTCAGTTACAAGGCAACTATCGCAACGTTACCCAATTGCCTTGCAGACTTTGTGCATTAATGATAGCCCCTTTCACACAAGAGCGGAGTTTGTGTATACGATAACTCTGCACTGTACAGTGAAGGGCAGACTATGATGGTATTGTAAAAGGGGCACACACATGAGATATACATGAACAGTGGAACCACATATGAGATATACATGTACAGTGGAAACTAAGTATAAAGAGCCCTGATGTAAGAACGTGATTTTGCTGGTCCCAGCTCTTTATATGCTTTTTTTTTTTTTACCCCGATATAACAAGATTCCAAGGACCTCGTCATAACCAGTTTCCACTGTACATGTATACTGTGTTTTACAAGTTACTGAGGTATCAAGAAACTTGTTGGGAGAGAGAGAGAGATTTTTTTAGATTTTTTTTTTTTAATTATTAAAGGGAGTGTAGATTGACAAATACTGGTTAATGCCATCTACGTCTTCTTTTGGACAACTGCACGTAAATGAATGGACTTGAATAACGGTAGTCAGTGACTTAATCTCTTCATGGTCAGCGTTCACGAAACAGACTGTAGTTCTCCTCATGCTTCAGTTTCGCGTATGTTGCACGCACGTGATTGCTGCGGTCGCGTCGTCCGTAGTCGTATTATACCCGATTGACCCCGAGTCAGGCCACAGGAAAGACACGTAGTCTCGTCAGGCTACATTCCCTTTAAGCGCTATACAAATGTGACTAATATCATTAATATTATTACATCATGGCTCGTGTAGATAAATAAAATGAAATACAGTTAAGACTGAAGTGGAAATAGTGCTTGATAATAATTCATGACATACATGTATAAATCCAATAATTTTTTTCTTCATTTCATTTCACTGTCTGTCTAACAGAATGAGCATTTCGCACAAGACTGAAGTGAGACTAATGCTGAAGTGAGACTAGCTCTTGAAATATGAATGCAATTAGTATAATTATTATTATTATTAATTTCTTTTTTCTTTTCACTTTCTGTCATAACAGAATGAGCCTATCTCACAAGCCTCTGAGGCAACTCTCGGTGTCCAACGAAGACTTGCACAATGGGGCCAACAACGGCAAGGCCAGTGGCCCTAGGGATAAGGCAAGTGGCCCCAACACAAATTCCAAAGGAAGAGGGTCGAGCCACTCAGAGTCACATACCGGTACATTCACAGGGACAAGCTCAAGTTCTAGTGTAAGTAGTACAACTTTTCCAAGACACAGATCTAAAATAATTCAATAAAATTGAGAGAAAAAAGTTTGAAACTTGGTCAGGCAATAGCATGTAGCTAAAGCTGATGTACGGTCACAGTTGTGGTCATACTTCAAAATCAAATGGTGAAATTTATTTGATTTGGGGTTGATAAAGCAAAATTCTTGCTTTTCTAATATATATGTGATTATATGTGAAGTAATAAACAGATAAGGAAGGCAGCTACTATAGATGTAGATGTCATCTGGCTACAATATTCATGCAAGTTGGCTTTGATTAGGCTTTTCTTAGCCCTGGTGAAATCTTTACACATTCATGTATCCTTTTATAAGTTTTTGATGTGTAACATACAAGTTATCTTTTAGTATTTTCTCTTTATTGTAATGTTTGACATTACTCTATAAAATGTAATTGCATTTGTCTTTTGGTATTTTAAGAAAAATATTTCAAATTCAGCTTGATGCTTTCCTTTGGCTCTAAATGTGCATTTAGGAGGTGAGAAATTTCTCTCGCAAAGTGATGGACGCTTTGCAATTGTCTCTGTTAGAGTTTTATTACATGCTTAATAGTGTGCTCAGGATTAGAGCTTGGTCTCACGCATCATTCGCAGTTATTGCTCCTATCCATCACAGTTTACATCTGTGGTTTGTGAGAGTTCAATATTTATTGGATGCGAGCCGGTAAGAGACTGATGACGATGGCGTGGGATGATGTATGATTACATCCTGTGGATTTGCTCTGCCTGCTTTGGCTCCACTACCCCCTCCCCCATTCTTCTATCTCCCCATTTCTGCATTGGGTTCATGACTCCCCAGTTTATGAACCAAAGTTCCTTCCTCTACATATATCTTTATGTCTCAATCCAAATTCTGCATATACTTATGTATACTATTTGTACATGTATACCTGTCTTTGTTTCAAAGTCTTCTTCCCTCACCCTTTCACCTCTTCTATTTTCTAGTTCAGTGTTCTCTTCCCTCTTCCATTATCACCACAGCTTTCTCCTTTGTCACACATAAATTATTGTCAAAAATAACTCTGTATGGAAGCGAGGATGGTGGGCAAAAGTATCCCTTGGACAAGTGAGAATGATGATCCCCTTGATCAGTCAAGTAGCCATGATATCCCTGCCCCTCCTTGATCCCGAGGGGCTTGTTTTCTATTATCTTACTGGGATCATTTTTCTTTCCAAGTTTATATCCCCTTCCCCTTCAACTCTTCTATTTTCTAGTTCAGCATTCTCTTCCCTCTGCCATTATCACCACAGCTTTGTCTTTTGTCACACATAAATTATTGTCAAATATCTCTGTATGGAGGCGAGGATCGTGGGCAAAAGTATCCCATGGATGGGTCAGCATGAACGACGATGCCATTGATCAGTCAAGTAGCCATGAGCTGCATTTACACTGCAACCGAAAATCATCAATTTTTCTCACATTCCACAAACGCGACGAAAAAATTGAAATTGAAAAATCGCCTGCCGAAGTTTCACAGATTTTTTCCAGTGTAAAAGCAAACTTTGGTAAGATACCAGTTTGTGCTCAAGTGACTCTCCTCGCTTTCGTGCTAACGTATGCAGGGCACCGACGAGTCGCGCATGTGCCCTACTTACCCCAAAATTGGTATGAGCAAACTTCAACGTTTTTTAATGGGTTTTTTCCACTAGTGTAAATGGTAGACCGAAAAACTGATGATTTTTCAAAATGGTGTTTGGGATGTGTGAATGGGTCTATGGTGTATACCTCTCCTTGATCTCCAGGGTCTCGTTTTCTATTATCTCACCGGGATCATTTTTCTTTCACGAAGACAAGCCAGAGAGCCAAAAAAATGTGGGTCAAAACAAATAGGCAGCTCTCTCCAAGATCCCCCGTGGTGCCATGAGCGCCGCTTGGGTTACGGTGTGTGAAAAAGGAGTTAAAAGGAAGGATGGAAAACCACTTTTATATGAAAACTCTTGATGCTGCATTTTGCCTACTCAGTCCAGATTAGCATATTTGCTGTGATGTTTTTTTTTGCTTGCCTGTGCTACAGTTTTGCAGGCCCAATTACCCTCAAGGATGAATTACACACAAAAGATAATATTTTACAACAAATACAAATGGGGTAGGGATGAAGGCAAGATCACATACTTTTTGACCTGCTCCCCCCCCCCTCCCCCATCCATAAATTCTCCTCTTCAATATAATCATAAAATGAGAGGAAATAAGCAAAATGACACAAGCTCTCAACATTGTGACCTTTTGGGTTCCCACAGCAAGAAATCGTAAAATGTTAGTGGTGTGTAATTAAATTACATTGTATTTCAGGCCAAGAAACTTTCACGAGTCTGAACTAATCGTGAAAATAGCAAATGTTTCTCGTAGACACAAGTTTCTGATTTGACAGTATGCAAGCATGTAATTTGAGATACCACACCACAACACATACATGCACATGTAGGTTCTAATGCAGGCCTTCATAGTATATTGTCTGTGAGATAGTCGTGTTTATTTTACGAGTTTAAGTGAAGAAAGATCCAGTATTAAAATCTACCACCAGCATGTCCTACGCATCATGAGCAATAGAATGAGGGTCAAAAGAGGTCAGGATAAGGACAAGGTCGAGGAGGATTCTTGTTATCATGACAATTCACTATGCAATAGCTGTCATCATAAGAATTCATACAATTTTGCTTCTTTGTACGTAGTTTCATAGGCAAGATATATTTAAATTGGGTTTCTTTCGATTGTACAATAAAAGATGGAATATCATTACAGATTTATCAAAATCACATATAAATTGACGGAATAACATTCAAAATATAAAGAAAATATGAAGTTATAAGCCATAGTACAGATGGAAAATGGTGCATCCGTAATTTAAGCCAATAAGGCTTGACTATTGAATGCACATTTAAAACGCTGACTCAGCGAATCAAAAGTAAATGAGATGAGATTGCCCTCACTGTCTCTATACTAGTGGCTTCATGACGAAAGAAAATATTTGTTGAGTGCTGAGTCGATAGACGTACACGTACATCTAAATTGACCTGAGTCATGAACATGTATCCTGACTGTCCAATTTAAGTGCTAATGGCGGATTGTTTGCGCTTTCATCAAGCTCCATTTGCAACCTGATGCTTCAATTTTCAAAACAGTGATGCTTTGATTTAAAAAAAAACATTTTACAGTGTATGTGACCTAGTGATGGAATGTTCTATTATTTTCTTCTTCCATTTAATTTGTTATCCACCTGTAGGCCTACATGTTGGTTATTTCAATATACCAGTTTTCCTTTAAGGGAACAATTGTAAAATCCCAGTTAGTTATTAGGCCTATTAGTTATACTGGAAGGAGAGACCTCGGTCTTACAGTCATAAAAGTTTTCTTTTGCAGATAATAAGATGCATGGTATTCGTTGGACATGCAATTTAGATTTTTTTTTTCTCTTCTTGTTTGGATAAAATTAAATTGTGGAATTAATTGGGTTCATTGTTTTTTAACTAAGGATACAACAATTTGGTTTCATTTCCAGACAATTGATACTCTCTTTTGATAGAGATGTGAGTCCCTAAATTATCTAGACCATCCAGTATTTTGAACCTTTTGAAATGAAATTATCATCTGTGCTGTATTTCTTTAATTTGATTTTGCCAGATGGTTTTCATGAATATTTGCAGCTTAAAAACAAAAAGATGGGTCCTGCATTCTTGAATTTGACAATTGTATTCCTTGAATAGACAGAGCATCATATATGCATAGCAAGTACACCTATTTCATAGACCTATTACATGTACTTGAGATGTACCGTAAATCTCTGTGTATAAGACGCACCCCTATTTTTAAGACCAAAAAAAAAATATTAAAATTCCCATGCGGAAGTTGAAGGCGCCGATTTGTGCATGTGAACTTGTCACAAATAATAGTAACAATGTCGTTTTTAAAACTAAAGATGACAGACAAATTTTTCTCCGAGTCCAAACAGAAATTCGGACATAGGCCATGATTCTAGTTTCTGAGTGGTGAGTTGACAGTGCCACCCCATGTATGATTGAGCTGGGAAACATTTTTACCTACGCTACCATGCCGGTGCTCTTCTGGGCACGGGTAAGCGTCGGCTGGCACAGTGCTACTGCTAGGTGAAGTTGCATAAATCGAGACTTCAAAAAAACAAAAAAACAAAAACAAAACTCTCATCCCTTCAAATTAGGAATTTAGGTTAACTTCAAATAGTAGATCCTATTCTTTAGTCGCATTATGTTATTTATTTTGAGACACAGAGATGGTCGAAAACCACTAAAAAGTAGCATTTTGAGGACTCAAAATATCCTGTACCTGTCTATAAGACACACCCCCGACTTTCAAATTTTTTCGGCAGAAAAAAAGTGCGTCTTATACACAGAGATTTACGGTACATGTATTTTGTTCATGTATTTCCTACATGTACATGTACATAGGAAATGCACACAGTAGTATTCTGGGACTGGATCCAGGCACATCCAGTATGTGGTCTGCCTCCCTCTATTGACTATGGTCTGTCCAATCTTGGTTCATGCATGTAGGTACATGTAGATAATTTTGGCCAAGTTCTCTTTTGAGAAGACATGCGTGCACAAGGTGGATATCACTGCAATGCATCTATTATGCAAAATTGATTTTATGAACAGTTTTATATGAAAAAGAGATAAGATAATGAATCTTTTGCTTTATATGTGCCCTTTATTTCACGAATGCATTGTAGTATCTAATGGGTTTGTATAGGAAGTTTAGGCAGAAGAATCTCGTATCTGTCTTTGACCAGATGAATTTTAATGTGGTATAAATCTAATCTAGTTTCAGCTGGAAAAAAAAGAACTATTTACAGAAGCTTTATTCAAAGTAATAGGTCCATGATAGTGGTGTGTTAAAGAATATGTTTTCCATGAAAAGAGTCTAGTTAAATATACACTTTAGCACAATCATTAATTATTTATTTATCTGTTGTGAAGACAAAGTTCATGTATTTGTCAAGACACATATCCTAGCTCTCAAGGACAATTTAGCATTTCAAGGTGGAAAACAATTACCAAGCACTTATTCAAAGTCCAATCTGCATGAAGAAGATAACATTTCATAGAAGAGAGGAAACGATCAAAAGATTCCACAGGAATGATTGTTGATCAGACTGTTTAATGGTCCCAAATTAACCATTTCCTTATTTGCCTGTATTTGTTTTACGTCAGAGTCTCCCTGACTCAAATTCCAGCTAATTCCCTCCCTTTATTTGCTATGTCCTCTTGAGACCTTGATTACAAAAACAGTCTATATGGCCATTACCATCACTGCCGAATACGTGAGGAACGTCTCATAAACACCTCCCCGGTTGTCGGAGAGGATGTACATGTGCCATGCGGGATCGCAGCTTGGAACTTTAATCCCGATCCCCCTACGATTAATAGAAACGTTTCCTGGTTCACGACACCTAATTAAGATACAGTGAGGGAACTTTAACGAGGGAATAAAATAGAGAAGACCCGCGTGTCCTGTGAATCACTCCTACAATGATAACTTGCATGACTTATCTCCATGAGAAAGAGAAAAGCAGATTTCACGCTCCGATCTTCTTCTATCTATAGCTTCGAATGCCCCCCTCCCCCGATTCCTACAGAGGCGACACACTGCAACCGCACTCGCTAATTAGTCCATTCATTGAGGGAAGGTGTCGGTTTGGCATTCATGTGCAGTAAATCGAGACTGATTAGGAGCTAGCCTGAAAGTTTTTTTTATCAGTCAGGCTGTGTGATAGCATTTATGCTTCTGACCTCAATGCTGATACTACAGAGGAGTCATAGAGTACTCTTAATTTTCTATGAGGAAAGGAACCGATGCAGCAGGAAGCCTTTTGTTGAAGTTCTGCATAAAATTGGACAATCTGTAATACCTATACATGCAGATAGTATTGTGTTCCGGTAGCATCATATACAGACAAAAAGAGGACTGAGTTGTATATATGCCACAGTTTCTCAGGCTTGTGACTGTACAGTCTGGTCGATGCACGTGTTTGTTTGAAAAACCTCATTTTCATACGAACTGCTCCATTGTCATGGCAACCTGGAGAGCGGCCAACTGAATAGTTGCATCACGTGTGGGAGAATCGCTCCTAGCTGGCTGCTGTACTTTTTTTTTGCAACCAATGGTTCCCAATGAGGATTAAACCTGTATGGACATTTGATGCAGCTTCTGTGAGATGACATTTTCTATGATTCAGTGAGCAATAATTAGCAAACTTGTCAAGCTTGGATGTAGCATATGCTGCCAATACTTGACCAGGGAAGGTGGTACATGTTGCTTGGAAACTTTTTTTGGAAATGCCGTCATGTTACTCGAGAAACAGGTGTATTGACCGATGTCGGACTTCTTCAAATGAATGAGATATTCAAGAGCTTTTGGGACATTGCTTATTTATAGTACACAAGCGCTTGTACATGTGGCTCATATTCTTTTCATGACTGGTCTGCTGTGTTGCTCATACAAGTACGGTACTGTTGGGGTCAGCATCATGTCCACTGGTCTAATAAACACAGTTGCATGTGCTTGCCAGTAGACTTATATTTAGATATTCCATTTTGGCTGGGGGTCCATATTGGCCTACATGGCTTTTCCAACCTTTATTCAGCTCTCCAGTACAGTAAAACGCTCCTCAAAATCATGTTTAGGTGAAGCATACATGTATCATCAAGTACATATGGGGATTGTTTCTCGTTATTTCTTATACAGTGCATTTGCATACTTGCGTATTTTCATGTAGGTGTTTGCGTAAAGTTGCTTCCTATTACATTCTCTTTCAATGTCGAAGGGAGTTCACAAAGGCAAGTCAAGGATTCCGGATATAGGAAGGTAAAAGGATATTCCCAAAGCTTATTGAAAGTCATTACTCAGTCAACACCTGGATGTACAAGAGAGGTCGCAAATAAGAGTTTTGGACTACATGAACGGCAAGTCTTGACTGCTATATAGGAATAAATAGATGTGGACCAAATCTAAACTAGATGTGGACCAAAATTGAACTTAATCTGAACTAAATAGTTGGACCATGTAATGACTCAAATCTGGACTACATCTGCATGAGACTGAGGATCGAACCTGAACTGAACCTGGACTTAATGTGGACTATATCTGGACTAAATCTGGACTACATCTGTGGGAGATTGAGGATCGAAACCTGAACTGAATCTGGACTTAACGTGGACTATATCTTGGCTAGATCTTGATTTAACCTGGACCAGATCTGGACTAGATCTGGAGTAGATCTGAAGTAACCTGGATTAAACCTGGATTAGACCTGAACCAAGTCTGGACTAGATGTTGGAGACTCTGTTTCAGAAATGGCTCACATGTGGGAGCGAGGAGAAAAGGAATACCATGATGGGGCTCTGGTATGAGGTAAGATGCACCTGCTTATAAGGGCCACCTGAGGAGAAAGGCCACTATTTTTGTGTGTGTATTTCATGTTTTATTGATCTTTTTCATTTCAAATTAGACATCACATAGTATTAACTTAAATTATGGTGGATCATATAATCAAATATAAATGATGAAATGTACAAAAATACACATGTCTATTAAACATACATAAAAACAACAACAACCAAAACGACTTGTTGTCGATTGCTGATATTAAGAGATTGTTCATAATGATTGTTTTTACTTTCTCCTTGTCTCCTTGTATATGTCCTGTATAGGTTTGGGTTGAAATGGAATAACGGTACTTTTTTTTTGTTTTTTAATTCTATCTAGAATTCTATCTAGTCAGTCACCAAAGTAACTATGCCAACATCATCCAGAATGTGGTCTCAGGTAACATGAAACATCCATAATCTTGCCTAAGGCTTATCAAACAGCAACGAGTGGTGGACACAGCCTCCATCCTGTATTATAAATTCACCAGTAAATTATGCAGTGTCTCGTTATACCTATGGATAGAAGGAACAGTTGTAAACTGGTCTATTACCCCAATGCAATACCATCTATGCTATCCATGCCGTGTTTTCGCAAAGTGAACATGAATGTAGGGCATGGTACATGTCAATCATTCGTTCACATGAATTGTTCTGGGAGAGAACATCCGCCCGAACAGAAGGAGCGAGAGACTTGAGGGAACACATGAAGTCTGTCACCAGCGTGACTTGTTAAACCGAGGTCTGCGGCGAAGAAAGGAAGGGAGGCTCGGGCCCAATTTCCCACAGCCTCCCTGATGTTCCTTCGCACCGATGCTCCTTCTGTACGGGCTAATCCCGTCACGCCTATGGAGACGCTACTGTTGGCGTGCGATTAAACATGAAGGGATAAAGCCAGGTGGAGATGGAGGTCTCCTGGCGTTGATGATCGTAAAGTCGCCTGCCGAAGTTCTAGAAGGGCGTTAAGTCATATCCTGCAACACGGAGCTGACGTCCTTCTGGCTCTCTGTAGACTGCGTAACGATTTGCTCTTGAGATGAGATTGAATCATAAGGGATTAGACAACGGCTCAGTCAAGGACATGACATTCGCCTGGAAATAATCGTAGAAGCAAGAATGAGATAAGGTGAGGCACTTGGGGCTTGTGATTCAACAACACAACAATCATTGGAGGATACATTTATGACTTTGAATAGTGCAGTTACATGTAGGTGTAGCTCGTAATACTCACAAAGAATCGATAAGAATACTTTAGAGTATTCCCATTTTACAGATGCGTCTGCAGAAGCAGAGGTACAGGGTGTTTTATATTCAGAATCAAAATCATCAAATCGTCGGTCGAGAGCCAGAAGGGCATTCAATACTCCTTTTCGCCTTGTAGTTCTTGTGATGGGATAATGTCCTTTGGCAAGATATTAATCTACATTTGCCTCTCTCCACACAGGTGTAGTAAATGGCTATAACTAGTAGGAAGAAATTCTTAGAATGCTTGAACACCTTATCATGGTAGCTTGGCTAAAGCCGGGGTAATAATATGATTGCAGGACCCTCAGGGAGAACAGTATTAGTTCTGATGAGGCTACTCTGGTTAAACAAGACATGTTGTTGTTGTTATTATTTTCCAGAGCTTTTCATAGGTTAGGACAGTGCAGGAATTTCCTGGTAGTTCCTTGTCCTGATAGAAAAGTTCTAGCAGACCTTGACTCTGTAGGGTGGATGTTTTGTGTTCAATCACTCTCCCATTACTTTAAGACATGGTTCTATACTTTGGTATCTTGGACTGGTGTCAAATTCAAACGACACAATCTCATACCTGCCAACCCTTACGCCTTACGAATAATCTGTAATATTCTGGATTTTAGAACCTAATAATTCGTAAGTTTACGATTTTTCAAAATT